>CM053784.1:422264189-422864189 GCA_028749045.1 Cupressus sempervirens
TATGTAATATGTTTGATTTAGTTGTGTCATTTTGATTTCTTGTTACACTCACAATACAAATAAAGACTGTATTTAACTCCCTACCCCAACCTTTATATCTTGTTTACTTACACATATAGACACTCATTTCTCTCCCACTATTTCCATATTATCCCACCTTTTTGTATTAAACCTCTGTATATATTATAATTTCTATGATTATATTTAATATCTTCTATATAGATATATATCTAGCTATATTTTTATTCATCTATCACTTCACATATCATTATCATTCTACCTCTTCATCTTTACCCTCTCATCTCTCCTCTTATTTTTTCTTCCTCTTCCACTCCCTTCACATCTACTTGGCTCAAACACATAGACACACACCTTCTACATCTCTCTCTCTCTCTCTCTCCCTCTCTCTTATTTTTATCTCTATCAATATTTATGCCTTTCTATCTCTCATTATCCCTCTTTTTCTTATAAATATTACTTGTCTCCCCCACTTCCCCATATCTCCTTATCCAATTATAATTTTCTATATAAAATGGACACAATCTTTTTGGAATTAACCATTAAAATTTGGTTGAATCTTATCATATCTATTGCTTCCTCTCCATCTCAACCTATATATCTATATCTCCATTTCTCCTTTTTGATTGTTTTATCTCTCTATCTTAACCTATCCCTCCACCTCTCTTCATCTATTTTCATATATATATATATATATATATATATATATATATATATATATATATATATATATATATATATATATATATATATATATCTTACCCTTATATTTATCATTTACTTCTCTTTATATATATCTCATTTCCTTTATCTACATGTCTATCTATCTATCTATCAATAAATTGCCTCACATATCTTTCTTGTTCTATCTCTTCATCTCGCCCTCCTATCCTCTCTTCCTATTTATCTCACACTCAGTTCTCCTCTCCCTCCCTCCCATTACTTCCTCTTTGTTTATCTTTCATAACTACCCCTCACTTTTTATTGGATTATAGTCCATCTATCTACACATTCTCTCACTTAATCATATCTTTCATATTCACAAACATAGAGAATCTTTTCTTCCTCCTTATCTCTAGCTTTTTCTTACATCTCTTTATGTTTTTCTCCTACGGACCTATACCTTATTTCCTCTATTTCTCTTTGATCTATTGTATTTATGTAGTCTATATATCTATCTATCTATCCAATGTCCACCTTTCACCTCATATATCTTTATCATTCTCTATCTTATCTCCCTCATCTCCTCTTCCTATTTCTCTCCCTCCCACTTCCCCTCTCTTTTTCTATGGTGAATATGTTAGAACAAATGTTAGTTGTAAATAATACTTTTTACGAAATTAAAAAAAAAAGATTTTCCCTTCTATAATTATCCCTTATAGCTACGAAAAAAGAAAAAAAGTCAAACAAGACCCTACATTAGACCGATCAAGGATATCTTAAATATAATGAGCGAAGAAAAAAAAATTGATTTTGATGGAGACACAACCCAACAACAGAATAGACACAATAGAAAGGGGGAATTATATTAACTGAGAAAATAAGCTGGTACAAACAGTACAGAGAAAATAAACTTCAAAATATGCCCTACGGGCTTACAATAGCATAAATCTGGAAGATATTTCTCCTTTTAGCACCTCCTCTCAAGCTCCAATCCGAACTGCCTTTTACAATGCCAAAAATCTCCTTAAATAGACCCCAGAGGGTTAAGGACTAGGAGTACATTCTAGAAAGTGCTAGTAGGCATCCACCGACAAAATAGAAGGTTCCAGAAGCCGCGTTAGAAGTCGGTGCAAATCTAGAAGAATCCAGAAATGGTAGCCGAACTTCCGGGAGGCATAACTTTTGAATCGTAGCTCCGATTGACGAACCGTTTACATTTTCGGAAAGCTCTCGAAGCGCTCTATAGCCCTATGGACAAGCTTTTCTCGTCCCCCATTTTTTGACCCTTTTCGAGGTCATTTAATGCCCCAAACCTGACTTTGAAGCATTCTTAGGAGGTCTCCAAAACTCGAAAAATTGCAATAACTTTCAAACCGTGGGGCCTTTTGACCTGATTCTTTTTTTGGAATGCTCTAAATCTCAATTACATTCATCTGGCCAAGTCACACCTTCTAGGTCACCAAAATGATGGCCAAATTGCATGCTCCTATTTTTTTGGGATTTTCAAATGCACTGATAGTTGAACTATGAGAGTTGGGACCTTTATTTGAGCCAAATGGGTATCCAAAAATGTAAAGACATGAAACAGAAACTAAGTCTAAGTACATTTTTTTTGAGTGACACAGGATTGCCCTTATACCTCTGGATGCTCCTGCATCAGACACCCAGGGTAGATTGAAAAGTGACCCTGTCACTTTATGGATGGTAGAGGAAATCCCAAATGGGAAACCTCAGCTGCTGAAATCCAAGTTGAGTCCTCGATCGGTCCTCCTTTCCATTTGACCAAATACTCTTCATACTGCCTGTTTCTGGTACTCCTACCCACGCGATGATCTAGAATGTCTTCTATCTCCTCCTTCTTAGAAGCAGGAATTGGGCATGGCTCTAAAACCAGCTCCTCATCTGCACCATCATCATGATACTCTGTTAAATTTGCAATGTTGAAAATGGGAGAAATGTGAATACCATCTGGCAGCTCCACCTCATATGCATTTCCTGAGTTATGTTTCTTCAAAACTTTGCAGGGGCCAAATTTCTTCATTTTCAGCTTGTTGTAAGTACCAACTGGAAATCTTTCTTTTTGTAAGTGCACCATGACAAGATCCCCTACTTGGAATTCCTTATGTCTTCTCCTTTGATCAGCCCTAGCTTTATATTCTTGATTCATCTTGATAATGTGTGCTTGAACCTCCTCATGTAGACGCTTGATGTGTTCAGCAAATTCCTCAGCTTCAGCACTTTTTCTCTCCCCTTGTTCTATCTTCCTCAACTCTGGTGCAGTCCTTGGGCTATTTCCATATACAATTTGAAATGGTTATTTTCTAGTACTCCTATTTACAGAGTTATTATAAGCAAACTTTGCCTGTGGTAGAATCAAATCCCATCCCTTGGGCTTATCTCCAACTAAACATCTCAACAAATTGCCCAGACTTCTATTTACCACTTATGTTTGGCCATCAGTCTGTGGGTGATGCGTGGAACTGAATTTCAAGTCTGTTCTCAACTTCTTCCACAATGTCCTCCAAAAATACCCCACAAATTTAGTATCTCGGTCAGAAACTATACTCCTTGGAAGACCATGTAGTCTTACCACCTCTTTGAAAAACAAGTCTGCAATATGGACAACATCATGAGTTTTGTGGCATGGAATGAAATGTGCCATTTTGGAGAACCTATCAACCACCACGAATACTGAGTCATTACCCCTTTGTGTCCTTGGCAATCCAAGAACAAAATCCATACTTATGTCTTCCCATGGCCTTGATGGAACAGGCAATGGCTGATATAGGCCAGTATTGTGACTAAACCCCTTGGCAACTTGACAAACTTGGCAACTCTGTACAAACTTCTTCACATCCTATGTAATTTGAGGCCAAAAATAATGTTCTCTAAGAATGGAAATGGTCTTATCTTGACCAAAATGTCCTGCCATCCCTCCACTGTGTTTCTCCTTAATTAGATTTTCCCTCATGGAACTCCTTGGAATGCACAATTGACTACCTTTGAACAACATGCCATCCTGAATCAAATAGTCTAACCACTTGGTTCTATCTATAGCAACAGGTTCTTTACAAGCTTTCCATGCTTCAGCAAAATCAGGATCCTCGGGGTACAAATTCTTGAGTTCATCAAACCCAACTACTTCAACCTGCATTGTTGTAAGCAACAACTGTCTCCTACTTAATGCATCTGCAACCCTGTTAGATTTTCCACTTCTATGCTTCAACACAAATGTATAACTCTGCAAGAATTCTACCCACTTCATATGCCTCTGATTCAATTTACCTTGGCTATTTAGGTACTGTAATGCCTGATGATCAGTATACAAAACAAATTCCTTTGGCAATAAATAATGCCTCCATTTCTTTAAGGCCTGAACTATTGCATAGAACTCTTGATCATAAACAAAATACTTCTTCTTTGCATCATTCAATTTCTCACTAAAATATGCAATAGGCTTACCTTCTTGGCTTAATACAGCCCCAATAGCGCTGCCACTAGCATCACAATCCACCTGGAACACTTTTCTAAAATCTGGAAGTGCCAACACAAGCTGTTCTGTCACCTTCTTCTTCAGCAATTCAAAACTTCTCGCAGCAGCTGCAGTCCATTTGAACTCTTTTCTATCCCCTCTTATTGTATCAGTTAGAGGTGCACATATGCCACTGAAATTCTTAATAAACTTCCTGTAAAAACTAACCAGACCATGAAATGATCTTACCTCAGTAGCAGACCTTGGAGTAGGCCATTCCAAGATGGCTTTTACCTTCTCTGGATCCATTTTGAGACCTTCAGGTGATATAACAAATCCCAAATAGACTAACTCCCTTTTTGCAAAGACACACTTCTTTAGATTAATTAACAGTTTCTCTTCCCTTAGCCTTTCAAGGACACTACGAATATGCAGTAAATGTTCTTCCAAAGTCTTGCTAAAAATTAAAATATCATCCAAATAGACAATAACAAATTTTCTCAAGAACTTCTTAAGTACCTCATTCATGAGCCGCATGAAGGTGCTTGGGGCGTTCATCAATCCAAAGGGCATGACTAACCACTCATAAATACCCTCCTTGGTCTTGAAGGCTGTTTTCCACTCATCTCCTTCTCGAATCCGTATCTGATGATAGCCACTCTTCAGATCTATCTTTGTGAAGTACTGAGCTCCACTCAAGCAGTCCATAAGATCATCCATCCTTGGTAAAGGAAATCGGTACTTGATGGTTATCCTATTTATAGCTCGAGAATCTGTACACATCCTCCACTCTCCATCCTTCTTTGGTGCAAGTACTGCAGGTATTGCACATGGACTCAGGCTCTCTCGAATCAAGCCCTTCCTCAACAGCTCCTGAACCTGTCTATTTAGCTCCTCTATTTTAGTAGGAGTCATCCTGTGAGCAACCTTGTTAGGCAAACTAGCTCCTAGAATCAGATCTATTTGATGACTGATTTGCCTTACTGGTGGCAATCCATCTGGAACATTATCAGAGATAATATCTCCAAATTCTCCTAGTAAATCTGAAACTTCAAATGGTATTTCACTACTACCTTCTTTATCTTTCCTAGGAATCAAAGCATAGCACATACGCTGATGTTTCATGCCATCTAAAAACTTCCTTCCTTCAACAAGACAAATCCTAGCACTGCTACATACCTTTTCACCTTCCTTTTTCATGGGCTTCAATTTGTGGCGAACTCCATCCTTTGTCAGAGACTATGTGTTTGCATGTCCATCATGTATTGCATGTCTATCAAACTGCCATGGTCTACCCAACAATAGATGGCAAACATCCATCGAAATAACATCACAGAGAACTTCATCATGGTAACTCCCAATTTTGAATTTTACTAAACATTGTTCACTTACCAGGACCTTATGATCATCTTTTACCCAAGAAATCCGATAGGGCTGGGGATGTTTCTCCCTCTTGAGCTTCAGCTTAGAGACCATCTCTTCTGATACCAAGTTATCAGTGCTTCCACTATCAATGATCACATCACAACATTTATCCTCACACTTGCATCTGGTACGGAACAAACTCCTCCGTTGTCCTGGTTCATTTTCATCACTTAGTAGGACTCTTTCATTTACCAAAGTCTCTCCTCTTTCTGCATCCTCTGAATGTGATGATTGTGCATCCTCATCCACATGAGCAACCCTAGCTTGGCCCTCAGCTCTCCTATCTGTCCTTCCTTGTCGTTGAGGGCATTCAAAGGCACGATGACCTTCTTCATTGCAATGGAAATAGGTACCACGGAAGCCTCCTCTTCCTTGTCCACGTCCTCTACCTCTTCCTCTTTGATTTCCAAAGTCTTGATCATGGGAGCGGTTGAAACCCTCATTCCTTTGGTTTCTGCTAGTACCCACATCTTCATTTTTCTTTTGGGTTTCATTGCGGCCTCCAGATGATCTACCGCTTCCCCTTCCTCCTTGATCGCGCCCTCTTTTTCTTCCTTCAAACCTTTTATTCAGCTTCTCTTCAACTCATAGGGAAAACTGGTATGCCTCTTCAACGCTAGTCATTCTTACCAGACTTAATTCCTCCTGGATGCTAGGTCGCAACCCACTGATATAACGAGCAACCTTCTCCTTATTTTCTTCTGCATGCCCCACTCTAATCAAGAGTCGATAAAACTCCTCTGTATATTCTTGGACTGATCTTTGTGCTTGCTTTAACCCATGCATCTTCTTAAACAGATCAAGCTCGTAGTCCACAGGAATGAACTGCTTCTTCAATTTGTCCACCATGCGATCCCATCTTGTGATCTTCTCCTTTCCTCTTCTAAGTCTTTCCAGTTGAACCTCTTGCCACCAGATTTTGGCATGGCCTTTCAGTTTGGCCTTTGCAAACTTAACCCTATCTGGGTCCCTTATATCCTCATACTCAAAGTATTCTTCCAGTTCATTGATCGAATCGATCAACTCATCTGGTTTCAGATTTTTTGAAAATATACCCACTTCAATTGTAGGTCTTTTCCCAAACTTAGTAATGGCCCTAAAAAGCCTTTCCTCTACAGGATTCAGAACTTCTCCGTCAACTTCCTCTTTTGGTCCCATTACTTCCTCTTCATTGTCATCCTCACTATTGTCACCTGCGGCAACATTTGCTCCTCTACGAAGCTCCTCTTGCAATGCTTGTACCTGCCTCTGGAGGGCTCTAACCTCCTCAGGATCAATAGCTCTGGCCCTTCCACCATGCTCTCTTCGTGGAGGCATCTGCTAACTCGAACCCACAACCACACAGTCCTGGTGCAAACTACCTCACAGTCGGCGCTCTGTCTACACACTCAGGAAAACTCGCTTTGATACCACTTGATGGGGACACAACCCAAGAACAGAATGGACACAATAGAAAAGAGAAATTATATTAACTAAGAAAATAAGCTAGTACAAATAGTACAGAGAAAATAAACTTCAGAACATGCCCTAAGGGCTTACAATAGCATAAATCTAGAGAATATTTCTCCTTTTAGCACCTCCTCTCAAGCTCCACTCTAAACTGCCTTTTACAATGCCAGAAATCTCATTAAATAGACCCTAGAGGGTTAAGGACTAGGAGTACATTCTAGAAAGTGCTAGTCGGCATCCACCAACGAAATAGAAGGTTCCGAAAGCTGCGTTAGAAGTCGGTGCAAATCTAGAAGAATCCAGAAACGGTAATCAAACTTCCAGGAGGCATAACTTTTGAACCGTAGCTCTGATTGACGAACCATTTACATTTTCAGAAAGCTCTCGAAGTGCTCTATAGCCCTATGGAAAAGCTTTTCTCATCCCCCATTTTTTGACCCTTTTTGAGGTCATTTAATGCCCCAAACCTAACTTTGAAGCATTCTTAGGAGGTCTCCAAAACTCGAAAAACTGCAATAACTTTCAAACCGTGGGGCCTATTGACCTGATTCTTTTTTTGGAATGCTCTAAATCATGATTACATTCATTTGGCCAATTCACACCTTCTAGTTTACCGAAATGATGGCCCAAATACATGCTCCTATTTTTTCAGGATTTTCAAATGCACTGATTGTTGAACTATGAGAGTTGGAACCTTTATTTGAGCCAAATGGGTATCCAAAAATGTAAAGACATGAAACAGAAACTAAGTCTAAGTACATTTTTTTGGGTGACACAAGATTGCCCTTATACCTCTGGATGCTCCTGCATCACTTTGGGAATATAGTCTCTGTCATTGCTGCCTCAATCAAATTTAATGCCTTAGCATCCTTTCTCCTTGACTCTTTCAAATGAGTCTTTTGTACATTTGTGAGAGCAACATACTGAGCTGGGTCTATCACATCATTGAACCCATTAATCACAAACTCCCATAAATCATTAGCAACCATAATGGTCTTCATCTTCTTTGACCATGTATCATAATTTTGTCTATTGAAGGATGGTGGCTGCTGCCATATCTTTCCTACATCTCCTACCATGTCAAATATCCCAAGAAAACAAATGCGCTAACTCACTATGGATGTAGGGCCTCAAAGCTCTAATACCATGTGAGGAATTATAAAATTAAATTAAAACTCACAACCCTAACCCTAAAGATCTGCTCGGCAAATACTATTACCGAGTGCTAAAATTTGCTTGGCAACTTAAGAAACTGAGTGAACTTGGTGAACACTGCAAAGATAAAACCTTTAACAAGACTTAACCAAGTGAAGATATATTACATGAACAACTTTCACCATTAAAACCAGAGAGTCAGAACTTGAAGTTTCCAAATAAACTTGTCAAATGCAATGAATCAAGAAAAGAGCAATAGATTCAAGTATGTCTGCTTGCTTTCTATTTAACTTTGATTAAATTATTTACAAAAAATTGGGACCATTCGGCTTCAACTAGAAAACCCTAAAATTTCAAACTGAAAAACTTCAAACTTTAAGCTTCAAACTTACAGCTCTAATGGTTGCATACTACAATGCCTAGAGCAATCACTACTTCAATAGGTCGAATCAAACAAAACATTATGAACTTATAGGATGACACAAAGAAGCACGTGCAACTGCAGTCACGAAATAAACTTCATTTGTCCCTGCAACAAACTAGATATGTTGATCACTTTCTCTACAACTTCTGAGCTCTTCAACTTCAACTTCTTCTCTCTATCTGGTCGAATGAATCAGATCATTCCTTTTGTCATATTTTCCCCCCTCTTTTTTAGATTTCAAAATTTCACCTACCAAGCAATAAATTATTTTGATCATTTTGCAAGCTATCATAAAGGTAGGTGGGCGTTTGGCTCCAGGGAGAAACGACCAACTGCAATTAATATTCCAACATATGAAGGCAACTTCTTTATACAAACTGGAGATTTCATATAACATGGAGAGTGTAAATTTAAGGCTAGTCCTTAACAATTCTTGAACATCTGCATACACATGTTTTTGTTTTTATATTGGCTACTGTTTTGGTCTGGACTGACATATTATGTCTTTTTCGGATGCAGATCTTAGCTCAATCCTTGATCAGTTCTAATTGCCGCTCAAATACAGAGTGTCGTGACTTTGGGTGGTATCCAAAAGTCTATTCAGAATCCAATACAGAGTGCTGGTATAAGCCTCCAAATAGAATCCCACTTCAACGATGCCTCCCAGATTCAAAAGGCCTATCTTCTTCAATTTTTATGAGTATTTGCTCAAGAAACTAGTTCTCATTGTACGCTTGTAGAAGTATATTATGGCTTCAATTAGATTGTGAGCGAGATTGTAGGAATTCACACCAACTTGGACTACATTTGCATTGCAACATTTGTGACAATTGTCCATTGTGACTTCCTTGGATCGAAGAACTGTAGAGTCATATGCTCAAAAAAATTATCCATTTGTTCATACTCTTTAATACTAGAGTAGAGGCATCAGTGCTAGGAGAGTAATAATATCATTTTTGCCCCTTTTCAATAACTATCATGTCTTCCTCATACAATTCAGGTGACATGCAACTATTCCATCTATGCCTCTATTATTTCCTTTTCAATGGATTAACGAGTATTAATGTGTTGTATTTGATTATTGCATCATCATCCTAGCCTCCATGTTGTCATGTATAGACACTATCTAGTATTATTATATAATATAATATCCATGTCCAATGTCATATTTAACACTTCTTGAGCAGCACCTAGATATCAACCTATTACTCACATGCAGTGTTCCTTTTGTTTATTGTGCCATTTAATAGTATCTCACATTCCTTCACAAATGGAGACCAAAATTTTGCAAAATAATTTAGAGTTCCATCACACTTGAACAAGACACTTGTCTCTGAGGATTTGAAGTGCATGTTCAACTCTCCACCATGAAGCCTTCCATATACTCAAGGCCCTGCTCACATCCTTCCCTATGAAAAAGCACGCTATGTCCATGATGATCTTCTTTTCATCTTCTTCCAAAGAATCATAGCTTATTTTGAGAGTGTCTTTGATGTCTTTGTCCAGTCTTTCCTTCATAGCATCCAACTGTAACTCCCAATACATTTTGTCACTGCCAAAAACATGGCCGCCCATCACTCGAAGAGAAAGAGGTAAACCTCCACATGCTTCGAGAAAGCTGTCTACCAAATTCTCAAAGCACCTTTTGCAAGATTGTCCATGAAACACATGATAGCAGAAGAGTTGTCGACTATGCTCTGGATTCAGTTTTTTCATCTTATATCAGACTCTCACTCCAGCATTTATAAGAAGCCTCTCGTCACGGGTTGTAGCAATCACTAAACTATTGGGATTGAGGACATCTATGGGTATGGGTAATAGGGCATCTAACTGCTTCTGATGATCAACATCATCTATTACCATAATAAACCTTGATTCTCACCTCTTTTCAAAGTAATCAATGATAATGGCAATTCCATCTTCTGTACTTGAAAATAAATCTTGATTTACAGGAAACAGTTCATTAAAAAGCTTTGTTCGTAATGAAATGAGTGCACCTTTGACATAATTTTCCCGCACATCAAACAGAATAGTTGATTCACTAAATTCTAAATGTTTTCCATTGAACAAATATTTGGCAAGCGTGGTCTTGCCAGATCCTCCCATTCCATAGATGCCAATTATTTTATCTCTAATCTCCCCATTTCTCCGACAATGGCTGTAGAAATCTTTCACAAGTTCAACAAGTCCCACCTCATGTTTTGCAACTTGGAAAGGAATTTTCCTCTTTTGCTTCTCCTTAACTACAGCGGACACGATCTCATTACACACCTTATTCAGATCTCTGAAAGTATTAAATGCCCAAAAGATCAATATATATAGAAAACTAAAAGCTTTTTAGTAATACAATAGAGCATAAGAAAAGCAATGGAGGCAAGAAGCACACATATAAAAATACTTAAAATATTTGCCATAACAGAATTGATGGTACTTCCCAAACTGATCTACCTTAAGAATAATTAAAATAGTTTCTAGAAATTTGTCTTAATAGAATACTGAAAAAAATATATGGATGGAAAGAAAATGAAGATTTCTTACTCATTCTTGATTCCTGAGACATTCTGTAGGCATTCTTTCCACAGTTGAATATCATGATTTGGGTATCTGCCCTTCTTTTTGTGAAAAATCAAACTATTGCAGTCACTGATTATTAATCTCCTATCACAAATTATTATTAAACTGCTGAAAATAAATTCCCAGCTAATATTGAAGAATAACACAACTGCAAATTCACTTATAAAATACGAAAAGAAATGCGCAACACAATGAACACAATATTTTCGGACAAATTGTCCCTAGAAAAACCCCTAAGGGAAAACCAGTTCTACAAATGAGGAATTATATTAAACTTCAGCAAATCAAGAGATACAAAATTTGTTGCCTCTCACTGGCAGAACTCCGACAACCTCCTAATTTCTCCCGCTGATATTCCCCATTGCTATCCCCACGCTAACACTGCGCCCTTGCTAACATTGCAAGACTGTTTGCTAACACTGCAAACTGCTTCACCAAAGCTTCTTTGTGTGCCCTTGCTAACACTGCAAGACTATTTGCTAACACTGCAAACTACTTCTCAAAAGCTTCTTCACCTCCAAATGACCCAATGACCCCTTTTTATACTACTCCTATTGGTAAACCAATGACCGAGATTAAATCTAACCAACGACTGAGATTAAGACAACTCGACAGCCAATAATAGAATTGGTTGCAAAGTGTCCAAAAGGAATCACTAAAATTAGTAAATAATAACCATTTACTAATTTTTGGCAAGTGGACAAACAGCTGTCCAAACCACCCATAAATACAACCGCTATTCATAGATAAGGACGAACAGTTGTCTAAGCTACCCATAAATAGTGCTGCTATTTCCGGGTCAGAAATAACAGCTGTCCAACTAACAATAATTAACACTCCCTCTTAGCGAGGAAGCTGTTCTGCATGACACCCATCTTATCTCTGAAGAAGATAAATTTGGCCTTTCCCAAAGCCTTCGTCAGAATGTCTGCTACTTGCTCATCTGTAGGTATGTATTGTAGTCGAACAACTTTCTTCAATCTGCACACGTGGGTCTCTTTGCTGTGTGCTACAAAGGCTTCTGGTTGTTCTATGTATACCTCCTCCTTCAACTCACCATTGAGGAATGTTGTCTTGACATCCATTTGATGGATCTGCCATCCCATCTGTGCTGCAAGTGAGATTACAGCTCGTATAGAAGTATACCTGGCAACTGGAGCAAATGTCTCCTCATAGTCTATTCCCTCCTTCTGAGAGAACCCCTTTGCCACAAACCTAGCCTTGTATTTCTCGATGCTACCATCTGCACCATGCTTTATCTTATAGATCTAGCATGATCCAACTACAACCCTATCTGTTGGTCTAGGTACTACCTCCCACACATCATTCTGCATTATTGAAGAATATTCCTCAACTATAGCATCTCGCCATACCTGATGTTCTGCAGCTTCCTGATAGCTAGAAGGCTCACTATCTACCAACTGACTAACTAATGCCACATAGTCATTGAACTTGGCTGGTTGTCTTCGCTGTCTAGTACTCTTCCTAGGAGCTCCCACAAACTCTTGAGTATCCCTTTGTGTATCTGGAACCACATCGTTCCTGCTGCCAACTATAGAGGATGAAATGTCAACTTCTAAGTCTTCCAGATGCATTTCCTGTTGCACCTGTTGCTCCATACTCTATGAATCTTCACTAACTGAGTCTACACTCGTACTGGTAACTGTACTTGAGCTTTGATGCCCTTGACTTGGTCTTGGAGCTTCTATTGGCTGCTCACTCTGATCATCTGCTGGCAAATCTCTGGATCTCTTGAATGCCTTGTCCTCCATGAACTTGACATCCCGTCTGACAATAACTCTTTTAGTCCTCGGAATGAAAATCATGTATGCCTTTGAGGTCTCATTGTACCCAACAAAGTACCCCCTCTCTGTAGTCTGATCTAACTTTGTACGTGTATCTCCAAGAATATGACAATATGCCAAACTCCCGAATATCCTGAAGTGACTAACATCTGGCTTCTTCCCTATGAAAGCCTCCTCTGGTGTCATCTTCCCTAGCACCTTGTGTGGAACTCTATTCTGAATGTAGACTGCTGTATTACATGCCTCTACCCATAAGTAACGGGGCATGTCCTGGTAATGTAGCATAGCTCTTGCTGCCTCCGATATAGAACGGTTCTTCCTCTCAGCAACTCCATTCTTCTGTGGATTGTAAGGAACAATCCATTCTCTCTTGATTCCTTCTCTGGTGCAGAACTCTTGGAAGACATTTCCTTTGTACTCGCCTCCATTGTCTGACCGAAGAACCTTTATCTTCTTTCCTGTCGAGTTCTCCACAAGAGCCTTGAACTCTTGGAATCGACTGAAAACCTCATCTTTAGTCTTCAAGAAGTATATCCAGGTCTTTCTAGAGAAGTCATCAATAAAAGTAACATAGTACTCATATCCTCTAAGAGATTTCGTTGAAATTGGTCCACAAACATCTGAATGTACTAGATCAAGAACACCCTTAGATCTGGTGTCACTCCTTGGAAAAGATGCTTTTGCAAACTTCCCCAACACACATCCCTTACATACATCGTCATGCTCTGTGCTCACCTCTGGAACACCTGTCACTGTCTCATGAAGCAATCTAAGTGCTCCATGATGAATATGGCCCATCCTCCTATGCCATAGCTCTCCAGGATCTCTAGGATTACTGTTGCTCATAAGTGCCTTAGGAGTATCAAACTGCAATGTATAAAGGCGACCACTCCTAACTCCAATAGTTATGGGTGATTTCCAATCCTTGTGCTTAATCAACACATGTGTCCCTCTAAAGATTACATTATACCCCCTATCCTGAAGAACAGATACAGAAATCAAATTCATACCTAAGCCCGACACATATAACACATCATGAAGAGGAATTATCTTTCCATTCTCCCTCTGAAACTGAACAGTCCCTTTCCCAACAGGGTTGAGTTTGGACAAGTTTCTCATAGAAATCTGGATGTTGGTGTCCTCCTCCTTGTAACTGGAGAAGTACTCTCTAAATCCTGTCATATGAAATGACGCCCCACTATCTATATACCAAACACACTGTGAGGTTGAGCTAACCATACAAGCTATGAGTGCAAACTCATCTTCCATTCTGCTGGAGAGTTCTTCTACACTTGCTGAAGCTGCCACCTGCTTCTTACCCTTTTTCCTCTCTAGGCAATCACTGACATAGTGGCCAAACTCGTGACATCCAAAGCACTTGACCTTAGAAAGGTCCTTCTTCTTCTTTTCACTTTGTGAATTTGATCCTTTGCTAGATCCCTTCTTTGCTTTCCCTTTACTCGCTAGGGCAACATTCTCTTGTTCCACCTCATTTTTCTGACTCTTGTTGGTCCCATTGACAAGACTTAGTCTAAACTCCTCCTAAGTGAAATCAGTCCATAGTCGATCCCAACTCGGTAAAGTATCTCGTCCACTGACAACTTGAACAAAGACACTCCATTGTTTAGTAAACCCATTTAGGGCTATTCTCACTAGCTCATCATCACTAGGGCTATCTCCAACAGCTGCTAACTCATCCTTGACAAGTCTGAGCCTGGTGAGGTAACTTGTGAAGTCTTCTCCCCGATTCATCCGGGTATTCTTTAGCTTCTCTCTGAGAATCAACTTCCTGTTGGTGGTAGCATTCTGGTACAGATTTAGAATGGCGTCCCACATCTTCTTTGTTGTATCTAGCTCCGAGATATGTGGAACAATATGATCCTTGACACCATCAAGGATAATCCTCCTCGCTTTGGCATCGTCCTTCCTATATGCTGCAAGCTGTGTTGCATCCGTTGGTACAGGTACACCACTGGTAGCATAATCCTTGATACCATTCTCTTCCAACAATAAAGAAATTTTGGCCTTCCAGACACCAAAATTTGAGACACCATCCAATCTATCTTGATCTCTCAAACCAGCTGAAGCCATCTCAAGGGTTTAAAGCAATAATAAATCTAAAGAGATCAAAATTTCTTTCCTAGGGCAAAACTCTTCTACCCTTAACAATGCTCTGATACCATGTGAAAAATCAAACTATTGCAGTCACTGATTATTAATCTCCTATCACAAATTATTATTAAACTGCTGAAAATAAATTTCCAGCTAATATCGAAGAATAACACAACTGCAACTTCACTTATAAAATACGAAAAGAAATGCGCAACACAATGAACACAATATTTTCGGACAAATTGTCCCTGGAAAAACCCCTAAGGGAAAACCAGTTCTACAGATGAAGAATTATATTAAACTTCAGCAAATCAAGAGATACAAAATTCCTTGCCTCTCACTGGCAGAACTCCGACAACCTCCTAATTTCTCCCGCTGATATTCCCCACTACTATCCCCATGCTAACACTGCGTCCTTGCTAACACTGCAAGACTGTTTGCTAACACTGCAAACTGCTTCACCAAAGCTTCTTCGTGTGCCCTTGCTAACACTGCAAGACTATTTACTAACACTGCAAACTGCTTCACAAAAGCTTCTTCACCTCCAAATGACCCAATGACCCCTTTCTATACTACTCCTGTTGGTAAACCAACGACCGAGATTAAATCTAACCAACGGCTGAGATTAAGACAACTCGACAGCCAATAATAGAATTGGTTGCAAAGTGTCCAAAAGGAATCACTAAAATTAGTAAATAATAACCATTTACTAATTTTTGGCAAGTGGACAAACAGCTGTCCAAATCACCCATAAATACAACCGCTATTCATAGATAAGGACGAACAGCTGTCCAAGCTACCCATAAATAGTGCTGCTATTTCCGGGTCAGAAATAACAGCTGTCCAACTAACAATAATTAACACTTTTCGTGTTCGAAAAATGTATCTTTAACTTCATTTTTGATATAGCGGAACTTTGAAGGATCAAAATAGTAAAATAGGGGAATAATCCTGGATTTTGTTTCAAACATAAAGGCAAGCTCAGCTAAGAACCAAGCAGACTCTGTATATCGTGGGGATAAAATGGCAATGTGTACTGTGGCTGAGAAAATGGCATTCTTTATTGCAGAAGGGAAATAATCTCTCAACATGGTCTCTTCAACATCTAGTTATGCCCGGATCCCAGCGTGCTGTAGAGAATGGTAGATTGGCTTAGCCAAATTCTGTCCACATGGATCAAACGCTTAAGTAGTCAACGAGGATTTGATCCTTTTGTTGGGACATTCAAGTGCCAGAATTGGATCCCTTTCCTCTTCTCCTCGACCAGATGTGGAAGTGGAAGCCATTAGCAGAAAACTGACTCTCTACTGAGAAAGAGAGTAAGAGTAATCAAGACTGGATACAATTGAAAAAAAGAAAGAAGCGGGGTTTTAGATTGAATCTACAATTCTTTGCTGAACCAAGGTTGTGCTTTCCATAAATTTTATTCCTCTTCTTTCTTTGCTGAATCTAGAGATTAAATTGCCGGGTCATAAGAAATTGGTATGTCGTTTCCACGATGTTTCGTGGAAAGAACACGTGAAAGGGAAATCGATCACCCACTCAACAAAGGAAAAAGAAGTTCATTGTGTTTACGATGAACTTGCATCGCTAAATATCAAAAATAGTTCATTGCGTCACTAAATATTATGTTTTAATTTGTGATGGAGAATATAATATGTGACAAAGATTTGACAAAGAATAAGGTTTCAATTTGTGAAGAATAATCATTTTAAAGTGTGTTGACAAAAATAAGGTTTGAATTTGTGATAAAGTATCAAAGAACATCCATTACTGGTGTTTATTATATGAAATGAAATTGTGACAATGAATCTGTATCTATATCGTAAAAAATATCAACATTTAAAAAAATTTGAAATGATTCTTTTATAAGTATTAACATATATTATAGTTAATCACATTTATGTATGTTTTCCTATCTCATCAACGATCTAGTAATGGAACATGCATAACTCTCTAACAGTAGTAGATGCACATTATTTAAAATGCACAACCAACTGCAAATAAGAAATGAAGGGAAAATGCATTATAATGAGTGTAGAAATGGAAGTTATAGTATTGTGACAAATAAAGGGGAAATGTATTAGTGAATCAACTAAATAATAGAATGAGATACCTTGATAAAGCTAAATTGAAAACATTATGTATGTTGCGAGCATTCTTTAGGAGTGTCAAATAAATGCTGTTAATGTTATTTTGTAACAAGAGCTCTTCGTGAGATGTAGTCCCTCCCTTAAAAAATGAGGGCAGGGATGAAATTGGAAAAGATAAATAGTTAGATTTAAAATTTTAGAATCTGCCAATAAGAAATGAAGGGGAAATGCATTATTGATGAGTGTAGAAATGGAAGTTATAGTATTGTGATAAACAAAGGGGAAATGTATTAGGGAAGCAACTAAATAATTGAATGAGATACCTTGATAAAGTTAAATTGAAAACATTATGTATGTTGTGAGCATTCTTTAGGATTGTCAAATAAATGCTATTAACGTTATTTTGTAACAAGAGCTCTTGGTGATCTAAAGTCCTTGCCTTTTGAAAAAATGAGGGTAGGGATGAAATTGGAAAAGATAAATAGTTAAATTTAAAATTTTAGAATATCTAGTAAAATTAGATAAAGTGGACTAATTAAAATATTTTCTATATTTTAAAATAATTAAAAATGTTTGCAAGATAGAAGTATGAGACTATAAATATATTTTGAAATCAATTGATCCTTTAAAAATGCAATCCTAATCATCTCTTGTATTGTTTAATTTTAACTTTTGAAATTCAACATTAAATAATAAAACGTCAAATTAATTTATATAATCATAAATAATAATAAAAATAGAAAAAACTTTATTTACCAATAGTTTTTTTAATTTAATTTTTTTCAAAAAAATAATATCTTTCTAAAATAGAGTGCAGATTATTAACTTTAAAATGAATAATATCTTTGTCAAATAAAGTGGCTCTTATTAACTTTGAAATGAAGTGACTCCATTACAAATATATAAGTAACAATGTGAAGTCCTAGTAAAATGTCATAAATACAATATATTTTTATCCTAATTTTTTTCTAAAGCCGACACTTTCTTTTACCAACAGGTTTATTTACATGTTGAGGTGAATCAATTTTGCATGGACAACTGAGAAGACCAATTACACAGGCATACACAGAGGTATATATTGTTTGTACTCATGCTCACAAAAGAGGGGGCACATGGCTGAAATTGAAGATGGAGAGCATAAATTATGTTGATCAAATTACTTGCATGTAATAGTAATAGATCTATCATAAACAAGGTTTTACATTTAGAATTTTTATATCATCTATGCTACAAGAAACGATAAAATCATTTTAGATTAAAAAAATTCTTGAGTCAGAGAAGTCGATGAACATGGAAATATAATGTGGTTAGTTTGAATTTCATTAGAATCTGAATTGACTTATTTGCAATTTTAAGTGATTTGAGTGGATTTAAAATCTCAAAATTGCCTGTAGAAATTCTATTTTATTTATCAATGTGCTTGAATTATTTATTATTTGTGTAATATTGCAACCTATCTTTGAAGGTAATGGAGGCAACCTGTAGAAATGATTTAACACTTTACATCAATATGTGAATCAACAAAGACCAGTAGTAAAATGATTGATGACCCTCAGTGATGTGTCTCAAAAATGAGTTGTGTGTCTCTTAGACTAGATAGCTAGTGGACACGTATGGAAGCATGTGTCAGTTATAGAGCAAAGTGCAGCGACACCACGACCGAACCAGTCGGTTGCCTATCGAGCCACTGCGAGCAAATATCACCAGTCTTACACAATACAATGCATGACAATATGAGAAATACAAGATTCATTTCACATGGTGAAAATATAGACATTAAAGACCGCAAGTACACTCAGGGAGAAAAAGGGGAAGCAGAAATGTGTAACATGTTTGGCAAGAAACAGGGGCGAGGACATATTCATAATCAGTATTGTATATCTGCAGAGCACCAGAGAGAATCCCCTAAGTGAGTTTCTGATCCGTGATAGAACAACTCCCCTAAGTGAGTTGCCAGTCCATGATATGACAGATTTAGAATTTCATGGAGCTTTCCGGAAACTATAGCTCTTTCTAAAAACTGTGATTATTTTGGAGCTTTCCAGAAACTATAGCTCTTTCTAAAAACTAAGATTATTTTATCATTGATATTTTTTTAATGAAAACTATAATAATACCCTAGGAAAATTTAGACTGGCCAATAAAAAATAAGAAATAAGAAATTTAAAATTAATTTAAAAATAAACATATTTTTAAACTTTAGAAATCGAATGAGTTTGGTGATAAAAATTAATTGATAATCGCAACCGGGAACATTAGTTATAGGCAGGGACTAATAATAATAATAATAGAGGCTATCAATTTTATTTTGTGATATGTACTAGATCTATGTAGTGCAAAGTGCAAGCTTGTAGAAATAGAGGCAGTAGTATTGTTTATTTTCATGATGTAGGACTTCACTTGTATGTGAATGGAATCTATAGTATATATGTTATGTAATGCAAAGTGGAAGAAAGGAGATAATATCGGTAAATAAATGATTGTGGTGTATTTGTCAATTTTAGAATTCTATTTTCTTACTTTATAATCATTTACTAAAAGTTGTTTAATGTTTTTATTAATATTTAATAAATTATAGTAAAGCAACATCTAATAGAAATGTGAGTGTTATATAAAGCATTTAAAATTAATGTACATGAAAATAATTTATTTACTATTGGTCATTTTGATATGACTAAAATAAGAGCGAACAATTTGATATAGGATCATTTATAAGCAATTAAAAAAATAATATAAGATTCGTGCATTAATACAATTTAAAAATTTAAGAGGTTTTGAAAGGCACTAAAATAACCGTGTCTATGCTTAATTGATGAGCTAATGAATTTTACGTCTTTTTTTTTTTTAATATTAGAAATCTCACAAATATCAATGGTTGAAATGAATAGCATAGATATTAATACTTTTAGTAAATAAAAGTAGTTGAAGTTGTGAGTCATGTTCTTAAATCATTTTAAAATGTATTTGAAGCAAGTCCTTTAGTTGGTTCATCAAAAAAAAAAAATCTTTATTAATCCTTTTTTTATAATTTTTAATTTACTTGATGATGTTGCATATGATGTACGAGATATCTTAAAGTTGAATACAAGGAAGCACAATGTGGATGTATTTATCTTTTGAACTCGAGGATCCGACATGGTCTTGTAATGTGAAATTGCTTGGATATTGTTGAAGGTTTGCATATGTACCATCTTAAATTGGAGGCACTCCCATCTAATGAAGGTTTAACACCTATTTAATGTTTGATCATAATTTTCCTTCTCATTTTCATTTCTTTTTCTCTTTTGTGTCCTTTCTCCTAGGTGGAATTAAAGTAAAACCTAATAGATCCTATTTAAAGCTCCTATTTTCATGGTGATAAGCTCGACGTAGGATCTATTTCCTCTAGGTCTTTCCTTTACATATACCTTTCCACTTGACTCCTAGCACTAAAATAGGGTTTCCTTAGAATCTGAACTTGATTTTCAAGTTCTAAGACCTATTTTGGGGTCCACAGATTGTCCCTAGGGTTTGTGCACTTGGCAATCAAAGGCACATTACACCCTAATGCATCAGGGGTGCATTGTACCCCTAATGCAGCAGGGAAACATTGCACCCTTGATGGGCCAATCAAGGGAAAACTGCACCCCTTGTAAGGCCCTATTATGGCCCTTTTTCTCCAAGTCTTGTGTTTTGGATTTAATTAGGTGTTAACTTCTATGACTATTAGCCTAGGAGAGTTAGTTAATTCTGATTTATAAAGAAAACCCTCCATTTGCTCAAATTTTCATATCACAACATCTTGCTCTCAAATATTCAAGCATCCACAATAAATTGCATTCATAAGTTCAAGAATTGAAGCATTCAAGTTCTAAAGACCTCTTCAAGCATCCAAGACATCCAAGTTCTCCTCAAATGAAGATCAAGGATTATGCATTCAAGCCATTGAATAAGTGTTATGCTAGATATTCTATTGCATTTCCAACATTCAAGATCTCCCTTCATACATTCAAGGTTTTTTGTTGCATCTTCTTTCATGATCTACAAAGATAAATTTCAAGTACATACATTCAAGAAGGTTTTGGTTTCACTTTGATTTCCTTTCTAAGGTTTTTGAAGTTGAGTCAAAGCTATTGTGTCTACATACTTGATTACATTCCAAGCTCAAGAGCATATTCATAGATTTACATTACTTTATGTTGGATCTATCACTACTACTTGTTAGCATTCTATTTCAATAATTTTAATTCAAGGTTAATTCCTAAACTAGGGTTTGACTAAGGAAAACCCCCCAAACAATAAAGAAATAATCTCTTTATTTTATATGTTTTAGATCTCAAATTGATGAACAAGTTGGAGATTCGGAAACCCTTTTTGACATACTTTAGAACTCTAAAATCATAATCAACACTGCTCATAGTTGTGTGCTAAAAATGTAGACATAGTTCTATAAACCATTATACTCAAGAATACCTATGAAAGAGAGCATCTCAAGAGGCAGCTTATATCTCTCTATCTATGATGTGCAAAGGATATGAGATGGTGATTCTCAAATGAACCAAGTTATGCAACCCTTTCAAGGTGCACCAAAGAGTGAGAGATTCTAAGATGGGAGCAAGAATGCTAGCATCCAAGAACCAATATGCTAATGCAATGCAAGCTAAATGAGAAATGAAAATTCCAACTATAATAGAAAAATGAGATCTAAGATAGAGCATAAAATAAAGTTAATCTACATGCAAGTAAGCCATAATGCAAGTATGAGAATGCAAATGCTCCAAGTATTCAAAAGTTCTAAAACACCTAGAAATCCTATAGCATAATGCTAGTACAAAGTATGAGAGATTATATTATAATGAGAAGAGAGCTCTCCCTTTTAAATAAAAATGGACAAATGTGTTTAAGAGGCAAAATCTGACAATGGATCAGGATGCATTTTGAGTGATCCATGTGCACAAGAATCTCACCTAATCAAGATCAATGATGATGTTTAAGAGGTAAAAGATGTGTGGGGGATACTTAAATTAATTTTGAGAATAGAAGGTTCCTCCTCACATAGAAAATTGTGCATTCATGTGTAGACAAAAAAGTCTTTTATTTTATTGTTAAAATAGGAATAATGATTTTTATGTGCAGACTTAGGATAAAAGGAATTTTGGGGACTTTATTTAATTAAAAGGGAGAAATTTATTCTAATTAAATAAAAGACTTGGGAGAAAGTGGTCAAACCATAGGTTATAATCATATAAATATATTTTTGAGGATTTGATCAAGAACATGCAATGGGTAAATTAAGCAAAAATGCTAGAAAGGGGGCTCATAGTCTAGATGACCATTTTTGGGCGATTACATTTTCCCCTCTTTGACTAATTTTTTATTGATCTAGGAACACATTACATCAAATAATGAAGAAGCCAAGCAAGTAGCAGAGAAATCTGACTTTGAAGAATGAAGTACAGAGAGAGAAAATCTTGAATGCACAACCTATTAGAACCACAACTAAGCATGAGGAAAGAGAAGTATAAAACATTGATACCCAAGATGAGCACTAACATGTCAAGAAAATAAAGAAGATAGAATCAAGAGTAAATATATAGTCATAGCAAAAAAGAAATTTGTGGCAATGATGCAATATTCCTACCCCCTTGGGATTGAAATAGAAATGAGATAGAGGAGATACACAAATAAGTTGGATTTGATCAAATTGAGACAATTCAAGATCCATGATGACAAATAAGTGAGTAAAACTAAAGAGTGACAACCAAGCAATGAAGATATACCCTAATTCAACTAAGGTTGACCAAGAAGATAAATAATGAGAAATAGGTCAAAGCATGAAGAAAGGTGAAACTAAATGAGATGGAATGAGTAAGGGTAGTGGAAGAGAGTAGAAATGATGAATAAATGAAGAAATGATGATTTCCCCAATAAGATTAAAAGATTAAGCCTCAAAGGGTCAGCCAACTGCACAAAAGAAGGGGAATTTTAAAATGTAATTTTGACCATCAAGATGAACCCAAATTTTGATTTTGATCCCAAAAATGGATCTAGGATGTCAAAATTAGCGAGGGGTACAATTTTCATGCAAATTCGAGGAGTTCAAAAAAATTAGGTCAAAATAGGATCAAACACTTATATAACCTGGGCCCAAAAGGGTAGATATATGTGATGATAAGATTAATCCTTTGTGATGATAGGAAAAGAAGAGAATCGAGAAAGACCTAAGAAGATGTAACATGATATGATTGAGAAGAAGATGAACACAGTTAGCTGACATGTCCATGAAAGATAAAGAAGACTCTCTCAACATTCAAATGCAAAACTAAGCTAGAAGGAACCCTAAAATGCAAGCTAGTATGCAAAGGTGTAATTGTAAGGGTTATATAAGTAGGTCCTAGTTTTTTTATCATCAAGCCTTATTAGGGACATCAAAAGATCATACAATCAACACTAGTGTGAACTATGAGGATATGAATATGATATATATCAGATAGAATGTGGAAATCCAACCTATGCATCAAAGACATATACACAAGATAAATAGTATTTAGATTCCATTAGTTTTATGTAGCAAGATTATGTTCACATCGAGACACAAAATGTTGAGATGATCATAAGCATGCACTTTTGAAATAAACAAGGATGATACGTTGTAGATTCTAAGTGTCAAGCAGGACAAGAAAGAAGCTCAAGACAACCAAGATCAATAAGGTATACTCATAGGAAGATAGAAAAATTAAAAATTCCCCATTCCCTAAGTCTTCTAGTCTATGACATCCTCAAAAGACTATTAGTGAGGGAAAACTCATAAAATAAATCAACATAAACAACACACAAATAAAATAAAGCTAACAAGTCTCAGCCAATTTTTAGTGTTTAAGTGTGCGTGTGGAAGTCACATGATTGTCTCGTAGACTATAGCCAAAGTATCTGATAAGTGCTAAGGAGCACTTGATGTCACGGGGATAGTGTTGAAAAATACTGTTTAGTGAGAGATTGTTAGAAATAGATAATATTGAGGGGGGTGAATTAGTATTTTACAAACTTTTGGCAACAACTGGATATTGTTAATTACTTTATAACTTGCATATGAAAATAAACCAACAATGTTGAATAGTAATATAACCATACACAAAGAGAACTCATAACACCATTATTTTTAATTAGGGAAACCCTGGTAAAAGGAAAACCTCGATGGGATGATACCCACAAGATGATCCACTAAAAAAAAGAATCTTGTTAAGGATATTGACCTTATTAGGAGTCTATGAAATACATATAGTATCTCTAGTCCTTGTTAGAGGAATAGGCCATGTTAAAAGCCTCAACCCTATTAGGAGTTTCTTCAAACCTTTTAGGAGTTGGTAGATCAGATACAATGTATGAAAGAAGAGCCCACTGCCCTAAGATGCAATATACAAATAAGTTTCTTCACAAGAGTAGGTATACACAATACTTTCTTACTGTTGTAACTCACACTTTGATTATACATAAGATTTCACATCACATAAGGCTTTCATATCATTTAAGCTTTCTTCACAATAGTTCACATCACATTCACACTTCACATTATTTGCACAAGATATGATCTTTACTTATATCTTGCAAATTAATAAATCTTTTCTTAGTCGGCCATGATGCATTCACACACTTGTCTAAATATAAAATCACTTTGGGATCAATATCTAAAATTTCATCACATCATAATTAAGTAATTATTTCATTGTCAAAATAGTTCCTTAAGCCATACAATTCAATATACTGGCATGCTCTATTCTTCTCTACTGATTACCTGAACTGGTAATTTAATTGTAACTTATGTCATACTATTCATATAGGTCTATGCACTAACATACGTCATAATGACATTGTCATCTATTGATCCTTAACTGTGCATGTCTATAGGTGCACTTTCAATTCACCATTTTAAAAACTTTTAAAGTCACCTCACGTAAAGAATTTCCCAAAATTGTTCCCAGTATGCTTAACAAAATATCTATGAAAGATTGAATTTATACTGAGTCCAGATATATGAATCTGAAAGAAAATGGAAGTCAAAGTTCATTTTTCTACCATGGAGAAGCACTTCTTGAATTTTCTGCAATGGAGTAGTCAACTTGGGATTTTCCACCAAAGGGAAAAGCATAGTGGAAAACTCATTTTCCGCTACGCCTTTCGCAGTCATTTTCAAATTTTCCATTGGAGAAGCAAATGTTTCATTTTCCACCAAAGGGAAAAGCATAGTTGAAAACTCATTTTTCGTTGTGCCTTTCATTGTCATTTTTAGATTTTCCATTGGAGAAGCAAAATGTTTCATTTTCCACCAAAGAATAGTGGAAAACTCATTTTCCGCTGCACCTTTCACAGTAGAAGTTCAATTTTCCACATGAGGAGAGAAAAGGAAAATCAAAATGAAGATATATGGGGTCTAGTATCAATATCACTTCTAAAAAGTAATTTATGAATCAATCTTCATCAAAATTGTGCCCACTACATGGAGGTGGAAAATTGAAAATTGGGTGCACTTTTCACACTCAAAAATGGAACTTACACCAAGCATCAAATCCAAAATAGAGAGATGAAAAGATCTCTTAATTGATTAAACAAAGAATAGTAATCTCATAATGATTTATTATTTGAATATTTGGGCATCAACATGACATTAAATATGAAGTGGAAAATTCATTTTCTGCTATGCCTTTCATAGTGAGTTTGGAGTTTTCCACAAAAGGAGGAGACCAAGGTCAAATTTCCACAAAGGATGAATTAGAGTGTTCCATAGCTAGTGACTTGATAGCATTTTGTTATTTATTTTCGAAGTGTAGCTATTACAAGAATGTGTGAATTTCACCTACAATAGAGAAGTGCAAAACTGAGAACTTGGTACGCTTTTCAACTTTCATTTGGGATTTTCCACCACAAGCATTCTAGAGAATTACTTCCAAAATTCGGCAAGGAATAAACATGGTAAGAATGGAAGATAACATAGTGGCAAATTGAAGACATCTAGGTTACCTAGCACGTGAAAGAAGAATGGCTGGAAACTTTACTTTATTAATTCTGATTTTGTAACAATCATATAGAGCAGAATTCAATAGCTCATATCTTTTGAATCAGTGATTATTTTTCTGATTTCTATAGTTAGGATGAAGATAATTAGGTTTGGAAAAACATATCCAAAGATGAGCTTGATCCAACTGTGGAATCAAAAGATATGCCCCCCGAAACATGACCCATTTTTACCTAGCAGCAGTATTTATTTTGCTATCTGCTCAACAAAGGAATGATTTTGATATTGATTTAACATATTTAAATGTCAATTGTTAAAATATAATTTAAATATGTTAATATATATCATTTTTAACTTTAAAAGTTAATAAGAATATCAGCTTTCAAAAGGAAATATGAGAAGTCAAAGAGACAAGATCGGTTACAGAACTGAAAAGTCACTAGAAGAACCCAAAAGGTTGTTGGAGAATGTATTTATTGTAAAACCTTTTCATTTGCAAAAGGTTCTTCTTTTCTGCAATAGTAGGTATTGTTGGAGTAGAGGGGAGATAGTAGTTTCATTCATGCATTTCATTTCATGTACTTAGGGGATTTGTATTCTAATTTTTGTAATTGATTTGACAAAGGGATTGTGAGCAAATAAAGTCAGAGTATTCTTATTTGTTGTGTTCAATGTGAAAAGAGGTTTTGTGCTGAATCAGAGCATTTGGTTATCAGTTTTTTGATTATAATCAATTGAAGCATGGTTCTATTTAGTTTTGAGCACTTTCTTGCATCTTGAGTCAAATGGAAAATTGATTGTAGATCAAAGTATTTTCAACTATTTCTATTGCAAAGATTAGAATGTTTAATCTTCTTTTGTTTTAGTTTCATTTTACTTACATAATTTACATTCATATTGCATTACCGGTATCAAGAAGTCATAGGAATTGTGGGTTCTTGGCATTGGCTAGATTTAGGAGTTAAAATCTGCCTGAGTTAGTTCTGTCTAGGGCTAGCTTGGTTTTCCTCTTCCATTCTCAGGTTAAGAATGTACCAAAATTAGTTTAGGAACAAACAAGATTCATTGAATATCATTCAATAAGGGAGTTGTACCTTTCAATTCAGAGGAAATCTATCAACCTAATGATAGATTATCCAACTGTTGGTATTAGGTTGTTCTTTCAGATTTGGGCATTTGAGAGTTAAATTAAAAATAACCAATCTATTTACCAATAGATTTTTGGCAACTCTACTGGGGAAGTGGAAAAGAAGATTAGTGTTAAGCTTTACTTCCTCAGTTTATTATTATCTCTTCTGCTTGGAGATTGGTGACTTTGTTTTAAATTCTCAGAATTTGTGGTCAAGTAGTTTGGCACTTTCTTTTTTTAGAATTTGAGGTACCTTCCCCAAGATGGAGGTTGGCAGCTCTGTTGAAGAATATTTCTTAAAATATTCAACAAATTTAAAAGATTGGATGCCAGCAAGTGATGAAGATGTTTCATACATCTTTATCTTTATCCCAGGATTCAAAAACCTAATTAAAGAAGTTACAAAAGACATAGTGAGAAGTGTGAATTGGTTGAAGGCTACGTATGGCTCTTTCCTCATCAAAAAGATACCTCCTATGCAAGAACCCAAGGAACAAGAGCATGCATGTGAAGATCTACAACAAGCTGAAAATGAGGAGCCTAACATCATCTCATTACATGTGTCACATGAACGAGAGGAAGATCAACATATACAAGATGACCTTCAAGTAAGTAATGATGAATGTTCGTATAATTTACATTTTTAGCTTGAGTGTTCGAATGAGGAAAGGGTTAATTATTTTGAGAATAAAGGAAGTTCTAGTTTGAAGTTGGATCCTATGTTAATAGAAAGCAATATTCAAGATGTATCAGTCCTAATAAAATTCCAGCATGTCAAATAGATGAAGGATCATTTCTTTCTAATTCTTCCTTTGAGTTTCAAGATGAAAGTTTGGTTGGGATTGAAGAAGTTAAAAGGTTACAGTAGTTGACACCATCCATGACTTCAACAAACACAGTACCTTGTAAGGAAGAGGTTATCTCTCAGCTCTTACCGATTATTAAAGAAAGGGATGCTCCTCCAATAGCTTCAGGTATTGATTCATCACCCTATGACACTATTTTGGATAGAATATTTTTAGATTTGATTTGTGAGGAGGATAAGAAAATTATTCCAATCAAAATTTATCCTAAAATTGGAGAGGCATATTCAAAATTTGAGGTTGTCTTGTATGCTGAAAATCCTCTAGATTATGATAGTCCCAAGTGTTTGAATGATAAAGATAATGAAGTGTTTTCTTTGGAGATGTTTGAGAAAGGTTCGTTTCAATTTGACTTTGGGAATGGCCTCAAATCTTCCATGCAAAAGGATAAAGAAAAACTAGAATTCTATGACAAAACATGGCTCTTTGGGTATAATATTTTGCTTGCAAGACTTCTTCATTATATTGAGTTGATTTTCAGTATTGAGGGGATCATTAAATTACAACTAAGATGGATTACTTCATTGGGACACCATGCATTGTTCTAGAATGGCTCCTTCTTTTCTCAACTAGTTAATGGCTATGTATGATTTTCATTATGCTCCCCCTCCTTTTGGTGAGGTTTCCTCACCTGTTTGTAAATATGTTTTTCTTTCCAAAATTTGGCTTGCCTAGTTTAGTTTTCTCCTTACATTGTTGTGTTGTTGTTTAGTTTCCCATTTTTGGTTTTTCCCTGCTCCCCTCTACCCTCCTAGCAAGCAACTCTATTTTTACCCTCTTCTTGGCTTGACTTTGTAGCCTAATGGATAAATCCTGGTTTGCAAAACGTAAGATTCTAGATTCTTTATGTACTTTACAGCACATAATCCCCATTCAAAGCTAGCTGTAGGTGCACTTTTAGTTCACCATTTTTAAAACTTTTAAAGTCACCTCATGTAAAGAATTTCCCAAAATTGTTCCCAATATGCTTAACAAAATCTCTATGAAAGATTGAATTTATATTGAGTCCAGATATATGAATGTGAAAGAAAATAGAAGTCAAAGTTCATTTTTCTACCATGGAGAAGCACTTCTTGAATTTTCTACAATGGAGTAGTCAACTTGGGATTTTCCACCAAAGGGAAAAGCATAGTGGAAAGCTCATTTTTTGTTGTGCCTTTCGCAGTCATTTTTAGATTTTCCATTGGAGAACAAAATGTTTCATTTTCCACCAAAGGGAAAAGCATAATGGAAAACTCATTTTTCATTGTGCCTTTCACAGTCATTTTCAGATTTTCCATTGGAGAAGCAAATGTTTCATTTTCCACCAAAGGGAAAAGCATAGTGGAAAACTCATTTTCTGCTACGCCTTTCGCAGTCAAAGTTCATTTTCCCACATGAGGAGAGAAAAGGAAAATCTCAATCCAAAATAAAGATATATGGGGTCTAGTATCAAGATCACTTCTAAAAAGTAATTTATTAATCAATCTTCATCAAAATTGTGCCCACTACATGGAGGTGGAAAATTGAAAATTGGGTGCACTTTTTGCACTCAAAAATGGAATTTCTACCAAGCATCAAATCCATAATAGAGAAATGGAAAAGATCTCTTAATTGATTAAACAAAGAATGGTTATCTCATAATGATTTATTGTTTGAAGATTTGGGCATCAACATGACATTAAATATGAAGTAGAAAATTCATTTTCTGCTATGCCTTTCACAGTTAGTTTGGAGTTTTCCACAAAAGGAGAAGACAAAAGTCAAATTTTCACAAAGGATGAATTAGAGTGTTCCATAGCTAGTGACTTGATAGCAAATAAGAAGTATTTCTTGTTAATTATTTTCGAAGTGTAGCTATTACAAGAATGTGTGAATTTCATCTACAACAGAGAAGTGGAAAACTGAGAACTTGGTATGCTTTTCAACATTCATTTGGGATTTTCCACCACAAGCATTCTAGAGAATTACTTCCAAAATTCAGCAAGGAATAAACATGGTAAGCATGGAAGATAACATAGTGGCAAATTGAAGACATCTGGGTTACATAGCACGTGAAAGAAGAATGGTTGGAAACTTTATTTTATCAATTCTAATTTTGTAACAGTCATATAGAGCATAATTCAGTAGCTCATATCTTTTGAATCAATGATTATTTTTCCGATGCTCTAGTCAGAATGAAGATAATTATGTTTGAAAAAACATATCCAAAGATGAGCTCGATCCAACAGTGGAATCAAAAGATATGTCCCTTGAAACATGGTCCATTTTTACTTGGCAACAATATTTATTTTGCTGTTCGCTCAACAAAGGAAAGATTTTGATATTGATTTAACATATTTAAATGTCAATTGTTAAAATATAATTTAAATATGTTAATATATATCATTATTAACTTTAAAAGTTAATAAGTATATCAGTTTTCAAAAGGGAAAATATGAGAAGTCAAAGAGACAAGATCGGTTACAAAACTAAAAAGTCACTAGAAGAAACCAAAAGGTTGTTGGAGAATGTATTTATTGTAAAACCTTTTCATTTGCAAAAGGTTCTTCTTTTCTTCAATAGTAGGTATTGATTGAAAACAAGGGAGACAGTAGTTTCATTCATGCATTTCATTTCATGTACTTAGGGGATTTGTATTCTGATTTTTGTAATTGATTTGACAAAGGGATTGTGAGCAAATAAAGTCAGAGTATTCTTATTTGTTGTGTTCAATGTGAAAAGAGTTTTTATGCTGAATCAAAGCATTTGGTTATTACTTTTCTGATTATAATCAATCAAAGCATGGTTGTATTTAGTTTTGAGCACTTTCTTGCATCTTGAGTCAAATGGAAAATGGGTTGTAGATCGGAGTATTTTTAACTATTTCTATCGCAAAGATTAGAATGTTTAATCTTCTTTTATTTCAATTTCATTGTACTTACATAATTTATATTCATATTACATTACTGATATCAAGAAGTCATAGGAATTGTGGGTTCTTGGCATTGGCTAGATTTAGGAGTTAAAATCTGCATGAGTTAGTTCTATCTAGGGATGGCTTGGTTTTCCTCTTCCATTCTCGAGTTAAGAACATACCAAAATTAGTTTAGGAACAAACAAGATTCATTGAATATCATTCAATAAGGGAGCTATACCTTTCAACTTAGAGGAAATCTATTGACCTAATGATAGATTATCCAACTGTTGGTATCAGGTCGTTCTTTCAAATTTGAGCATTTGATCTAGTTAAATTAAAAAGAACCAATTTGTTTACCAACAATGTCCTAACTCAAACTCTATTGTTCATACATGTCATATCTATCTTTGTACTACTGTAAACTAACTAACACTTAGACAATTTTCTAACTCTAATTGCATAAATAAAATACCAAATACATGTTGCCATAAATGAAAATACTTCAGACATCTATTTAGGCATATTTCCAACAATCTCCCCCTTTGGCATTGATGGCAACATTTGGGAAAATTGGCTAACTCCTAAAATGATGTCATTCAAAACAAAATAAATACAAAAAGTAACTACACAAAATTTCCTTCAAAAGTTAAAAAAATTATTCATGTTTTGATGGATCATCACATTCATCATTACATTCCTTATCACTCCTTTATATAGGTAAGCTCCCCCTTACATATACACATACTTTTCCTTTAGAAACATATACACATATAATTTTCCTTACATATAGATCTCCCCCTTTGACATCAATGGAAAAGGTGTCAACAAAATTGTATACAAAACTATGTTTCCTTTTGCTTAACAACTTGATATTCTAGCTATACAATTTGAAAAACTAAGTTTCAATCTCTCAAGGTCCTTATTCCAGTTCTCCTTGACTATATCAGATGTAATGGCGAGTGGGAAAAGTGCATATGATGCAACTTCAACCACACTCAAGTCAGTATAGGCAAATTTATCATAGGATGCCTTGGCTACAAGACACTCCTCTAATTGGCTCTACAAAATGATAAATTTTAGGAGATAAATATTCTTTGAGCACATAGAATCTCTTTATTACCTTCTCCTTGTCAATTTCAATGCCTCTGATAACATTGTGAATCTTCTCTATTTCCATTCTAAAATCTTCAATGCTTGCCTCTAGTTTCTACAATCTGATAGTGAGTATTTGAAGCTCACTCATTTAGCCTTTGATCTGATTGTCAAAATCTAACAAGTAATTGTATGACATGTTAGCACGAATTCTAATGATACTACACTGGGGGAGTATCCTGACCATTGGAGAGTATTGACATGTTGCATTCATGACTATGTTTGTCATTGATATCAACATCGCATTATTTCTATAAAGATTGCCTGAGTAGTAGAAATAGATCTTGATGGTACATACAATGGTTTGATTGTTTGGTAATGTACAGTTATGGAGATATTTGGCACAATGTCTTGATGACATGGTTAAGTGCACAGAATCTGAGTCAAAGACATATAGAAGTTTTACCTAATTTATAGAGAGTAGTTCAAAGACAAAATATTGGGAAAGTAGTTCCTAATGGTTGTTGGCCATCTTACATTTGAGATGTAATGAAGATATGCATAGTTAGGCAATGACAGAGTCAGAATTTAATTTCCTAATGGCAGCATAAAGGAAATTGATGGAGTACTTCACATACTTAGTTTGGCTTGAAACTTACTTTCTATTAATAACTTAAATGATGTCAGAGTTCAGGTAACATCTGTCTATGGTGGTTGTAAGATGACTAGGGGTTCTATTGCTTTAGCTAAGGGTGAATGCATTGGAACACTGTATAAGTTAGATGAGAAACCTATATGTTGTAATAGTGTCTTTGTCAAGTCTAATAAAATCAATGTAGCAACACATGGTGTACATGCAATGGAAGTTAAACTTCCTATAGAGAAAACAATACTTTGGCATTATACACTTGGCCATATTGGCGAGAAAGGTTTAAAAACCTTGAGGAATAAAAACTTGGTTGAGGGGTTGGTTGATTGTAACCTTGAATTTGATTTCTATGAACATTGCATCCATGGAAAACAAAACAGTGTTTAGTGTATTCCAGTTCTCAAAAAACTTCTAGTTTGCTGGACTATATTCATTTTGATGTGTTTAGTCTTGTAGATGTTCCTTCTCTGTCTAATTCAAGATATTATGTATCATTTATTGATGATTATTCAAGAAGAACATTTTTTTATTTTTTGAAGAACAAATCAGAAGTGTTTAGTTAGTTTAAGGAATTTAAAAGCCTTGTTGAAAATTAGATTAGAAGAAAGATTAAATACATAAGGACAAATAGCAGTGGAGAATTTTGCAATGTAGATTTTGATCAATTTTGTGTAGATCATGGCATCAAGAGGCATAAGATGAAACCTTATAGTCTGCAAAAAAATAGAGTAGTGGGAAGGATGAATCAGTTGTTGATGGAGAGAGCAAGGAGCATGTTGGGAGGTGATGGTCTAGAGCAGAAGTTTTGGGCCAAAGTAGTGGCAACAATGTGTTACTTGTTGAACCATTCTCCTATGGAAGCACTAGTTGACAAGACACCTATGGAAGCATGGTTTGGTAAGAATCCCTCATTAAGACATTTGCATATCTTTGGCTGTGAGGCATACACTCATATACCTAAAGTGAGCAGGTCCAAGTTGAATAACAAAGCAGTGAAGTGTATCTTCATTGGGTAAAGAATTGGTGTGAAGGGATACAAATTATGGAACCCTCTAACTAAAAAGGTGTTGTATAGTAGGAATGTTATCTTTCATGAGATGAAACCTATCTCACTAGAGTAGTCAAAGAAGACCAAAAAGAGAAAGGAAGTAGTTTAAATCCCTTTAGCTTCCAGACAAGAGGTATGTCAGACTCCAAAATGAAGCCAAGAATGAGAATTTAGAATTACTTGAGAATGAGGATGAAGAAAGCTCAAGCAGTCATATGAATGAAGAAGAACATGATCTCAAACCTCATGTTGAACCTCGAGAAGCTTCTCCACAGGAAGTGAGGATATATACTTGGGAGAGACAACAACATGATATGTACGGTTCCACACTAGAGAGGTTTAATTATTCCATGCTAAATGTTAATTGTGCCTATGCTTTACTTACTAATGTTGATGAGCCTAGGACTATCAAAGAAGCAACTAATATGCTAGATTTAGATTCTTGGTTGTTAGCCATAAAAGATTAAATGAAGTCCTTGGAGAAGAATGAAACCTAGGATCTTGTACCCTTGCCTCAAGATAGGAAGCTCATGGAATGCAAGTGGGTATTCAAGAAAAAGTACCATCTAGATGATAGCATTGATAAGTACAAGGAGAGATTGGTTGTGAAGGGATATTACCAAAAAGAAGGTATTGATTATGGAGAAATATTTTCTCCTATAGCTAAGCTAACATCCATCAAATTTTTGTTGTCACTTGTAGTGGCACATGACTTTGAAATTGAGTAGATGGATGTGACAATAACATTTTTGCATGGTGATCTTAAAGAAGAGATCTATATGTCCCAACCAGATTATTTTGTAGAGAAAGGTAAAGAGCACCTGGTATGTAAGCTAAAGAAGTCTCTTTATGGTTTGAAATAGTCACCTAGAATCTAGTATCAAAAATATGATACATATGTTTTTTTCTTTGGGTTTTACAAGAGCTAAATCTGATCATTGTGTGTACTATGAAGCTGAAGGTGATTGAAGACTTATTATTGCACTATATGTAGATGATATGTTGTTTATAGGCAATAGTAAGGAAATGATTTCAGAATTAAAATCCCAATCGTCCCTAAAGTTTGAAATGAAATATTTAGGGTTGGTAAAGTTTATTTTGGGGATGGAAATCATAAGGGACAGGGTTGGCAAAAAAATTTGGCTCAACTAGAGAAAATACATTACCAATGTTTTAGAGCAATTTAATATGATTGATTGCAAGCAACAGGTAGTTCTAGTGTTACATGGAACAAAGCTGACAGTTAATGACAGTCCAAAAACTCTTGATGAGATTGAAGAGATGAAGTGGGTACCTTATGCCAGTGCTGTTGGAAGCCATATGTATGCAATGGTTAGTACAAGACCAGACATTGCGCAAGCAGTGGGAGTATTGAGTTGGTTTATGGAAAATTTGGGCAAGTCACATTGGGATGCTCTAAAAAGAGTTTTGAGATATTTGAAGGGTACATCATGGTACACATTATGTTATCAAGGTAACTCAGTTTGGTCTGATAGATTAGTTAACATTTAAGGTTATGTAGATGTTGATTGGGCTGGAGACATTGATACAAGAAGATCCATCGGTGGATATTTATTCATGATTAATGGTGGTGCTATTAGTTGGATGAGAAAATGACAGAGTGTAGTTGCACTATTGACAACTGAGGCAGAGTACATGGTAGCTACTCATGCGAGTCAAGAAGCAGTTTGGCTTAAGGATTTATGTTCAGATGTTGGCTATGATGTAGGAAGAATTATAATTCTCTGTGATATTCAAAGTGCAATATGTTTGGTGAAGAATCCCACTTTCCATGCCAGAAGGAATCAAATTGATGTACAATACCATTTTATATGTAACATGATCAAAGATGGAAAGGTTAATCTTGAAAAGGTTGATACTTAGGAGAATGTTTGTATATGCATTGACAAAGCTAGTGAACACAACTAAGTCCAAATGGTGCACAAGTTCTATGGGGCTTAATACCTCTGACTCTTGTTAGTCATATTGAGTATTTTTGCACTTTGTCAAGTGGGAGATTGTTGGAATAACAAAGTGCCTGTATGGTGCAACCACTATATGGTGAATTCACCATACCATATGGTGGAGGTAAGTCACTGTACGATGATAATATTTATTTTTAATATATAGAGTTGTAAGGTGGTGTACGATGAATGTGAACATTGTACAGTATGGTGGTTCCAAACATGGCAAATGATGTTGTGTGATGGGTAGTACAGTGTGTGAGATGAGTATGGTAACTAGAGTCCATGTAGAGCATTTGTGTCATTAAAGGAGTGACTGAAGCATCCTTGTTCAACAAAGGCATCTGTGTGTGATAGACGGTTGACAAATCATTTTGCCTATAATTGTTTGTGGTATTCTATAATGAATTTGTAGGGTGTTTTAATGGCTACAAGAATTCATTTGAATGTGTGTTGATGAAATCAGGTTGATTGTAAAGGTAGTCTAAGCTAGTGAAAATCCAAAGTGTTGTATGTAAATTTCATTTACTGTAATACAAAAGTTTGCTCAAGGTTTTGTGTGGTGGGATTTTTCTCGGAAGGGTTTCCCATGTTAAATTTGTGTTTTCTCTGTGTCTTGTGTCTAATAAATGTTTTGATAATTTATTAACTTGCACATCTCTATAATTTTGTTTATGCTTATTTCCCTATCATTTGGCATTCAAAAAGCATTTCTGTACCATTACTTTCCTAACACATACTTCCATTGTCTCTGTTGTTTGCTCTCAAGTTGCTAAAATTTTTGATAAGAGAGCTCAGCTCTGATACCAATTGTTGGAAATGTAATGCAAGCTGGGTGACTAAGAGCTGGGGAGGGGGGAGGGGTAAATCATTAAACACTTATACTTCAATCACTTAAACCACTTTGTTAAGTTGTCTAATCTACTCGCATGCATAAAAAGTAACAATTCCATAACACAATATTTGGTAACCTAGAAACCCTCCAGGTAGAAGGTAAAGCTAGGGTGGGGATGGCACCTACAATGCTTCACTATTGTAGTAATAAAGTTGGCATGTTAAGGCTTACAAATAATCACTTTTGATTATCTTACTCAGTTACGAGCAATAAGGACTGTTAGGTCCACCTTGTGAAAGGATTTATACAATACAATTAAGTATGCACTCTGTTAGGAGTTTCTACAAAGGGCTATTATGTCCACAAAGGATTTGGGACTAATGCACCTCTTAGGATAAATCAGTGGATTGATCTCTAAAATGCAACTATGATTGCTAATGAAGATCCTTTGAAGTAAACTGATCACCTAACTGTGACAAATGAGTCTCTTCTTTCCTTGTGATGCTTGGAGCCTTCTAGATAATCTACCATTTCATATATTTTAATGCTTGAATGATGATACAATGAATACACATGCATACCTTTTTGGATAAAGAAAATACCTTATACTTATATCCATCCAAATAATTTCTTTATAGGTTGGTTACAACATGAATAGTTCCAAAACTAATCACCAAGTTGGCTCAGTGTTGTAACTTAGGTCAATGCCTTACTTGAGCGATACTGGAAACACTCAGTATCCACTATCTCCTCGGCTAGCTCTGGCACTCGACAGTTATTGGGTTCTCAGTTCACATTGATCACTCGGTAGATGCTTTTGACTCGGCTTGCACTGTACTTCTATCATGATTATTACCTTGGAACAAGATTGCTATGTTGACTCGGTTCACATTGGAGCTCAATAGACATAGTCAACTCAGTTGACACTATAGCTCAGTGTGAGTTGTCAACTTGGTTGCCACTACAACTCGGTTGACACTGCAAGGTTAACTTGTTTGCTTGGATCCTTTGTGAGCTTGGTTAACACTACGTACTAGTAGCTCGGTTGCAACTATTTTTTCATTATGACTAAGTGCTTTGACATTAACTGACAATATATCTTGTCATGTAATCAATAGTTACAAGGTATGTTGAGAAGTGTGTAGTGTGCATGAAAACAAAAGGGGGAGCTAGCAATGCAGGTTTGTATCAACCCTTTCCTATTCCAAATAGACCATGGGAGTGTGTTAGCATGGATTTTATTGTAAGGCTTTCTAAAACAAAACATGGTTTGGATAACATCTATGTTGTGGTAGATAGATTTAGTAAAATGGGTCATTTATCCCTTGTAAGACTACCTATGATGCTAGTTATATTGCACATTTTTTCTTCAAGGAGATTGTGAGGATCCATGGACTACCCCTAAGCATTGTGTCAGATAGGGATGCCAAATTTATGAGCCATTTCTAGAAAACTTTGTGGAGTAGGTTGGGAACTAACATATCATTTGGTTTAGCTTACCACCCTCAGATAGATGGCCAAACTAAGGTGGTTAATAGGGTGTTAGGTAACCTTCTAAGATGCCTAACCAAAGAATATGTACAGACATGGGATGTGGTCATTTCCCAAGCAGAATATGTATATAATGATAGTGTGAACATAACAATAGGTAGAAGCCCATTTGAGGTTGTTTATGGGATGCACCTAAGGGGTGCATATGAGCTCAAGGATCTTGGATCTATGGAATGTAGGAGTGGTCATGCTGAAGAATTCACTCAAACCATGAAGGAAATCCAAGAGCAGGTGAAGAGAACTATACAAGAGACTACACAAAAATTAAAGGCTAAAGTGGATGAGAGGAGAAAGGATGTTCAATTTGAGGGAGGTGACTATGTCATGCTACACTTGAATAAATATAGGTTATAGAAGGGAGTGCCTACTAAGCTATAGATGAAAAGAGTGGGACCCTGCAAAGTCTTATCCAAGTGTGGGGCTAATGCATACAAAGTGGATCTGCCTAGTGATTTGAGCATTTCACTTGTCTTCAATGTGATAGATTTAGTCAATTTTAGAGGACCATTAACTAAGATGGATATAACTAGAAAGGAGGTTGGCAACAATGTAGAACCTGATGTCTTACCTGCCGAGATACAGCTAGAAGTAGAGAATGTATTAGATTCAAGGGTTAAGAAAGAAACTAGACACAAGGTGTACATGCAGGAACACCTCATACAATGGAAGCATAGACCAAAATCTGAGGCAACATGGGTTGTAGCTACATAATTCAAGAAATTGGGAATTTATGATGACATATTGTCCATAGGAGTGACATGATCTTGAGGCTACTTGTTAACCTAGAGTTCCTAGTCATTTTGGCTTGTAGTGGCTTTAGCCATGGCACTAGTTAAATAATAGGACTAGTTAGTCCTAGGGTTGTGTTTAGGTGGTTGGAGGGCCTAACTAGACTGTTTGGAGTCTCTAAGTCATGGGTTTTTATGGGTTTTCTCAAAGTTGCTAAGAGATGCCTTAATGTTGCAAATGTTGCAAATGTTGCATTTGTGCATTTAGAAGGCCAAATTGGGAAAATAAAGGGTAGAATAGTTGTTTCATGACTTAGTGAGCATAAATATACATTTGGTTAAGCTTCATGAAAATTTAAGCAATTTTGAGTGCAAGAATGTAATAGTTGTCAAAATTGCATGACAACTTTAGTTGTTTCATGACCTAGTGAGCATAAATATACATTTGGTTTAAGTTTCATGAAGAGTTAAGCAATTTTGAGTGCAAGAGTGCAATATTTGTCAAAATTGCATGACAAATTTAGTTGTTTTGTGACCTAGTGAGCATAAATATACATTTGGTTAAGTTTCATGAAGAGTTAAGCAATTTTGAGTGTAAGAATGCAATAGTTGTCAAAATTTCATGACAACTTTGCAAAATTGCAAATGTTGTCAAGACAACATTTTCTTTCTTTAGTGCAATTTTCAAAGCATATAGTTATGAAACTATTTGAAACAGTTATAGACTATGAGGGGAAACTATATAAGGCCTTAATAGACCATTGTGAAGGGTTGGTTGGACTTTAGAGAAAGTTTTGTTAATGAGCAAACATAATTCCTGAGCAAATTTATGACAGTTAATGCATTTTTCTTTCCATTTGTTAATTTATGGATTGACCTCTATGTTGCAACTTGTGCATTAGTTGGTATATGTAAACATATTACTTTGTGTGTGGTTAGATAGAAATTTAGTTTAGTTTCTTTGTTTCTTTTGTAAATACTTTGGTTTTAGTACTATCATTGGTTTGATGTAGATAGTTTTTACTTATGGGGTCATAGCTCACTTTTCCATTGTGGCATCTGTATAGTTTCTTAGGATTTGTGAGGTGACTCCTTTTAAATTATGTGTGCAAGATCTTGGGCCATGGAAAGCAAGCTTTCCATTTTTGCAGTCATGGCCTAAGCAAGCTAGAGCAGTATGGTTAGGGATCACAGAGCTAGCACGAGTAGATTGGTGGATCAAATGCATTAATGGCTTAAATCTGAGCATGTGGAGAGAAATTTAGGTGTGTGAAGAAGCCACATACCCAAGAAGAATTCTTAGTGATGAGTTTTGTTAGGTGTTTTAACAAACTCTTGTTGATGTTGTCAGCACTTTGTGAAACCCTTATTCTTAGGCTTAAATATAACATCTGACTGTACGGACATTATGGAGAATTAAGACCCACAAAATCTAAAAGGTTTTCCAAAAGCCAAAAGGTGAGTTTTAAGGCCTAATTCCTTGTAGCCCCGAATTGCCTAGTTTGAAGAAATTTCTTGAAATCGTTAAGGATTTCATTGCATTTTGAGTTGAAGAACATTGAAATTGATGCAATGCCTTATAACTAAACCTCCCTCTCCATCTAAAGACAAACTTGATCATTTTTTATTATTTGGCGAGTATGTTTTAAAGGACATTCATGAAGCATTGCAAAGTTTAATTTGACTTCTTTGTTGGTATGAATAAGTTGAAGAGGAAAGGATTAGGAATGGAATCCTTTTGGGATTAGCGTCAGAAGAGTAACCCTAATAGGCTAGAGAAGTGGCCTATGGGAAGTCCTATGGAAGATTAGGGCTTGGAGCAAGACTTGTCCTTACTACATATATGTTAACATGTATCTTGTATTTGGATGTACTTGTATATATTCTCACATACCCTATAACATGTGTAGTGGATGTTATTTATTGGATGTGTTTTCATTGTATTAGTTGTACTTAAGAAATTTTCTTATGAGATAATGTACATGTTATTTCCCTATGATTCTTGAACATGTACTAAAGACTTAAACTAATTATTATAACATCTTAAACATGATTCAACACGAAGGAACCCTTTAGGAATGACATGAATATTATTTGCATTTTTTTGTAAATGTTGTGTTTGTGTATATTGCTTCCACATTGTTATCTTGTGTTGTTTAAACCTTTAGAACAAAATAGTTCAATAAACATTGTAACATGTTAGGTTTCTCTAGGGTTCTCGAGTGAGGTGTTACACACTTCATAATTATCATTTCTCTTTCTCCTTCTATGTGTTTTCCTTCTTTTTATGTGTCACTTAGCTCTTAAGTTCCCTCTCTTATTCTTTCCATTTAGCGATTGTCCTTTCCAAAATTTGATATATAATGCTTGTGGCGATTCTCGTGTGTAACTTAACAAATCCTTTCCTCCCCTTTCCTATTTTTCTTCCTTTTATAGAATACATTGAAATAATATCACTACCCTTCCTTCTCTATCCTAAAAAAATGCCTTTTATGGATTACCTTGAAATAATATATCACTACCCTCCCTTCCTTTAGCCTTTTAGAAAATTGAGCATCATGAATTGTAGTGTTAATGCCACTCCACCAATGACCTTTTCTCCCTTTACCAACAAAATTAAATATAATATTAATTTATTAATACCTAATATGTTTTCATGTCTCCCTCTTGCTCAAGTATCACCATAAACTTTGATAAATCAAGCTTCTCCACCATTTTAAGCACTATGTACATTATAATTATTTTCTTTTTTTCTTATTTGGGAGTTTTTTTCTCATGTATAGGTGTTCTTAGACAAATAGCTCTCTTTGAAGTAATGTGTAGAACAATAATAAATAGGTTGAACTTTATTTTGAGGTTTAGATATATAATTCTCAACAAAATTAATGAGAGCAACAATAGTACCAAGGGGAAAATTGTCTATACATAACTTGAATTGGTCATCTAACCATGTAGCTCTATCTTTATAGCATATGTACTCATAAACTAGTTTCTCTTGAAAATCTTCATAAAATCAACTATAGGTATATCCTTTTTCACTAACTCACACCTCTTTAATTGATTTTTGTTTTTGACACCATATGTGATTGACTTCTATTTTTCAAAAGAAACTAGTTTCTTATCAATTTCATGCATGCTATCTACAGGTAAGAATTTATGCAACTATTGCAAACCATCACATGTATGACAAAAACCTTTCAAACACATCACATATTTGATGATATTGACCATATTGACAATAAAAATTATTAAATTTTAGCACTTTTAACCTCAATGACTACCTACATAGAAACATAAAGAAATAAGGGGGAAAAAAAATTAAAATAATTTTTTATGAACTAATAAGTACATAATTTGCTCTTATATATAGATAAGGTATTTCTTGTGGATAATTAACTAGAAACATGTAATAATATTTAGTCATTCAAAAACATGAAAAAAATTGGTTCAATTAGACTCTTGCATGATTTGTGTTCATACATAAAATAAGCTTTAAATTTTTAGAAGATAGTTTGGATAGTAATTATTGATTTGTTCTATATTTTTAAAATTTAGTCAACCAATCAAATTTTGTTTGTTTGTAAAATTATTTAATATTGCTATGGCTGAATAAACTTATTTAGTTAAGTTGATAGGAAAGACACTTAATACAAAGAAAATAAAATAAAATTTGATGGCATCTTATTCTTTAACCATTGAGTTGGTAGCCCATGACCCTTGAAACATTATGGAGACAATGTTTCCAGTGTTGAATGCCATAATGAGGATATCTTTCCTCCTAGCTTCATGTTTGGAAAATGCATATGTTACTCTTTTGATGTGGTGGAAGTTTGAAGACAGTATAGGGGATCATAGAGGTGCTTAACAAGTAGAGTGGCTTAAATTTCATACACTAAGACTTGATTCCTACACTCAAAGTGTTAAATAGTCAAAATTAACTTACTTTTCCCAAACTTAATTTTTTCCTTAATGCATAACCTGTTTAAGATCAACCCTTAACAAGAGTTGTTTTGGTGCAAGGGCATCAATGGTCGATGAACACATTAATGTATTCTACAGTCAAGACAGATAAAAAGTGGATCATGTTTGTGTTCTCCTCAAGTGGATGTCAAAGTGGAAGCCATTAACAAAAAGATTATCTATTGAGAAAGTAGGTTAATCAATGAAGAATAGAAATTAAAAGCAAGCATAGAAGGAGATGGAGTGGATTTAGTTAGAAAACAAGGAACTGAGTGCTTTAATAGGTAACAAATTATAGGTGATAAATCACCGAGCAAGTTGCTGAAGAAGAAATAGGTCACTGATCAAATTAATGTGGTTTGTGCTTCCAAGTTACCCTAGAAAACGATGAAATCAATCACTAGATCAATAAAGGGAAAAGTGCTTGGTTGTGTTTTACACGATGTTGCATATGAGTGAGTACACACTCCACAACTGATAAACCAATGAAAAAATTGGTATATTGTTTTCACATTCTTTCCTTGATAGAACATGAAAACCATAAAGGTGGAGTCTATGTAGCACAAAATTGGTTCAAGTTGCTTCCACGTTATGCCCTGCAAGAAAATGAATATATCACTCGCCATCATCGAGTCGACCAAGACAAAAGTTGTTAACTTTGTTCACATTTGTGACAAAGATATATAAGAGTATCAATGAATCTCATATTTTTCAATAAACAAAAAACCCTTGCATTAGTCACATGAACTTAATTTACACACACCTAATTAAATTTTGAAATAAAACAATTCTTTTAATAATGTATATAATCTCATTTGCAACAAAGAATATCTCAAATAGAACGAAGTTACATAAACATTCTAATCATCATCATCACTACCATCATATTTTTCATCGTCATCAACATACTCAGCCAACTCATCATGATCATCAGCCTTCTCATCATAATGGTCAACGCAATGCTGAGCAAATACTCGCTGCAATGTTTGGAGGGCTTTCCTTTCTTCGCCTGCCTCCACTCCCATCATAAACGCCTCCCTTACATTGCTACCTGATGGTTGCCACGACTCATATTTGGAGAGCCAATCCTCGTTGATTACACACGTGTACAACATATAGAGGCCGTCCTTAACCGGTACGCTGGAAGCATTGGCTAAATGAGTAGTGTGCGCTTCCAGTGCGCTGGTTATTAAGCCCTGCGCAGAATATTGAGACCATAACGGACTCGACCTCGAAACTTAAATCTGGTCCCAGTACAAATATTCTTCCATATGCGAGGATGCCTATCATAATCATAGTCATCATCATCATCATGGTCATCAAGACAGGAAAGCAGAGCGCAAAAGATCAATGTACTGAGCGAACGTTTGGTTTCATGAAACGAATCCATCATCTCCTCTATTCTTCCCTTTAGCTGATTATCATTGTCCACAGGCAATGTATCGCCAATTTTATATAAATCTGACATGAGCGATGCCCATTTATCTCCATCTGCCACAACCGATCTCCCCACAAGAATTGTAAGCTCCGACGGTAATCTCTGAAATCAGTACAATCTCTCAAAATTATTTTCAACACTCTATATGGAAAATTGGAATCTCGAAAACAAAGCATTTAGAAATACTTACCTGCAACCTTTGAGCGTAAGTTCTCATAGGACCGACTGCAATGATCATCTCCTTCAGTCCCTTCAATTCTTCAATGCCCGATATATTCTGCAACTTCGGACATCCGGTAATGGTAATTCTCTCCAGGCGTATTAAAAACTCCACGCCTTGTATATTCTGCAGCCTCTTACAATTCCCAATGAAGAGTCTCCTCAACTGCTTTAATTCTTTAAAACAAATCACACCCTCCAACCCTGGACATGTTTCAACCCAGATTCTCGTCAATCCCTTCAACTGTTCAATAGCTTCTATACTCTTCAACTGTGGACAATCAGCAATCCAGATCCTCTTCAATCCGTTCAATCTTTCAATGCCTGATATATTCTTCAGGTTCGTACAGCAGCTAATGTAGATCCTCTTCAGACAACTGGCCCGCCCAAAATTTGGAAGCTCTGTCATAGTCGGGCAGGTTGTCATGCGGAACACTTCAAGTTTTGGCGTGTAATTGACCAACACTTGTCTCAACTTAGCACACCACATCAGCGCCAGAGATTCCAGTGTGGTTAGCCCTGTTAAATCCACTTCAATTAGATCAAACATCCAACAAAGCTTAAGAGATTTAAGGGCAGGACAAAATTGTCCATGAATTGAGACCTTCCTTGTATGGAATGCCAAAAACAGAGATATGGCTTCAAGGCTTCTCATACAATACCGATGATCACTTGTCTTCTCCCTGTCCCTTAAAGCAATTTCCCCTTCTACGATAAACCCAATCAATTTTAATGTTTTCAGATTGTTGAGTTCTGTTAAAGATTTTAGCAACCGATTCCATTCAATATTGAATTCTGACCAACAATCTTCTACGTGCAGACTTTCCAGATGTTTGAATATTCCAAATGAGTTCACCAGTTCGGTCATAAACATATCTTTATTGACATGTGCAGATCTATCAGAGCTCCAATGCAGCTGTTTCAACTTTAGAGAAACCTGGAATTTACAATCACTCTGTTTCAAACTGCTGTTTCTTTTTCAAATGATAACATTTTTATGAGAACAAACGATACTTAAAAAACAGAACTTTAATTGATCAAGTAAAAGAATTTACCTGGTGATCCCTATGCAACAATCTCGCAGGTGATAACCCATAGAGATGTAGAGAGTGCAAATTTTGTAGAGGAATCCATTCGGGAATCGATTGAGCGTCCCTTTCAGGCAAAGATAGGCTAAGCCATTGTGCATTAGTTGATGTCTTTGAAATCTCCAGAAAATGTCCCGAATAAGATTTAGTTCCAGGTTCGAGCGGAATCCGTTTCCTAGAAGTGTGATATCTGAAACTTTTTCCTTCGGACACAGTGAGGCTGTCTTGGAATCTTCTGATGTTGCTCAATTCAATCTGAAATCAATTTCTTTTATAGTTAGAAAAGAAGAAAATATGAAAAATAAACCATTTCCAAGTAGGAGCATGAATTTAAGGCTGCAAAGAGAACATACATGATCCTCAGGACGCCACAACCGACGAGAATGGCTCTTTTCATCATCTGCCATTGCTCTCCCCAAGTCGCGGAGGTGGTCATGCATTCTCAAGATATATTCTGGACCATAATGGCTTATCAGACCATAATTTTCCATCGGATCCAAAGAAGTGTCCACTTGAACAAGACACTTGTCTCTGAGGATCTGAAGTGCATGTTCGGCTCTCCACCCTGAAGCCTTCCATATACTCATGGCCATGCTCACATCCTCCCCTATGAAAAAGCACGCTATGTCCATGAAGATCTGCTTTTCATCTTCTTCCAGAGAATCATAGCTTATTTTGAGAGTGTCTTTGATGTCTTTGTCCAGTCTTGCCTTCACAGCATCCAACTGTAACTCCCAATAACCTTTGTCACTGCCAAAAACATGGCCGCCCATCACTCGAAGAGAGAGAGGTAAACCTCCACATGCTTTGACAAAGCCGTCTACCAAATTCTCAAAGCCCCTTTTGCAAGATTGTCCATGAAACGCATGATAGCAGAAGAGTTGTCGACTATGCTCTGGATTCAGTTTTTTCATCTTATATCGGACTCTCACTCCAGCATTTATAAGAAGCCTCTCGTCGCGGGTTGTAACAATCACTAAACTGTTGGGATTGAGGACATCTATGGGTATGGGTAACAGGGCATCTAACTGCTTCTCATGGTCAACATCATCTATTACTACAAGAAATCTTGATTCTCGCCTCTTTTGAAAGTAATCAATGATAACAGCCATTCCATCTTCTGTACTTGAAAATAAATCTTGATTTCCATGAAACAGTTCATTGAGAAGCTTTTTCTGTAATGAAATGAGTGTACCTTTGACATTATTTTCCCGCACATCAAACAGAATAGTTGATCCACTAAATTCTGAATGTTTTTCATTGAACAAATATTTGGCAAGCGTGGTCTTGCCAGACCCTCCCATTCCATAGATGCCAATTATTTTATCTCTCATCTCCCCGTTTCTCCGGCAATGGCTGTAGAAATCTCTAGCAAGTTCAACAAGTCCCACTCCATGTTTTGCAACTTGGAAAGGAATTTTCCTCTTTTGCTTCTCCTTAACTACAGCGGACACGATCTCATTGCACACCTTATTCAGATCTCTAAAAGTATTAAATGCCCAAAAGATTACTATATATAGAAAATTAAAAGCTTTTCAGTAATACAATAGAGCGTAAGAAAAGCAATGGAGGCAAGAAGCACACTTAGAAACTGATCTGCCTTTAGAATAATTAAAATAGTTTCTAGAAATTTGTCTTGACAAAATACTGAAAAAAATATAACAGAATGAATGTAATTTCGAAACTGATCTGCCTTTAGAATAATTAAAATAGTTTCTAGAAATTTGTCTTGACAAAATACTGAAAAAAATATAAGCGAAAGAAGATTTCTTACTCATTCTGTCCATTGAATTCGAAGCCCTTGATTCCTGAGACGTTCTGCAGGCATTCTTTCCACAGTTGAATATCATGATTCGAGTATCTGCCGTTCTCTTCGTGTTTGGAAAATGCATCTTTAACTTCATTTATGATATGGCGGAAGTTTGAAGGATGAATATGGTAAAACAGGGGAATAATCCTGGCTTTTGTTTGAAACATCAAGGCAAGCTCAGCTAAGCACCAAGCAGACTCTGCATATCGTGGGGATAAAATGGCAATGTGTACGGTGGCGGAGAAAATGGAATTCTTTATTGCAGAAGGGAAATAATCTCCCAACTCAGTCTCTTCAACATCTAGATATCCTCGGATCCCAGCTTGGTGTAGAGAATGGTAGATCGGCTTAGCTAGATTTTCTTTGGTATCTGGGCCTCGATGGTTGATGAATGCATCAAACCCATTCATAGTCAACGAGGATTTGATCATTTTGTTGAGACATTCAAGTGCCAGAAATGGATCCCTTTCCTCTTCTCCTCGACCAGATGTGGAAGTGGAAGCCATTAGCAGAAAGCTGACTCTCTACTGAGAAAGAGAGTTAGAGTAATCAAGACTGGATATAATTGAAAAAAAGAAAGTAGGGGTTTAGATTTGAATCTACAATTCTTTATAGAGTTAGAGTAATCAAGACTGGATATAATTGAAAAAAAGAAAGTAGGGTTTAGATTTGAATCTACAATTCTTTATTGAATTAGGGCCATCAAAAATGAACGTGGCTATCCTCCTTACACACTACACAGTTGATCAATTTTCAAAAAATTGAAAACATAATGGATTTAAAATTTCAGCATTTGATCTTCATGATCTGCATAGTTTGTAGTCGGAAGCAACAAAAAATTTAGGAAAAAATCACTACGTTTTCCTAAATTTGTAAAAAAATAAAAAAAATTGACTTAGTTTTGTCTGTGGTGCATTTTGCCTTAGCTTGTCCCATCAGGAATTGGTAAGTCAAGTGTTCTATTTTCTATCACAAATTAAAACCTAATATTTAGTGATGCACGTTCATTCTTTAAATTGTTTGCTTTTCCTTTGTTGACTCGTGACCAATTTCATCCTTTTCTTACTTTTCTAAGTCCATAACGTGGACACACACCCCATTACATTGAGCTTTCCCTTTCTCATGTTCCTTCCATGAAACATCATGGAAATAAATAAGGTTTTACTTTGTGACAAGGAATAAGGTTTCAATTTTTGAGGAAGAATCATTTTTCAATGTGTGACAAAGATAAGGTTAGAATTTACAATAAATTATCAAAGAACATCCATCACTAGTGTCAATTATATAACAAAAATTGTGACAACGAGTATCTATTGCAAAATATCAAGATTCAAAAATTTCCTAAATGATTCTTTTATAAGTATTAACTAACATATATTATAATTAATCACATTTCTATATGTTTTCCTATCTCATCAATGATCTAGTAATGGAACATGTGTAACTCTCTAATAGTAGTAGGTGCACATTATTTAAATTGCACACCCAACTACCAATGCAAAATGAAGGGGAAATGCATTATGATTGTAGAAATGGAAGTTATCATATTGTGACAAACAAAGAAGTTATGAGTCCCATACTTTTTAATAAGCAAAGATTCCTTGCATTAGTCACATGAGCTAAATTTGCACATGCCAAATTCAATTTTATTAAAGTAAAACAACTTTTTAAACAAGAAACACAAAGCGTCTTAGTTCATGTTTGATGCATAGTTTTTTTGAGCAAAAAAATATAAAATCAAGTAGAAAATATAGTAATTGTTTGATATGTTCAATTTAATAAATATTTAAATAAATATATGATTGTTAAAAATATGATTAAGATACTAAAATATATAATTGTCATATAGTATATTAATTCATGCTTCTAAATAGCATTAAAAAATATTTCGTGGGGATAAAATGGCAATGTTTACCATGGCTGAGAAAATGGCATTCTTTATTGCACAAGGGAAATAATCTCCCAAGTCAATCTCTTCAACATCTAGATATGCCTGGATCCCAGCTTGGTGTAGAGAATGGTAGATCGGCTTAGCCAGATTTTCTTTGGTATCTGGGCTTCGATGGTTGATGAATGCATCAAACCCTTTCATAGTCAACGAGGATTTGATCATTTTGTTGAGAAATTCAAGTGCCAAAAATGGCTCCCTTTCCTCTTCTCCTCGACCAGATGTGGAAGTGGAAGCCATTAGCAGAAAATTGACTCTCTACTGAGAAATAAAGTAAGAGTAATCAAGACTGGATATAATTGAAAAAAAGAAAGAAGCAGGGGTTTAGATTTGAATCCAGGGCATATGCACCGAGTTGTGGTGCCAAAAAGGTGACAACAATTTTTTTTTTCCTATTTTAAACAGCGCAGTTTCTAAAAAATAAAAAGTATGTATGATGGGCTGCAAACCCGCAGCCCATCATTTTCATTACCATTTTCTTTTACTCCTACGACAAGCAGTGCGTACGCGAGTTGAAGGCTCAACATTTGCACCACCATTTTCCAAAATGCCTCCTCGTTGACAAAATCCAAGACTGCAAGCGTACCCACGACGACGCCATAAGTGATATAAACCTAACTTTGCATTGTTTGATATATTTTTCATATTGTTTTGTAGGTTTTTTATATTCTTTTGTAGGGTTTTTACAAATTTTATTTAGATTTGTTTATTTATTTGAATTTCAATTGATTTTTTATCAGGAAATGTTCATAATCAACCAGAAAATCCACAAGAACATCAAAACCCTCAAGAACCCCAAAACCAAAACCCTCCTCAAGAAGAACAAATTCCACAACCCGAACCAATTGCAAGACCTCCACCAGGCACACAAGAAAATCTAAGAAATGAAATAGAGAGAGGCAAAACTGAATTAGAAGGAATCATTGCTCGGTTGAAAGAATCTGGACAAACCAATCCAATGAGGGCTCAATTGGCATCATCCCTCGAATCCATTAACACTCAGATAGCCTCAGTTAGTGGTCAGTTAGATATTTGGCGGGCTAAGAGGGATGAACAAAAAAGATTTTATGCAAATAAATTGTCATATGAAGATGTTAAAAAAAAGGAAATACCAAAAGGTAGTATATGTGCATTATTTAGAAAACCCGGTGAGCAAAATACTGTTAGAGAGGGTACTAAACGATTCCCCATCCATTGGTGCATACATGATGCTATTAGAAATAATTTTTGGGATAGATGGTGGATGGTTTTTGATGCCCCTCCTTGCAACAATCACGAGGTCCCCATGTATTTTTTGAAGAAATTATATTGTGAGTTTGTCCTTGGGGAGATCCCCAATTATTTTGATATGTTAGACTCCCAGGGTAGAGGTGGGGGGTCATCATTTGAGAGGCCCGGAGCACGTCATGACCCTAATGTAGTTAGGGCACCCGTGGTCCATCCACAGCGTGAGCATGTGATTATTCCTTCAGTTGTGAAGGAACATGTAGAGGCCAACACTCTAGGGACCATTAATGCTTTGACACAGACCCTCATCCATTCCACGAGCCCATTAGTTGAGGGGGAGCCTTCTATATGTCGTGGTCACATGTGCACTTCATGTGGATCCCTATGCACATTTGGCACTCATGTCGGAGATGGTGCAGATGATGGGCTTGTCACCGATCAGTTCTTGAATGAGACATTTGGCATTGACACATAGGTAAATTACTAATTTGATCACATTTCATACGTATAGTGAATGATTAATTAATTAGGATTTATTGACATTGTTCAAAATTTGGGGTCAAAGTGTTCTTGGGCCTAGCAGTGATCCTCCAGGCCCATTTTTTGTCCCTTCGACGAGTCTTGAGGTATGTATCAATTTAATCATTTTAATTAATACATATATTTATTACGTAATCATATTAAGGATTGACCAAAAAAAATATGCATGTGCATCAGTTCTCCACAGGACCCTCAACCTTTACCACAGATGTAGAGCAGAGACATCATATGAGCTTCACACAGGTACAGTTGTTTCATGTTAATTTAATTCATTTGATTATATTTATTCCATGTTTCATGTTAGATATAACGTGTATTGTATGATGTGCAGCTCATGATGTCGGACACACCTCCTCATCTGCGACAGTCTGTTGATAGTGGAGTGGCCGCAGCTGTGGCTAGCTCACAGCCACTGACGGAGGTATGAAAGAATTTTCTTCATTTTAGTTGTTGTTTATAATAGTTAATCTCAAAATTTCTAATGTTATTTATAAGTGATTATATTTATTGAATTGTTGTAGGGTCTTGTCACGCCTGATCGTCCACGAGCATTTGAGGTGGACTTACAGAGTGACTATTTGTTGGCGGTAAGAAAATAATTGATTTTGTGAGTACATATATTTGATTTCAACGTATAATAAATATTGATTCATATCTACTTTCTTTGTATTGGTTGGACCTGGAGAAGAGCCTCAACAAGAGGTCAAGTGAGCATGTCAGGAAGGCCCCGTCATCTCCACTGTCTCCCTCCACACGACGACAGAGGACGTCGAGAGACTTGTTTCCTTCCCCTCATGGGAAGGAAAAGATGTAGTTGAGATATTTGATACATACATATATATATATATATATAGAGAGAGAGAGAGAGAGAGACTTGTTTCCTTCCCCATGCATATATATAGGCATCTGAGAGACATATTCGATACACATTTGATGTACATATGACATTCTATATTTGATGTATGACATTATTGGTTAATATATGATATGTTTGTTCATATACGACATTATTGGTTATCATAATATATTATGTGTTTGTTAATGTATATGACATTATTGGTTATCATTTTATATTATATGTTTGTTCATGTATGACGTTAAATTAGATATGTTCGTGTATGACATTAAATTAGATATGTGCATGTATGAAATTAAATTCAATTGCTAGAGAGTTTCCATTATGTCTACCACCTAGTAGATGTTCTTTTTTGCTTTATTAGTATTTCTCAAAAACTACAAAGAAGTTGTTTCTGGTAGTATCTACTATAGTCCTACTCAAATATGTTTTCAAAAATACTTAGTATGGCAAAGAAATGTTTATGGAAAGCTTGTCAAATAGGATAATAAAGAACTAAATGTGGATAGTCATTAGTACCCATCAATAAGAACACATACATCTTTCTCAAGCAAGCCATATGACATTAGCAAGTAATTTATAAATTTCCTTTGCAAATAACTAGAAGATGCTATGAATCTTAATACAGAGTTAATCATGAACTCATTATTCCATCCAAGAAGCATATATCACCCTAAGCCAATTAACCGACAGGATAAAGATTAATTCAATTTCAACAAAATTTTGAGTATAACAAGCATCTTAGGGATTCTTACAAGAATTAACATGATGTTCACAAGAGCATTACAAGTTCTTGTAATGCTATTTCACATATTGTAATCATATTCAATTTTGAATGGCCATTTGTGTTACAAGCATAAATGTTCTTTAAGGTCTTTTAATTCTAGACATGAATTTTATTATGAAGCTTTTTTATGACAACCCACTCAATGCATATATTGTTGTTCCACATTATGCTAATTTGACTTTCATTGGTTGATTTGGGTCTAGACATGACGTTATTCACTACCTTTTTTATATATTATTTTTTTGTAGTGAGGTTCTGGCCTGAATGAATGTATTAATCATCGAAGTTGTGAACGTTGGTCGATATCCTTACAAATATATTTTCAAATTGGACCTCAAATAGTTTTCTCAGTCACCCCCTGTACACAGATACTGAAATTGTAGTTAATTACAAAATTAATACTGAATTAACACAAGTTTAATTGAGAAGTATTATGTACCTCAATAGGCTAGATTATTATTGACCGGGAAGCTTTATCTTAGAGTAGTTGGTTTCGTAAATCTTTAGCGCAATGACAATCTTATGGAATGTGGAATTAGGTTTGCTAGCTAAGGAACGTTCTTTAAAAGGTAGAGGAAACTCAAGACTCACATGTTTCCAATCAATATAAATGTTTAAATCGCTTCTCTAATTTTTTCTATTTATGATCTTCTTCAAACTTAACTTTCTAAATGCATTGATGGGGAAATAAAGATCTTCTAGGAACTAAAGGCTAATCATGTTTAATACTTACAATTCTCTGTTTTTATCTAATAATTTAAAAAAGATTGTACAAGTGTTTTCAAAGAGCAACACTTGTCACTAACATCATAAGAAGGAATATCCAAGGAGTCTTACCACTGATCCCCCACCACCAAATTCAAGAGAAAACAAAATTCCACTACTAAAGAGATAGTAACAATGATCATCCCTAGTCTCTCCCTTATCACAAAATGATTACCATCAAAATTTTCATTTCCAATTGCGTCACATGCGTTTAAGTGATAGTAACATTTTCACTCTCTTACCTAATGTCTCCCATTTCTGAAACTCCTGGGGAAGGGCAAGGCCATCTTCTCAGTACTTCAAAATACAACGAGTTCCATTTTTTCACATATTGATAATCGTTGACTTAAAGTATAGTCGAAGTATTGATAGCCCATAGATATGCCCCGTCAAAGATTGCATCCCTGTGGCATTTAGTGACCCTTAGGGACATTTCGGTTCAGCGTGCCTGAGAACGTTCGAGCACTGAAGGGGATAGGAAGAGGTTGGGGATAGGGTTTACCCGGCCACCCAGAGCTAATGGAGCAGACAGTTTGATCCCATGACGAAAGATGAGAGAGATTTGGCAATTGGCAACTTTGTACTGGCCAACACTACAAGTTTTAGCATCACCCAAGATGGCATTGTAGAATGAAAATGGAATGTGATCTCCAAAAAGTGAGAGAGGTTATTGTAGGTCTCTGCAACACAGTCTTATAGGAATTGGAATCTCATCCATATCTTGCACGAGCTCTGAGATATGCCCCGTCAAAGATTGCAGCCCTGTGGCATTTAGTGACCCTTAGGGACATTCTGGTTTGGCGTGCCTGAGAACATTCAAGCATTGAAGGGGACAAGACAAGGTTGGGGATAGGGTTTACCCAGCCACCCGGAGCTAATGGAGCAGACATTTTGATCCCACGATGAAAGATGAGAGAGATTTGGCAGTTGGCAACTTTGTACTGGCCAACACTACAAGTTTCAGCATCACCCGAGATGGTGTTGTAAAATGAAAACAGAATGTGATCTCCAAAAAGAGAGAGAGGTTATTGTAGGTCTCCACAACATGGTCCTGTAGGAACTAGAATCGCATCCATACCTCGCACAAGCTCCGAGATATGCCCCGTCAAAGATCGCAACCCTATGGCATTTAGTGACCCTTGGAGACATTCCGGATTGGCGTGCCTGAGAACATTCGAGCACTAAAGGGGATAGGAGGAGGTTGGGGATAGGGTTTACTCGGCCACTAGGAGCTAACAGAGCAGACAGTTCGATCCCACGACGAAAGGTGAGAGAGATTTGGCAGTTGGCAACTTTGTACTAGCCCACACTGCAAGTTTCAGCATCACTCGAGATGGCATTGTAAAAAAAAAATGAAGTGTGATCTCCAAAAAGTGAGAGAGGTTATTGTAGGTCTCTGCAACACGGTCTTGTAGGAACTAGAATCACATCCATACCTCGCACAAGCTCTGAGATATGCCCTGTCAAAGATCGGAGCCCTGTGGCATTTAGTGACCCTTAGGGACATTCTGGTTCAGCGTGCCTGAGAATGTTCGAGCACTGAAGGGGATAGGAAGAGGTTGGGGATAAGGTTTACTTGGCCACTTGAAGCTAATGGAGCAGACTGTTTGATCCCACGACGAAAGATGAGAGAGATTTGGCAGTTGGCAACTTTGTACTGGCCAACACTACAAGTTTCAGCATCACCCGAGATGGCATTGTAGAATGAAAATGGAATGTGATCTCCAAAAAGCGAGAGAGGTTATTGTATGTCTCTGCAACACAGTCCTGTAGGAATTGGAATCTCATCCATATCTTGCACGAGCTCCGAGATATGCCCCGTCAAAGATCGCAACCCTGTGGCATTTAGTGACCCTTAGGGACATTCTGGTTCGGCGTGCCTGAGAACATTCAAGCATTGAAGGGGACAAGACAAGGTTGGGGATAGGTTTTACCCGGCCACCCGGAGCTAATGGAGCAGACAGTTTGATCCCATGACGAAAGATGAGAGAGATTTGGCAGTTGGCAACTTTGTACTGGCCAACACTACAAGTTTCAGCATCACCCGAGATGGCATTGTAGAATGAAAACAGAATGTGATTTCCAAAAAGAGAGAGAGGTTATTGTAGGTCTCTGCAACACAGTCCTATAGGAATTGGAATGTCATCCATATCTTGCACGAGCTTCGAGATATGCCCCATCAAAGATCGTAGCCCTGTGGCATTTAGTGACCCTTAGGGACATTCTGGTTCGGCGTGCCCGAGAACATTCAAGCATTGAAGGGGACAAGACAAGGTTGGGGATAGGTTTTACTCGGCTACTCGGAGCTAATGGAGCAGACAATTTGATCCCATGACGAAAGATGAGAGAGATTTGGCAGTTGGCAACTTTGTACTGGCCAACACTACAAGTTTCAGCATCACCCGAGATGGTGTTGTAAAATGAAAACAGAATGTGATCTCCAAAAAGTGAGAGAGTTTATTGTAGGTCTCCACAACACAGTCCTGTAGGAACTAGAATCCCATCCATACCTTGCACGAGCTCCGAGATATGCCCTGTCAAAGATCGCAACCCTATGGCATTTAGTGACCCTTGGGGACATTTCGGATTGGCGTGCCTGAGAATGTTCGAGCACTAAAGGGGATAGGACGAGGTTGGGGATAAGGTTTACCCGGCCACCCGGAGCTAATGGAGGAGACAGTTTGATCCCACGATGAAAGATGAGAGAGATTTGGCAGTTGGCAACTTTGTACTGGCCAACACTACAAGTTTCAGCATCACCCAAGATGGCGTTGTAAAATGAAAATAGAATGTGATCTCCAAAAAGCAAGAGAGTTTATTGTAGGTCTCCACAACACAGTCCTGTAGGAACTGGAATCCCATCCATACCTCGCACGAGCTCCGAGATATGCCCCGTCAAAGATCGCAACCCTATGGCATTTAGTGACCCTTGGGGACATTTCGGATTGGCGTGCCTGAGAACGTTCGAGCACTGAAGGGGATAGGACGAGGTTGGGGATAGGGTTTACCCAGCCACCCGGAGCTAACGGAGCAGACAGTTTGATCCCACGACGAAAGGTGAGAGAGATTTGGCAGTTGGAAACTTTGAACTGGCCCACACTGCAAGTTTCAACATCACCCGAGATGGCATTGTAAAACAAAAATGGAGTGTGATCTCCAAAAAGTGAGAGAGGTTATTGTAGGTCTTCGCAACACAGTCCTGTAGGAATTAGAATCGCATCTATACCTCGCACGAGCTCTGAGATATGCCTCGTCAAAGATCGAAGCCCTATGGCATTTAGTGACCCTTGGGGACATTCTGGATTGGCGTGCCTGAGAACGTTTGAGCACTGAAGGGGATAGGACAAGGTTGGGGATAGGGTTTACTCGACCACATGGAGCTAATGGAGTAGACAGTTCGATCCCACGAGGAAAGGTGAGAGAGATTTGGCAGTTGGCAACTTTGTACTAACCGACATTGCAAGTTTCAGCATCACCCGAGATGGCGTCGTAAAATGAAAACAGAGTGTGATCTCCAAAAAGTGAGAGAGGTTATTGTAGGTATCCAAAAAGAGTGTTTAAAAATGCAAAAACAGCGGGGGGTCCTTTGTATGGTTTGGGAGTTTGACCATTAAAACTAGAAATTGTCCTAGTAGTAAGTGTTGGTAATAGTTTTGAAATTTGATTGTTGAGTGTTGAGAAACCTCAAGTTTGGGATTTTTCTTGTTGGTTTGAGTCTATAATAACCATTTCCATCTGAAAAGTCGAGTGTTGAAACCATTTAAGAAGTATTTGCATAGTTTTCCCTAAAATTTGAGTGCATAAAAAGGGGTATGTGATTGCTCCCAAGGTGGATTTAGTGTTTTCTCCAAACAAGAGTTGCATTTTATGTTTGAATTCATCTAATATAACCAAAGTGAAGGTGGTTGAACCATTTTGGGGTTCTAGAGATGTTGCAAAGTAAGAGTTCTAGAAAGCCCTAGGGTAAAGGGGCTAGAAAGGAGGGTTTTGTAAAAACCATTGTAAAGTTGATCATGAGACCAAAAAAAAAAAGAATCCTTGCATTTGAGTCATTTCTTAAGACTTTTTTGGGTCATGGGAGTTCCAAAAGTCAAGGGATTGTGAGTTGCTTTGTAAATGGCCTCAAACTAGGCCTAGTTGGCAGACTAAAATAGCCAGTTTTGAGTGATATTTTACAAAACAAGTGTAGTTGGTTTTGGAGTATATTTTAGAGTGAGGAAAAGGGTATTTTAATCACCCAATAGTTTAGGACTGGCAAGGGCTAGTTGGAACAAGCCTAGAAGAGGCAAAATTGAGAAAGTGTAAGAGATGAGTTGCAAGAAACAACTACTGTAGATGATGCAAATATTGACGAGTTGTAAGGCGAGGGGGAGGAAATCACTATTGAATCCTTCCTAAAAATCAATGGCTTATTAGATGAACCAATTAACACTTTGTTGAGGAGTTATGGACAAAATATGAAGGGACTAGGTACAATTGCACCTAAAAATACCCAACCAAAAAACCTGAACCAACCAGTGGACTATTATAGGAGATAAAACCTTGAGCATACAACAAACATTGATATTAGATTAAGCTTGCTAATGCAAGATTCACAACCAGATTGGTTGAAGGAGGTTGTCACAAACCTTGGGTAACCAAATACTTGTGGGGATTAAATTGTTTCCCTTTTAATTCCATCCCCACCACATGTTGACCCCAAGGACGTCATCTAATGCTTTGAAAATGGTGGCAACCATGATGAAATAAATAGTTAACAATTTTTTGATACCCAGGCCCAAAATGACTATGATGGAGATGATGATTTTATACGTTACATGCCACTAGACAGAAAACAACATAGTGGTTTACCCAGTAGATTCCTATAGCTACCAAAGAAAATGATACAAAATTCTAAGGAACAAGAGAGACTAAGAAGTTATTTGAGGCTAATGCACTTTACAAGAAGGAGAAGATCAGGGATAGGAAAGATGGGAGAGAGGAAAAGATTGCAAGAAATGAGATCTTATATGCTATAGAGAGGGGAAAATGAGTTGCGGAGAAGGTTGCACTAAAGGAATAGAAGAGGAAAGAAAGAGAGGATAATCTAAATGTTTGAAAGAGATATAGACCAAATATTGGAGGTGCACCTTCAACAACTATAGAAATTACATTTACAACACTAGTGGAAGGAGATGTAATTGCACTAGCCCTAGAATCAATTAGTATGCCCAACATACCTCTTCTCCCATAGCATAAATCACATTCTGATATGTTCAATGCTCTAATCTCTCCCTCTCTCTGTATTCAATCTAATGAGCCAATTGGATCTGCTCGACATTTTAATGTCTCAAGTATTGCCTCGTGGTCTGACTCGCGAACTCTCCAAAGATTCTTATTATGTGGTTTTCCACCATATTTTATCAAGTGGACATTTGATGCGACAACAAGATTTGAATAATGAAGAATCTTCCTCTCTTTTTTCCAATCCTCGAATAACCACAAGTTAGGGTTCTTCATAGAATATCGTCTAAGCCATGTGCCAGTTACAACCACCGCACCGACATGGTACTCTAAACCTTCACCATCTATAACCGAGTGATCCAATTTTTGTTTGGCTTGAACACAATGACACAAATAATAATCTGTCCCTTCTTCATTGTCTTCAGGTGCAATAACAGAAAAAACATGGCCTACAGTGACAAATGTACAAAATGCGGTCATTAATTCAGAAAATACTTGCGTAAAAGTTATAAAGTTACATATTGAAATTACAAAGATGTATAAATATATATATTACCAGGTTGCACTAGATCAGACAAGCGGTCAAAGTCAATAGACGATTCCATCTGTACCATTTCTAGTGCTTGTGGGGGACGATAGGTGTCAATTGGGTCCAAAACCCATATATCCCATTTGTCCACCCATTCAGTCGACTCACAGTCATCCCAATTTTCCTTTGCACATGATGGACAATAGCATGCCATTTTTCATGTGTGGATACTCCATGAACCTGCATTAGAGCTTCTAAAAGAGTGCAACTCACTGGATCCTGTTAGTGTGCAACAATCCTGATATGGTGCAATGTTAGTATTATTTATCAACCAAAAAAATCTACGAACCGTAGACTCACCTTCCTTACCTGGACCCATTGTAGCGTTACACCACTAGACGATGGATTTTGCATCTGTCAATATTGCTCCATCTTTGTACTTTAGTTCTTCATGAGCTAAGGCTCTTTTGATGCATGCGCCTGCACCATCGTGCTCTCCCTTTCCATGACCAGCCTCTGTGAAATTCCACATGTATTGAATTCTACACAACTTGTGCATCCTTCTCAACCAATAGAACATCCGTGCATTCTTGAATTGAGATGCACAATTGTCTGACCAAATAATGTGCTGACGATATGTGATGCCCCTGTTAGCCAAATCTCCATAAAATAGTTGAAAACAACCATGTACGAACTTCGTAGAATGTGATCGATCATCGCTGATGTAAAAATGGTACTCCCTCAAAATCTTCCTGTCATCCTTTGTACTTGTAGGTGAATGCATGAATGTTATGTGAAAAAATATGGAAACCTATTGAGAAGTATAATACTTTGCTTGCGCCTCATTTTGTGGTTGTAGTGTGTAGTTCTCTGCGAAATCTACAACCGAAACAATGGTATCCAGTGGAAACGTATCCTTGCACAACTTGAATTGCAAATCTAGCCATCGAGCTCTATGGGTATGCCTTGCATACTCATAAATAATGTTTTCACGAAAAATCTTCATGAACTCATACACTGGAATCTTTTCAATGACTAAATCACATCTTTTACCATGTTTCCCATCTTTTAGAGCATATGTCACTGTCTTAAATTTTCCATAATCTACTATTTCATTTCCAATTGCATGTGTACTATCCATATGTTGACAAGTTGATAAAAGTTGCAAAGAACCACAAAATAAGCACGTACCATCCAAGCATGATGTCTTGTAAAATTGTTGGCCATCCCTTATTTCACATAAAATGTTGGATATGAATTCTCTTGAAGATCTTGGTGGCTCATTTATGTCACAATCCTGCAAAACAAACTGAGAATGCAAAATTATGCATATATGCCTAAAAACATCAAAATGGTTAGAAAATTCAATATGTATCCTACAACAACAAGTTGTGCATGTGTGATTTATCTTCACATAAAAAGGTTTACCCATCTCAAAAAATCTTTGACTTATTCGAATTTGAGGATACATACCAATAAATTTTGCAAAAAATTGTGTCTGAGTTGTGTCCAAAAAATGTTTTGCATGTGGCTCGCGATTTTGGCTACCAATCCTCCTTCTTTCAACATCTCTTTGATTAGGAGAAACACGTGTGTTATTTTTCCAAAAATATTCGATCAATGATTTCAAGGCTTCACTAATTTCTTTATCCTTTCACGGTAGTCTACCGCTAAATGTCCATAACTCATTTTTTGTTGGATCTTCCAATCTCTCACGCCTTAGCATGGCTCTCCTTAGAGTACCTCTACCAATTTTTAATGTTTTGCTTGTCTTTCTCATGAGTCAAGCTTTCTTCATTTGGCTACTTACTATTGTTGATGTAAGTACTCGTCTTGCGATATTACTATCTTTGGTGCGTGATTTAGAACCCACTTTGTCATAAGCATTCATTAGATTCTTTACAATGTTTTTTTCATTTGAATCATCCATCGTTCTTAGCCCAAGAATCTTCATGATAGGCCTAAATTTTAAATTTCTCATCATTTCAACAAATAATTGGCATTGACCTGTAATATTTAATTCATCAAAAAATAATCTCCACATACGATTAACTTTTCTTTGACAAGTACGCTTGCTAATCTTGTCAGGCATTGATTTCAAAATGTTACTATCAATATCAATCAAATATTTTGGTCTTCTAAAACGAATTCTAGAAGGTGTTATAATCTCTTCAATTCTCTCAACATTTTGAACATCAACATAAGGTTGAGTGTATTGCATACCTTGAACCGAAGATGATGTGCCTTGGCAATAAGATGCAAAAGATGGAATATCACCTACTTGATGTGTTGATGTTGTGCCTTCAACATGACATGATGGAGTGTGTATATCGTCAGATCTACAAATCGATGTCTCTTCAACATGAGAGGACGATATGACTTCAACATTGGAAGATGGTGTAGCGAACGATATGACTCCAACATTAGAAGATGGTGTAGCTTCACAATTCAATTGTCTTCTTGAGCATAACAGTCTCATTCGTTCTCTTTGTCTTTCCAATTCTTCCTCTTTGTTTCTTGGTACCGGTGGTTCTTGATCCTCTTCGAAAGTCAATTCTTCATTATTGCTTTGCAATTTTCTTTGCTCACGTAGTAATTTCATTTTATCTCTTTTAATTGCCAAATCTCTCTCCCTATCTTCATTTGTTTGATTTTTTGGGTTCTTCCTTGGCATGATGATGATTTCTACATGTCAAATTATTCAAACATTTGAATTACTTAAAATGTGTAAATTACAAATTATTCAAATACATATAAAAATTATAATTATTTGAATGAATACACAATATATATATATATATAAAATGACTTGTCAAATTTCTAACCATTTCTAAATAACATTTCATTGAAACATACAAATTTCAATGAATTCACTATATATTAAACAACATGTCAAATTATAATCAAATTTGTATCTATATATCAACAAACAATATTTAAAATAGATTGCACTAACGTTTTCTATACAAGGAATATTCAAAAAGTCTTCAAATCGTGTATCCAATGATTGAATTTGGTGTTTGTTAGCTTCCAAAAGTGTTTGCCACCTTGAAATAGTGTTTGCCACTTTGAAAGAATGTTTGCTGTGTTGAAACCCGCAATTTCTGTTGAGATAACAGAGTGCAGAACAGAACAAAAGTAGAGAATGAATGAAACGGGCCCCAAAGTTGCTTTTTGACCATTTTTAGGTGATTTCACATTAGCGCATACGCGCTATAGCGCATACGCACTATAGCGCGTATGCACTATATTAGAACACATCACTCTCCACCCTCCCTACTCTCTCTCTCTCTCCCTACTCTCTCTCTCTTCCTACTCTCTCTCCCCTCTCCCATCCCCTACACACTCTCTCTCTCCCCTCTCCCATCCTTTACTCTTTAGATCTCTCAGACACACTCCCATCCTCCCTCTCCCACTTCTTACTCTCTCTCTCTGCCACCTCCTACTCTCTCTCACACTCTCTCCCATCCCCTACTCTCTCTTACACACACTCCCATCTGCTACTCTCTCTCTCCCCTCTCCCATCCCCTAAACTCTCTCTTTTGCAGATACACACTCCCATCCCCCTCTCTCTCTCCCCTCTCCCATCCCCCTCTCTCTAGATCGCTCACATGCACTCCCATCCCTCTCTCTCCTCCTCTCCCACTCCCTCTCCCACCACCTACTATTTCTCTCTCTCTCTCTCAAGTTCTCTCTCTCCCTCTCTACTCTCTCTCTCTCTCTCCCATCCCCTACTCTTACTCTCTCTCTCTCCAATCCCCAACTCTCTCTCACACTCTCTCCCATCCCCTACTCTCTCTGACACTCTCTCTCATCCTTTCACTCTGTCTCTCTCATCTCGTACTCTCTCTCTCTCTCTGTCACCTCCTACTCTCTCTCACACTCTTTCCCATCCTTTCACTCTGTCTCTCCCATCTCATACTCTCTCTTTGCCACCCCCTACTCTCTCTCACACTCTCACACTCTCTCCTATCCCCTACTCTCTCTCTCTTTCAGAGACACACACACAAACACACTCACACTCCCATCCCCCCTCTCTCTTCTCTCCCATCCCCTACTCTCTAGATTTGTCACACGCACTCCCATCCCTCTCTCTCCTCCTCTCCCACTCCCTCTCCCAGGTCACCTACTATTTCTCTCTCTCTCCCTCTCTACTCTCTCTCTCCCATCCCCTACTCTTACTCTCTCTCTCTCCCATTCCCAACTCTCTCTCACACTCTCTCCCATCCCCTACTCTCTCTCACACTCTCTCCCATCCTTTCACTCTGTCTCTCCCATCTCGTACTCTCTCTTTGGCACCCCCCACTCTCTCTCACACTCTCACACTCTCTCCTATCCCCTACTCTCTCTCTTTCACAGACACACACACACTCACACTCCCATCCCCCCTCTCTCTTCTCTCCCATCCCCTACTCTCTAGATTTTTCACACGCACTCCCATCCCTCTCTCTCCTCCTCTCCCACTCCCTCTCCCAGGTCACCTACTATTTCTCTCTCTCAAGTTCTCTCTCTCCCTCTCTACTCTCTCTCTCTCCCATCCCCTACTCTTACTCTCTCTCTCTCTCCCATTTCGAACTCTCTCTCACACTCTCTCCCATCCCCTACTCTCTCTCACACTCTCTCCCATCCTTTCACTCTGTCTCTCCCATCTCGTACTCTCTCTTTGCCACCCCCTACTCTCTCTCACACCCTCACACTCTCTCCTATCCCCTACTCTCTCTCTTTCACAGACACAGACACACACTCACACTCCCATCCCCCCTCTCTCTTCTCTCCCATCCCCTACTCTCTAGATTTGTCACATGTACTCCCATCCCTCTCTCTCCTCCTCTCCCACTCCCTCTCCCAGGTCACCTACTATTTCTCTCTCTCAAGTTCTCTCTCCCCCTCTCTACTCTCTCTCTCCCATCCCCTACTCTTACTCTCTCTCTCTCTCTCCCATTCCCAACTCTCTCTCACACTCTCTCCCATCCCCTACTCTCTCTCACACCCTCTCCCATCCTTTCACTCTGTCTCTCCCATCCCATACTCTCTCTCTCTCTGCCGCCCCCTACTCTCTCTCTCACTCTCTCCCATCCTTTCACTCTATCTCTCCCATCCTTTCACTCTGTCTCTCCCATCTCGTACTCTCTCTCTGCCACCCCCTACTCTCTCTCACACTCTCACACTCTCTCCCATCCCCTACTCTCTCTCTTTCATAGACACACACACTCTTATCCCCCCACTCTCTTCTCTCCCATCCCCTACTCTCTACATCTGTCACGCACACTCCCATCCCCCCTATCTCTCTCCCTCTCCCTCTCCTACCGCCTACTAGATCTCTCTCTCTCAAGTTATCTCTCTCCCTCTCTACTCTCTCTCTCTCTCCCATCCCCTACTCTCTCTCACACTCCCATCCCCTAATCTCACTCTCTCTCTCCCATCCCATACGAGCTCTCTCTGCCACCACCTACTCTCTCTCACACTCTCACACTCTCTCCCATCCCCTACTCTATCTCTCTTACACACATTCCCATTCCCCCTCTCTCTCTCTCCCTCTCCCACTCCCTCTCCCCCATCCCCTACTCTCTCTCTCCCCTCTCCCATCCCATACTCTCTCTCTTTCATAGACATGCACTCCCATCCCCCCCTCTCTCTCTCCTCTCCCATCCCCTACTCTCTAGATTTGTCACACACACTCCCATCCCCCCTCTCTCTCCCTCTCCCACTCCCTCTTGCACCACCTACTATCTCTCTCTCTCTCTCAAGTACTCTCTTTCCCTCTTTACTTTCTCTCTCCCATCCCCTACTCTCACTCTCTCTCTTCCATCCCCTACTCTCTCTCATACTCTCTCTCTCTCTCACCCCCATCCTGTACAAGCTCTCTCTACCACCCCCTACTCTCTCTCAAACTCTCACACTCTCTCCCATCCCCTACTCTATCTCTCTTATACACATTCCCATTCCCCCCCCTCTCTCTCTCTCACTCCCTCTCCCATTGCCTACTCTCTCCCATCCCCAACTCTATCTCTCTTACACACTTCCATTCCCCCTCTCCCTCTCCCTCCCACTCCCTCTCCCATCACCTACTATCTCTCTCTCTCTCTCTCCCTCTCTCTCCCATCCCCTACTCTCACTCTCTCTCTTTGCCACCCCTACTCTCTCTCACACTCTCTCCCATCCCCTACTTTCTCTCTTACACACACTTCCATCCCCCCTCTCTCTCCCTCTCCCACTCCCTCTACCATTTCCTAATCTATTTCTCCTCCATCCACCCTCTCTCTCCCTCTCCCACTCCCTCTGCCATTGCCTACTCTCTTTCTATCCCATCCCCTACTCTCTCTATCTCTCTCTCCCCTCTCTCATTCCCTACTCTCTCTCTTTCACACACACCCATCCCCCCTCTCTCCTCTCCCATCCTCTACTTTTTCTCTCACTCGCTCTCCCTCTCCCACTGCCTACTCTCACTCTCTCTCTCTCTCTCTCTCTCTCTCTCTCTCTACTCTCTCTGCTACCCCCTACCCTCTCTCACATTTTCACACACTCTCTCTCTTTCTCTCTTACACACATTTACATCCCCCCTCTCTCTCTCCCTCTCCCACTCCCTCTCCCATCGCCTAATCTCTCTTCCATCCCCTACTCTCTCTTCCATCCCCTACTCTCTCTCAAGCTACTCTATCTTCCCCCTCTCCCATTCCCTACTCTCTCTCTTTCACACACATGCACTCCCATCCTCCTCTCTCTCACTCTTCCTCTCCCACTCCGTCTCCCACCACCTACTCTCTCTCTCCCCCATCCCCTACTCTCAATCTCTCTCTCCCAACTTGTACTCTCTCTCACACTTCCTCTCTCTTGCATCTTGTACTCTCTTTGCCACCCCTACTCTCTCACATTTCCTCTATCTCCTATCCTATACTCTCTTTGCCACCCCTACTCTTTCTCACTTCCTCTCTCCCCTCTCCCATCCCCTACTTTCTCTCTATCTCTCTCTCACACACAAATAGCCATTCCCTCGCCCCACCCCCTAGCTCTCTCTTGGTTTTGATTTGCAATTTAGGTCTCAATAGTGCGTGCGCACTATAGCGTGTGCGCACTACCTCGAATTCAATAGCATTTTAATAGGGCGTGCGCACTATAGGGCGCACAAGCTATTCAAAGCTTTGCATTAAAACCAAGCCTAAGGCTTGGTTTTGCCTTGGAGATCCAACCCAAAGGTTTGGAGTTTATAAACAGGTCTGAGACGTGTTTTCCAACAAACATACAAAAAATGATTGATTTTTCTTGTGTGCTCCCCTTCAAGATTCTTCGTGGTTGGGTATCGATAAGATCAGGTCACATAACATTATAGGTCTCTGTGTTAGCTATCTAACCATATAATTTATTTTTAATTTGAACTATTTTAAGTATTTCATCTATAATTTCTTTTGAATGTATGTTCATTTTTTGTCAAAAACCACCATGTACTAATTGGGTTGTAGATTTTAGCTCATTCATCGAATTTTATAACAACTTAGTTTTTTAGAAACTAGACTCCATTCTACACACTTTGAAAAAAAGAAGTTTTGATTTTAGATTAGTTTTCAATCATTTCTAGGGGGAGCACACAGATATTTCACATTTTTGGGATGGGTCTAATTTAAAAATTCATTAAAAAAAAAATACACATTATAAAATTACCCGAAAAAATCTGGGATAAACTACATAGTGTTAGGTAACTTTTGACCAGAGCGATTAAAGAATTTCAAAAAAAAAGTTAAAATTTTAGGGGGGCCACACTTTGTACTATGTTATGTTTTTTTGGAATAAACAGTACCACTTTTTGTGGCCCCCTTTTTTGAGGACCTAAAACTAAACCATTTTGAAAAAAAATTAGTAGTTTAGAAACTAGATTCAAAGGACTACGACTTTTGTTTTTGTCATATCTTAAAATTTTGAGCGTAACTATCTTCAAATTCTTGTTGAAGTCCAGAATTTGCTAATTTCAGGAAAAAGGTGTCCACTTATACCCCCCTTTTGGCACCACAACTTTGTGCACTTACTCTCCATAATTTTATTCCTTTACTTTCTTCCAAGTTGTTGCATTTGATTCCCAAGGAATGGGTGAAATTAAATTGCTAGGTCATAATTTTATTCCTTTTCTTTCTTCCACATTATGGCGTTGCAAAAGTAAGAAAAGGACGAAATCGGTTACCCAGTCAACAAAGGAAAAAGTAAAGTAATATATTGTCAATGGAGAATATGATTTTACTTGATTACTTTACAGATATATTGTTTATTTTCACGACGTAGGACTTCAATTGCATGTGAATGGAAGTGGAAGAGAGGAGAGAATATCAGTAAATAAATGATTGTGGTGTGTTTGTCAATTTTAGAATTCTATTTTCTTATTTTATAATCATTTACTAAAAATTGTTTAATATTTTTATTAATATTTAATAAATTATAGTAAAGCAATATCTAATAGAAATGTGAATATTATACAAAGTATTTGAAATTAATGTAAATGAAAACAATTTATTTACTATTGATCATTTTGATATGACTCAAACAAGAGTGAACAATTTGATATAGGATCATTTATAAGGAACTAAAAAAATAATACAAGATTCATGCATTAATACAATTTAAAATTTTAAGAGGTTTTGAAAGGCACTAGTTACCATGTCTATGCTTAATTGATGGGCTAATGAATTATGCCTTTTTTTTTTAATATTAGAAATCCTAAAAATATCAATGGTTGAAGCGAATAGCATAGATATTAATGCTTTTAGTAAATAAGGGTAGTGAAGTTGTGAATCATGTCATTTTATCATTTTAAAATGTATTTGAAGCAAGTCCTTTAGTTGGTTCATCAAAAAAATTAGCCTTCTTTTATTACGTCAAAGACATCTCTTTTCTGAGGTCTCAAAATGTCATTTTAAAATCAACACTCAACATTCATTAATATAGGATGCAAGATGATTGAACTAATGTCAAGCATTTATTTCATAACATCAAAATAGGCATGTCAAATTTGTGATTCCTGTGACATTGCATCACAAGTGTAGGCCTTTCTAATATGTTATTACATTTGTTGTTCAATATTTTCAAAATAAGATTGTCCAATTTGCAATTTTTTTTTGTCACATGACAAGTGTACTCCTTTCCAATATTTTAGTACATTTTTCCTTGTTGTTGTTTGCATTTTGTTAAGGTTAATTCAAATTGTTCCACCGTCAATCCTATAAGCGTCCCAGATTTTCTTGCGCCTGCAAATAGTTTCATTACTTGTTAGTTTAATTTAGGCTCTGCCATTGTGACTCGGATAAGAATCAATAAAAACACTATACATTTTCGTGCATATGCAACAGGTTTCAAATTTACCCCAATTTACCTTTGCACCCTTTAAAGCCTTCCATCTATTACCTCCTCATCTTTAGACTACATTTGCAATTTCCAAATTTTCATTGCTCTATCTTCAATTGATTGCATTTCATTTGGTAATGAATTGATTGCATTTTTTTCCCTAAAATGTTTTTGATTAATTAAATTAGTTGTTTTATTTGACAAATTTATCTCTCTCTCTCTCTCTCTCTCTCTCTCCCCCCCCCCCCTCTCCCTCCTCTCTTTTATTGAAGCTTATGGTTTTTTGTTGTTGTAACAATCATACCCTAGCTTGACTTATGATAGACGTGGCTTTGGGGTTTTGTGTTTGATGTGCATGGAATTCATATTCTCCATTTTCTTGAGATAGCTTTTGTAAGATTTTAAATTTGGTCAGATTGTTTTACAACCATCTTAGAGTGTAATATTATTGTTGATTAAATTTTTGACATTTGTATTGAAGTCTGCCAATTTTGAGATATTGTTTGAGTCTTGTGCAGTGGATTTGTAGTAAATATCATTTAATTAGGAATTTTTCTATAGTGATTAAATAGTCCTCACTAGAAATTTGCTTGTTTATAGAGTTATTTTTCTATTTGTATTATTTATCAAATCATATGTATTGATCTTGTTCTATTTTCATAAAATGTATAAATTTGTAAGAAATTATTATAGACAATATCATGTAGTTTTCTAATTTAATATTAAGATTTATAATATTTCAAAATAATACAGATATAGTTATTTATTTTTCTTCATGTGAATCTTAACAACTTGGTAAGCTGTGGTATTTGAAAAAGATTATGTCAAGAATTTGTTGCATTAGTGTTTTTGATCACGTTCTTTGATCTATCATCAAGATTCAAAGAGAGTTGAAGGTGATAATAATAAATAGATATAAGTATACAATTTTTTAGTTTGTAACACTCTTATTTTATACAATATTATACATAATTAACATATTAATTTGTATTTAGACACCTTAAAACTAAATGTCATAGAAGTATTGAAATGATCAAAATTTTGTAAAAAAATGATAGATAGGGCAGGCCTGACCAACTAGTGGTATGTGATATAAGGGTGTGCATATTTAGTTTATATTCTTGCAATTTGAAAAAAATAGACAATTCAACTTGAAACATATACAAACATAGATATCAAGTTACAGTTACATTTAATGTAACAATAAAGTTCATATTAAGAGCCCCTAACTGATAGTATATTTTTTATAGTAAAACAAAAAGAAAAATATTCTATAAGTGCAGAAAGATAGAATTGTAAATATATGAATTTTTCTGAATTCATAGTTTATACTAAATTTGTTTGTTAGTTTCTAAATTTGATCATTATGTATTTTTTTCTCATAAGATGACCAAATCCTTAAAGTATTGAGTCCAAGTAGAATTTTAGTTATGCAATTATATTGGCAAGACTAGTGAATATGGTTTAGTGGGCTCTTTTGTTTTAGTGTTTGTTTGTAGTCAAGAAGAATTATGTCAGCTAACCATGACAATGTCAGTCTTCCAATGTAAATGGGTAAACAAAAATAGCTAGACTTTTTTACAATACAACAATAGTATGTGACAAAACAAATCTTTGTCCTTTGTCTATAATGGTTCACTCACCAATGGTGGCACACGAAAACTCCATATATGCATGTTATCATTCTATTTCCATTTCAATTTATTCATAATGGAATTCTTATAATTTCCTCAAAAGTGGCAAAAATAATGGAGTTAATTAAACCCACAATTAATTTTGTTTGCTTGTTGGTTTTTTACTTAGCTAGAAGTTTGAAATAAGATTAAATTTCATCAACTTTCTAAAGTGTTGGCAGTACATATATTTCTACACTATAATAACAATGCCAAAACTGTGTTTGGAGTTATTCTTGCATAATTTTATTTTTATTATATTATCTTTTTAGTCAATATTATTCTATTGTTTTGTTGGGTAATTCTTTATATTGATAGCTTTATGTTGTTTGTTAGTGATTTAGTATATATATATATATATAACATATTCTATATTTTGATTTAGTTAGATGCTTACCTAAAATTAGCATATTAATTTCATATTGAACAAGTCAAAATTTAAACATTTTTTATTGAAAATAATATCTCTATTTATATTAAAATTATTTCTTTAGTGTACAACCAACCTATTGTTGCCAAGTTTTAGTTGTCCCATTTTGTTTTGATTAAAGTATTTGGTTAGATTGAGAATGTGTTTTACATGAAATATGTTTAAGTGTGTCTTAGATAACTTACTTCTCATCTTTCCCGAGCCATCTACTTTCTTCCATTGCGATTTTCCTATTTATCTGGTGTGTGTAGGATTTAGGTGGTCTAGGAGCTATTGGTTTGTACTTTGGCATCTTCCCAATGAGAAGTAAGTTGTTCTTAACCTCATTATCAAGTACCTAGTCCTAACATTTCATTTTTCACAGCTTCAGAGATCTCAAGCAACTCTTCTCCTTCAAGTGAACCACATCAAGTGCAGATCCGAGGAACAACACCATGACAATTGCTGATAAGCCTCAAATGCGATTCTATCAAAATTAGAGGCTTGTGAGGTTATGGATGCAAGAAAATACAAATTTCATTAAAGGTTTACGAAAATAAATGGGTAAACAAAAATAGCTAGACTTTTTTACAATACAACAATAGTATGTGACAAAACAAATCTCTGTCCTTTGTCTATAATGGTTCACTCACCAATGGTGGCACACGAAAACTCCATATATGCATGTTATCATTCTATTTCCATTTCAATTTATTCATAATGGAATTCTTATAATTTCCTCAAAAGTGGCAAAAATAATGGAGTTAATTAAACCCACAATTAATTTTGTTTGCTTGTTGGTTTTTTACTTAGCTAGAAGTTTGAAATAAGATTAAATTTCATCAACTTTCTAAAGTGTTGGCAGTACATATATTTCTACACTATAATAACAATGCCAAAACTGTGTTTGGAGTTATTCTTGCATAATTTTATTTTTATTATATTATCTTTTTAGTCAATATTATTCTATTGTTTTGTTGGGTAATTCTTTATATTGATAGCTTTATGTTGTTTGTTAGTGATTTAGTATATATATATATATATAACATATTCTATATTTTGATTTAGTTAGATGCTTACCTAAAATTAGCATATTAATTTCATATTGAACAAGTCAAAATTTAAACATTTTTTATTGAAAATAATATCTCTATTTATATTAAAATTATTTCTTTAGTGTACAACCAACCTACTGTTGCCAAGTTTTAGTTGTCCCATTTTGTTTTGATTAAAGTATTTGGTTAGATTGAGAATGTGTTTTACATGAAATATGTTTAAGTGTGTCTTAGATAACTTACTTCTCATCTTTCCCGAGCCATCTACTTTCTTCCATTGCGATTTTCCTATTTATCTGGTGTGTGTAGGATTTAGGTGGTCTAGGAGCTATTGGTTTGTACTTTGGCATCTTCCCAATGAGAAGTAAGTTGTTCTTAACCTCATTATCAAGTACCTAGTCCTAACATTTCATTTTTCATAGCTTCAGAGATCTCAAGCAACTCTTCTCCTTCAAGTGAACCACATCAAGTGCAGATCCGAGGAACAACACCATGACAATTGCTGATAAGCCTCAAATGTGATTCTATCAAAATTAGAGGCTTGTGAGGTTATGGATGCAAGAAAATACAAATTTCATTAAAGGTTTACGAAAATAATATTAATTGTATCAAGGATTATGAGTTTGTGGTTGATTTACTGCATATTGATGGAAATGAAGTCGTTAGTCTTTGCTTTTAATGCCACAAGAATTTAAGATAAAAGTTTACCCCATATGAATGAGGGACCATATAATGACTTGCAATTGTTAAGATGTAATCAAAAAATGAGCATCAAGGCCTCCACAAAGAAATAAATAAAAGGCCACTAGCTAGATCTTAGATCAGGAAATGTGGTCATAAAGGGTATTTTCCAACTAAAGGTATCAAAGGAGCCATTTTTTTGAAAAATACAAAAAGAGTAAAGTAAGGATGCCCTAAAATATGAGTATTCCTCATAGATTCCCATCAGATGCTTTTGGAAATGTCAATAATAAAAGGTGACCCTAATACAAAGAGAAAGCAGTATTAGAAGCTTTCGACAGAAAGAAGAAGAATGAAGTGTGTGTGCTACCAAAGGATTACTGTGCATGCTATATTTAAGGACAATGGGAAAGTGACTTGTAGAAAAGTTAAGTGTATCTCTCTCTCTTTCTCATGTATATAAGTGTTATTAAATATTTTTGTGTTCCAGACTTTGATGGAAAGTAGGGCACTTCTCATAAAGATAAAACACTCATGCAAAGTCATATCACTCTAGTAAAGTAATAGTGCTTCCAGAAATGTTATATTTGATGTACAAATAACAAAAATTTTAAATAGTCATTATTTAAAGAATTAAATACAAATATTTCCATTGTGAATGTTGGCCAAACTTAATTTCATTCGTGTGGCACAAACGTTCAAATTTGTCTACCTATTTCACTAGGATTGCAGGTTTTTCCCTTATTCAAGTATATTTAAAATGACTATTTATCAAAATCTACATCCTATGTAATCATTTGGAAAATGGAAATCAAAGCTTTTGGTTATGGGAAACTTATTGGCCTAGAGAGTGAGATAAAAGAGTTGTCAGACACATCCTTCAAATTCTATGATTTGGGTGATCTTCATAGAAGACTTAATTCTCAACCTCTTCACCCAATCAATTAGAAACTCAAAGATAGAAAACTAGTTAAGCTAGCTAGATTTCCTATGGTTGTAGATGCACCTAATCTTGTTTGAGAGTGCATAGGATGATATGACCCAAAAAAAAAAGCAAATTTTGTTTCTTGACCAATCTATTCTCTTATTTATCAACAAGGCATTGCTATAGTCTACATTCGACACCCTAGTCAATGAATAATATTGTGACATAGATTTCATGACTTTTGTGTTCATGTTCGATGAAAAGAATACTCTTAGGTGGGAGGACATGTAGAAGACCTGGTTCTAGACTGCTTGCTCAAAGAAGAGCAAGATGCCAAACACTCTATTCAACAAAAATCTGAAGCAAGAAATTGTAGATATCCTTGCACTTCTCCTTAAGCTAAAAGGAAAAGAAGAGATATCAGAGTTTTTTGAGAATCATTTATTTTTTCTGCAATGAATTTGTGCAAACAATATGCACATAGATTGGGCACAGATCATTAGCCCTGAACTTTTAGCATGGTTAAATTCAACTAGAGGCTTTAGATAGTTCTACATGTCTTCTTATTTGATTTGTGCTCTAGAGACTCATGACAAGTGGCCTAGACTCCATTGCATTTAGGATTACAATGAGAATACTAAAGTCTATGAGTTTTACCTACATTTGAAACTACAAAGAAGTTGAGGAGAATGTGGCAGTTAATGATGCCTTTACAATGAGGCTATGTCATGAATTACAAGGATGCCTAGAGAGGAGATTATCGCCTAAGGAAATTTTGGCAATAAGTCAATTTAGATGCTCATTCATTCAGTTCCTAAGTTTCTCCTATCCACAGATAAGAGCTTATGATGGGTTCCCTAAGAAGTTACCAAGGTATCTAGAGGAAAAAGTGGTGCTAGTCGAGTTGTGTCAACAAATCCTAGAAGTAAACACTCTCTATTCTAATGTAAAGAAGATTGCTAGAATTTCATTTCCTATAGTGGTTGGCCCATATTCTTGTGCTTCGAGATTGGATGCTCAAAATTTAGTGAAAAGTTTTAAAGGCAACATCAAATTGCTAGATTATGAGGTGCTCAAGCCCTAGTATGATCTAGTTGATTTTGTAAAGGAGCATTTGAAATTGGGATATGCCTACAAGTATGTCCTGAACATTGAAGATTATTCTTCTGGGTGTTTCAATGAGTACCAAACTCAAGAGAGATTTTGGTCATAGCTTAATATTGATGAAATTAAAGTATATAACAATTCTATTGATGTTTTAGACCTTGTAGATGATGGAGGCTTCATGCATCCCACATCATATGAAAGGATAAAAAACACCCCAATTTCATCCACTCCATATGCTGGCCTAGTTATTGATACCATGGAGGTCCTCATGCAAGGGATCATTAAAAGAACTGATAAATGGATTGAGTGGACTCGAGCAAGGAAGAAAAGAATAGGAAGTATTGGTTTCATGGGAGGAGTTTCATTTGGGGCCGCTCCATCCACCACAACAATGAACACCGTAGCCACTACTTCAAGTACTACAGGTTTTGCTCAATCCATTGGGTAGAGAGGAGATTAGCCTCTAGAGAAGAACGTGTTGATTACTCCTATGTGTGGAAGTGGCTCTCTTCCAGACACCAAAAATGTTGGAGAAAAGAATGTTGATAAAGATAAATGGAAGGAGCAAGAAAAATCAATGGCTAAGCCTTCCTCCCCCATTCAAGTTATCAATTTGGATGGTGACACCAATCCTATGGATGGTCAGGAGCAAGATGTATCCCAAAAAGGAGATACCTTAGCCCTTTTGGTAACTAAGGTAGCTACTTTCCCCATTACTTCCTAGGACAAGACAACTCCTTTAATGCCAAGTAAGTTGTTTGACCCCACTACCTTATAGTCGGCTGTTAATGTACTATCTATGAAGTCATGTCTCGAGGAGACTATTGATAGAAAGAAAAGGAGATATGAGGATGCTACTCCATCAAAGGACTTGGTTACACAAGTTACATCTTCTCAGCCATCCAAAAAGATGAAGAAGCAAAAGACAATTGCGGTGTTGGCTATAGATTCCTCCACTGGTCACATGGTGATCGAGATTGCTGAGCCACAAAAAGATGGGAGATTTCAAAAGATGATTTCCAAATCAAAACACTAGATCTTGGTATCCTTGTTCATGATTCCATGTAAACATCTAGAAATCTACCGCTAAGAAAATAGAGGACAAGCTATAAGAGCTTAAAGCAGAGAAAGAAGTGTTGAAGGCTTCAGATAAGGAGTTAGTGGTATTTATCAAGTCTACCCTTGGAAGCATGCCCCTAGGTCAATTTAACCCAAATGCAGAGGAAAACAAGAACTTGCTGACAAAGTTGCAACATTGAAGGCAATTTGAGTAGGTTGGAAGGGCATGGATAGACCAATTGAAGATTCAAGGTAACCTACTAGTGGAAAATTTTGGAAACTTGGTGTTGGATGTACACAAGCTTAGAGAAGAAACCTTAGACCATAAGAAGACTATAAAAGAGGTGGTTGATGGACTGACAGAGAAATTAGCCCTTCTACAAGTGGTAATTAGCATGAAGACTAATGTGGCAATTATTTTGGGATCCTCAAGATAGACATAGAGCCATTGTTTGATTGGAAATAATCTTTATAATTTTTCATAGAAAGCTCCGCACTTTCTACAAGTAATCTAGGAGATGTATGTGACTTGGTGCAACAAGTTATTGACAAATGCTTTTACAACTTGAAAATATACCACATGGAGTCTTTTGTATCCACCAATGGTAAGCTTGTGGATATTATGAGAATGAGATCAAAGTTCTTGACATTTGTTGATGGGGCCATTGACCCTCTCAATTTCCAAGTGTCTAAAATCCAAGAGATTTCAGCTATAGATGTGGTCATCATTAAAGAAATACATAAGTATAAATCCAAGCTGGCCAAAATGGATGAGTTAATAGACATGCATGGCTAGATGGTTTAGGCTGACAACATTATCATTCCAAATGCCGAAGAGATGAAAAATGTAATGGACACTGTGAAAGCATATAAAACTAAGTCAGTTAGCTTGAAGAAGACATAATTTTATTTGACATTTGTCATTCTTTTCTCTCCTCTTTCTTTTTGTAGCCACTCTTGGCATTTTGTTAATCTCTATAACAAGAAAATGATTGAAGCTTGTTCTATTAATAGTTTTTTTATTCAGAGATGCTCTACAAGGAAATTAGCCATTTTGAGAAGGCCTATATATGTAATCTTTCAAGAAGTTAATAGGATTAGAAAAATTTACTTTGGGTAAACCCCTGTAGCTATGACTACCATGTGAGACTCTAAGTTCATATTATATTTTGATGTTCATTTAGTTTAAGAGGAATTTATGGAATGAATGTGTTAATGCTAAAAATTGAATAAGTGTGAATGAACTTGGTTTTATTCCCTATATTTAATGAATGGTGTGTTTTACTCTCTTCAGCATAAACATGTCTTCTATTATATTTGCTATTCCATGTCTTTAGTCAATGCATTGCATTAGGACGTTGGAAACTTATCACTAGAGTGGTTGATGAATAGACAGTCTGGGTATTATCAAAGCATCAACTTAGTTTTGTAATCCAAGAATTACCTATTTCATGGTCTTTTCTTCTCTTCCCACAATTTTAGTTATTGCTACATGTTTCTCAGCATCCTACATTGTCATTTTGACTAGAGTGCATTTAGTGACTTTTGCCCCTTTTCTTGCTCGATTTGTTGAAATTTTTAAGCAACTTGGTTTTGGCCTCTTCTGCTCTCGAGTTAAGAGCATACCCCCCACAAATCACATAAACAAATTCATTGCATATCTTTCACTTATAAGGGAGCTATACCTTTCAATTTAGGGGTCTTTGAATAAGTTACTATATTGATCCATTCTATTGTTAACTTTGTGTTTTGCATGAGCCATAGGGAAAATATATAGTCAAGGTACAAACCAATATATTAAGGAAGAAAAACTATTAACCAACAATTTTTGGCGACTCTTCTAGGGAAGGATCACTTGTTCTACATTTTCTTAAGTAAGTTAGTCTGTGGCTTTACTGAGAAACTTGGAAATCATCTCTGTGACACTCAATTAAGTTAGATTACTCTACAAGGGACTAATCCCTATAGTGTAACCTAAACTTGGCTTTCAGGATGAGCAAGAAGACATCATAAATCAATTGAATACTCTTTCCTAGAATAGCTAAAGATCCCTTGACCAATATAGAAGAGTGAGCTATGCCCTCAAAAGAGAGGAAGCCAATGCTGAAAGGAGTATTGTGGGAAAGAAGATTAAGAGAAGTGCACCATTTGTAAGCTGAGCTAGTTCACCATAGATCTCGTATATACCCACAATGCTTGTGATAAAGGGTAGATTGATATTGCATTTTAAGAGTTGAAAAAAGCTAACTTCCCATTATTAGAGGATCCTATAGCAAGAGGGAGGTTACATTCTTGAGACCAAGTATATCAAGGTATCTACGGTGCTCTTTTTCTGCCACCTTGCCCTTCTTCTCTAATACATAGTCATTCCTCCTCACCTCTTTTCTTCTACACTACAATCTCACCTTTTTGCAATGCCCTCACTCTTCATGGAGTAGCCACTCCCTCTATGGTTACATTCTATCTTGTACCTATTATCCTTCCTACCTCTACGGTTGTTCTATGGGGTAATGCTATTGGCCCACTTCAATAAGAAAACAATCATGACCTACCAAAAGCCTCCTGAAAGAATTTCCCCAAGTTCACTTGTGATGGGAAAATCTTTGTTGATGAGCACATAGCAACTTTCTTTGTTACATGTAGTATTATTTTTCCTTAGCATGAGGATGTAGCAATAAGGATGTTTGTAGAGACTCTGGTTGAGAACACTACTGATTAGTTTCAACACCTACCTATGGGATGTATAACGACTTGGGATGATATGCATACTCAATTTGAGGAATGATACAAGAGTATAGAGGATGAACATACTCTCCTTACTTAGCTTACATAGATAAAGAAGGAACCAAGTGTTCCTATGAGGAATTTTATTGCTAAATTCAACAAACTAGTTAGTAGGATCCCTACCACAAGTAGACCTACTACTGAAAACTTGAAGATGTTCTTGATCAGTTCCATGCCACTAGACATATGTTTTTAAATTAGACATGTGCAAGTGCCTAATTCGTTGGCTACTCAGAACTTGGCAATTGGGTTAGAGGATGATTTGATTGTGGCAGGGAAATGTAAAATGGAGATTCAGAATGGAGCATCTTCAAGCTCTATCCCTGGTATGACTAACAATACTGAAGCCATACTTCAGAAGCTATCTAATGAAATGATTGCCATGAAGAGGAAAATAGGGAAAGCTAGTCCTTTTCTCCAACAACCATATCAAGATTTCCCTTGAAGGCAACAAGAAGGTAAACAATTATAGTTACCCTCTACTCAACAAAGGCTTACTATTGAACCACCTCTGAGGTAGTAAAACATGTGCATTTTTCATCTCTGAGTTAATCATGATGGTGATTCCTACCTAGAAATTAATAGATATAGGAAGCTTACTACCTAAAATGAAATAACAATCAAATATCCAGAAAGTGGAGACGATTTTGCTCCCCATGGCGACTCTAGAATTTTCTTTTTGGAGTATGAATCAAACTCAGAAGTTGGAGGCAAGTGATTTGCAACATTAGATGGGATTTAGATGACTTTGGCTGCAAGAAGTCAGAGAGAAAAGAATCTTGAGAATTCTACACATTCCTAGAACACGACAATTGGTACCTCAACAATTGTAGCTAAAGCATCCACTTCTTCATCTTGGAGGAAAGAGAAATCAAAATTTGAATGAAATGGTAAGTCCCCTTCCCCATTTGATATTATAAAATATTGTAAGGATGGTCATATTCAAGTGTCTCCCATAAAGTATCTTAAAACTCACCTAGTTGAATTGCAAAAATTAGTAGATTATTGCAAGAATGATGTTAGTGCCAAAACTTAGTCTAGTGTTAATAATACCATTAGCAATGACCAACCTCATATGGATAGTGGTACACTATCAAGTGAAGTGTCTATTTTTCCTAAGCTTTTCAAAGAGGAAGAAGCATCAACTTTAGCCACTTCCCCTAGGAAAAAGTTGGATCCCTTTTATGTGTCCTTGTATGTGAGTGACCATAAACTTAGTAATTGTATTATTGATTCTGGTGCCTCAGATAATGTCATGCCATCTTCGGTTGCCTATGCCCTTGGCCTAACTCTTACTAAAGCCTTTGGATATTTTTACTCTATGGATGCTAAGAAAGTCCCTCTAATAGGTCAAATGAAAGAGTCTCAAGTAGCATTGGCTTCTCATCCTGCAAAGAGAATGATGCTAACCATCTTGGTGGCAGACATTCCATTGCTTTTAAGTAGAAGCTTCTATAGAGATATGGGGGGGGGGGGGGGGGGGCGAAATAAAGATGGACTAATCTCATGCTAATATTCCCATGGGGAGTACGAAAATTAAGTTGGAGCCTGAGGGAAAGGCCAAATTCATAGTTTTAAAGTCTAATGATCCTAAGGCACAAATCCTGTACCAAGAAATGGAGTTCAAAAATTACATGTTGTTCTCTAAGCCTAACTGTGAAGAAGAACAACCAAATTATTACAATGACCCAAAAATTTGGACCTTGGAGTTCGATGGCATTTTTACCACTACTAGATCCACAGCTGATGTTGTGCTCGTATCACCAAGCGAAGATGTAACACAACTAGCATAAAAACTATAGTTCAAGAATACTAACAATACAAAAGAATATGAATCCTTGCTATTAGGTTAAATGACTATGAAAAAAAGAGGAGTCAAGATCTTGAGAGCTTATGGAGATGTTGAACTCATAGCAAAGCAAGTTTGAGCTCAATATACCACGAAGAATGCCAGACTCAAGAACTACAAAAATTGAATCTAGGATGAAATTGAAGGCCTAGATGCCTTTTTAAGTCACACTATTCTTAGAGAAAAAAATGATAGGGAAGATCTATTAGCTGCCTCCACCTTGCTTCTTATGCCAAGCACCCTAATTTCATAAACAATCGATTCAAGATGGAGGTTTTTTTTAGACCTAATGTCCCAAACAACATTGAGATGTGGCAATTTTTTAATGAGACAATTAGATATAGTCCTTTCTAGAGGGGTTCGAGCCTTTTTGTGATCAATACTTTGAAGGCAACAAACATGACTGCAAAGATTTCTCCCCAAGCACCAAAAAGGAGTTGGAGTTTAGCGTTGAACAACTCAAAGGTAACATGATTCCTAGACATATCATTTCTCTTGAAAATTTGTTTGATAGGAATGATGCATTTATTAGAAGGGAAAGGGGGAGAAAGGGGGGGACTTTTGGGAAGTATGAATGAATGCATATTGGCACCAAATATAAGTCTAAAATGGTTAATATTGATAGTTGTTGCTCAAAAGAAGAAAGGGAAAAAGAAAAGGAGCTATTGATAGAATATCAAGACACATTTTCTTGGGGCTATGAGGAGTTAACAACCTTCATAGATGGTGAGTTCAATCATAAGATTCCCCTCAAACTTGATACTACCCCATTCAGACAAAAACAACATAACTATAATCCTCTGGTTTCTGACGCTATCTTTAGGGAAGTACAGAAGATGTTGCAAGCTAAAATTATCTACCTCATACATCATTTGACATGGATAGCTAATATTTTCCTAGTCTAGAAAAAGAATGGGGAGATCTGAATTTGTGTAGATTTCAAAAATTTAAACTAGGCATTTTTAAAAGACAACTATGCATTGCCTAATATGGATCACGTATTGCAAATGGTTGCTAGTTCTGAGATGATGTCCATGCTAGATGGATTCCTTTTTTTTATTCAAATTGAGGTGAAGCTAGAAGATTAGTTCAAGACTATGTTAACCACTCCTTGGGTAACATTCACATATAAAAGGACACACTTTGGGGTCATTAATGCTGGTGCAACTTTTCAACAGGAAATGAATTCCTCCTTCGTTGATTTGAAGGATAAAGTCATTGTCATTTATTTGGATGACTTGAAAATTTTTTTCTAAAAGAAGAAAAGACCATTTGAAAGATTTAGAGAAGGTACTAAGAAGATGCTGAGAGCATGGGATGCCACTCAATCCCAAGAAATTGGTCTTCTATGTCGCAAAAGGAAAATTGTTGGGCCACATAGTCTCCTAAGAAGGAATCACAATCGATCTAGAATGTGTTAGAGCAATTCAATATTTGAATGACCAAGTCTAAGGTCAAGTCAATCTTTGGTTATGTAAAATTTTTGAGGCAATTCATTCTCAACTTCTATGAAATTACCAAGTGTATAGTTGATATGATGAAAGGAAATCAAGGTTTCAAATGGAATGATTCTGGTAGAAAAGCCTTTGATCAAATCAAAGATGCCATTACCAAAGCACCTATGTTGGTCCACCTAGACTACACTAAGGAGTTTATGCTGCACTATTATTCCTCATTCATACACTATCTACAATTCTCATGTAAGAAAACAAAGGAGTCCAAGCACCAATTGCGTTCATGAGTACTGCCCTCAAAGAGCATGAGTTGAGATATTATCAAATGGAGAAGCACACCTATGTAGTGGTAAGAGCTCTCAAAAATTTTAGATTCTATGTGTTGCATTCTCATTTCATTGTGTTTATACCTAATTCAGTTGTCAAAAGTATATAGACTCAAAAAGAAATAGGTTACAACATTAGAGGTGCTTAGATAGCCAAGGTCCAAGAATATGATATCAACCTAAAGCCAACCAAGTTGGTAAGGAAGAATGGTTTGTGCAAGATAATTGTAGAAAATCAAGACTTGAGCTAGGATGATAATTTTGCAAGGGCACTAATGGTATGTCTTTAGGATCCATGGTTCTTAAATATTCCTTACTTTCTAACTTACAAGGATTTCCCTAAAGGCCTCACTTATAAAAAAAAGTGAGACCTCATAATTAAGTCTACTAAATATGTTATATATAATCACCAATTGTATAAAAAAGGCTATAGATGGGACCTTTCTACGATGCATGGATAAACCTAAACAAGAGATATTGCTTCATAATTTCCACAATGAAGCTTGTGGTGGGCATTTTTCATCCTTAGTCATAGCATATAAGATCCTAAGGCAATGCTACTACTAGCTTGGAATGTTCAAAGATGTGTATCAATGGGTAGAAAAAGTGAGAAATGCAAGATGTTCTCAAGCAAGCCACAATTAGTTGCTCTGCCTCTAAATCCAGTTGTGATTGAGGGCCCTTTCAGTAATGGGGAATCAATTTTATTGGACCAATTAACCCACCTTCATCTACTAGTCATATGTATGTCATCACTACTATAGATTACTTCACCAAATGGGTGGAGGCCAAGCCAACTAAAAAGACTACTTCTGAGGTAGCATGTGAATTCATTAAAGAAAACATCTTGATAAGGTTTGGAGTGCCAATGAAGCTTGTCATAGATAATGCTTCTTATTTTTCTTTTACAAAAATTAAAAAAAATTTCTATGACAATAGTATACATCTAAGTCATTCATCTAATTACTTCCCTTAGGGAAATGGTCAAGAAAAATTGAGTAACAAAAACTTGATCAACATCAAGAAGAAATTGGTCTCTATGAATCAAAAGAACTAGCACAAGAAATTGAATGATGCACTTTGGGTAGGTAGAGTTGCACCTAAGAAGGCAATCAAAATTTCCCCATTTGAGCTAGTTTATGTAGTTGAAACTAGTTTTCCTCTCCCCCTAGACTTATCCATTTATAAACTCCAATAGGTGATTTGAGATCCAAAATTCCAAGATGGATTGGAGAAGTACATTATGTACATGACTAAGATGAAAGAAGAATGTGAGAGGATGGTTGGTCATATTAGAAAACATCATAAATGCATTAAAACATTCTTTGATAAGAGGGCCAAACCTAAAAAATTCATGGAAGGTGACCTGGTCCTACTATGGGATGGTCGACATGAACCCAAAGGTACACATCACAAGTTCAACTCCCTTTGCAAGGGATCCTTCTAGGTTACTCAATTAAACTAGAACAATTCCTTTATTCTAGCATATCCCTTTAGAGAGATTCTACCATTCTCATACAATGGCGAGGATCTAAAGCTATATCAAGTCCACAATTGAAAGCATGTATCCACTATAGTTTAGGTCATTTAGGTAGGTTTTCTTTGTGTCTTTTTGTGCTTTGTTTTCCTACTTTCTTAGCTTAGTTGTCTCTTCTTGTTGTGTTCCTAGTTTAGTTATCCCTTTTATTTTCCTATTTCAAAGTATGTGAAACCAAAGATTTTGTGTCCCTTCTTATACATTTTCAATGCCTAAGTCCCCAATCAAAGCCAATTGTTGCCAAGTTTTAGCTATTCCATGTCATTTTGATTGAAGTATTTGGTTAGATTGAGAATGTGTTTTACATAAAGTATGTCTAGGTGTTTCTTAAGTAACTTACTTCTCATCTTTCCTTAGCTATCTACTTTCTTCCATTGTAACTTTCCTATATATCTAGTACGTGTGACATTTAGGTGGTCTAGGAGCTATTAGTTTGTACTATGGTGTCTTCCCAATGAGAATTAGTTGTTCTTCACCTCATTATCAAGTACTTGGTCCTAACCTTTCATTTTCCATGACTTCAAAGATCTTGAGAAACTCTTCCCCTTCAAGAGAACCACATCAAGTGCGAATTCGAGGAACAATGCCATGACAATTGATGATAAGCCTCAAATGTGATTCTATCAAAATCATAGGCTTAAGAGGTTATGGATGGAAGAAAATGTGAATGTCATTAAAGGTTTAGAGAAATAATATTAAATGTATCAAGGATTATGAGTTTGTGGTTGATTTACTGCATATTGATGGAAATGAAGTCATTAGTCTTTGCTTTTGATGCCACATGAATTTAAGATAAAAGTTTACCCCATATGACTGAGGGACCATATAATGATCTACAATTGTTAAGATGTAATTAGAAAGTGAGCATTGAGGTCTCCACAAAGAAATAAAGGTAAAAGGCCACTTGTTGGATCTCAGATTGGAAATGTAGTCATAAAGAGTATTTTACACCTAAGGTAACAAAGGAGTCATTTTTCCAAAAAATGTGAAAAGAGTAAAGTAAGGATGCCCTAAAATGTGAATATGCCTCAGACACTCCCATTAGATGCTTTCGGAAATGTCAATAATAAAAGGTGACCCCGATACAAAGACAAAGCAATATTAAAAGCTTTTGGCAGAAAGAAGAAGAATGAAGTGCGCGTGTATTACTACCCATGCTTTATTTTTAGACAATGGAAAAGTGACTTGTAGAAAAGTTACGTGTATCTCTCTCTCTCTCTCTCTTTCATGTATATAAGTGCTATTGAATATTTGTGCATTGCAAAATTTGATGGAAAGTAGGGCACTTCCAATAAAGATAAAAACACTCATGCAAAGTCATATCACTCTAGTAAGGTAATAGTGCTTCAAGAAAATTTATATTTGATGTGTAAATAAATAAAAAGTTTAAATAGCCATTATTGAAAGATTTAAATGAAATTATTTCCATTTTGAATGTTGGACAAACTTAATTTTGTTCATGTAGCACCAACATTCGAATTGGTCTACCTATTTCACCAGGATTGCTAGTTTTTCCCTTATTCAAGTATATTTAAAATGGTTATTTATCAAAACATACATACTATGTAATCATTTGGAAAATAGCAACCAAAGCTTCTAGTTACAAGAAACTTATTGCCCTAGAGAGTGAGCTAAAAGGGTTGTCAGACACATCCTTCAAATTCTATGATTTGGGTGATCTTCATAGAAGACTTAATTCTCAAACTCTTCACTCAATCACTTAGTTACTCAAAGATAGTGAACTGATCAAGCCAGCTAGATTTCCTATGGATGTACATGCACTTGATCTTGTTTGAGAGTGCATAGGACAATATAAACTAGAAATAAAGCAGATTCTATTTCCTAACTAATCTATTCTCCTATTTATCAACAAGGCATTGATGCAATTTGCATTTGGAATCTTGAACAAGGAACAATATTGTGACATAGATTTCATGACTTTTGCATCCATGTTCAATGACAAGAAGACTCTCAGGTGGGAGGACATGCATAAGACCTAGTTCTAGACTACCTACTCAAAGAAGAGCAAGATGCCAACAACTCTATTCAACACAAATCTAAAGCAAAAAATTGTAGATATCCTCACACTTCTCATTAGGCTAAAAGGAAAAAAAGAGATATTGTAGTTTGTTGAGCATCATTTATTTTTGGTGCAAGGAATTTGTACAAAAAATATGGACATATATTGGGCATAGATCATCTATCATGAACTTTTGGCATGGTTAAATTCAGCCAAGGGCTTTGGGAAGTTCTACATATCTTCTTATTTGATTTATGCCCTAGAGACTCATGACAGGTGGCCTGACCTCCCTTGCATTCATGATTAGAATGAGAATACTAAAGTCTATGAGTTTTACCCACATCTACAACTACAAATAAGTTACAAGGAGTATGTGGTAGTTAATGACGCCTTTACAATGAGGCTATGCCATGAATTGCAAGGATGCCTAGAGAGGAGATTCTCACCTAAGGAAATTTTGGCAATAAGTCAATTCAAATGTTCATTCATCTAGTTCTCAAGTTTCTTCGATCTACATCTAGGAGCTTATGATGGATTTTCTAGGAAGTTACCAAGGTATCCGTAGGATAAATTGGTGCTAGTCGAGCTATATTGACAAATCCTAGTAGTAAATACTCTTTGTTCTAATGCAAAGAATATTTCTAGAATTTCATTTCCTATAGTGGTCAGCCCGTATTCTTGTGCCTCTAGATCAGATGCCCAAAATCTAGTGAAAAGTTTTGAAGGCAAGATCAAATTGTTGGATTATGATGTACTCAGGCCTTAGTATGATCTAGTTGATATTGTAAGGGATCATTTGAAATTGGGATATGCCTACAATCATGTCCCAAACATTGAAGATTATTGGTCTATGTGTGTCAATGAGTGCCAAACTTGAGAGAGATTTTGGTCATGGCTAGTTGTTGATGAAATTAAAGTATATAACAATTATGTTGATGTTTCAAACCTTGCAAATGATGGAGGCTTCATGCATCCCACATCATATGAAAAGATCAAGAACAACCCAATTCTGTCCACCCCATATGCTGGCCCAGTTATTGATACCATGGAGGTCCTCATACAAGGGACCATTAAAAGAACTAATAAATGGGTTGAGTGGAATTGAGCAAGGAAGAAAAGAATAGGAAGTACTAGTTCCATGGGAGGAGTTTCATGTGGGGCTGCTCCATCCGTTATAACAACAAACACCACAACCACTACTTCAATTGATGCAAGTGTAGCTCAATCCCTTGGGTAGGGAGAAGATCAACCTTTAAAGAATAATGTGTCAATTTATCCTTCTTGCAAAAGTGGCTCTCTTCCATACACTGGAAATGTTAGAGAAAAGAACGATGACAAAGATAAGGGGAAGGAGAAAGAAAAATCAATGGCTAAGCCTTCCTCTCCCATTCAAGTCATTATTTGGATAGTGACACCAATCCTATGGATGGTTAGGAGCAAGATGTATCCCAATAAGGAGAGCTTCTTTCTCCATTGCTTCTCATGGCAACACAACTCCTTTAATGCCAGGGAAGTTGTTTGACCCCATTGCCTTGCAATCGACTATGAGTGTACTATCTACAGAGTCATGGCTCAAGGATACCATTGACAGAATGAAGAGGAGATATGCGGATGCTAATCCATCAAAGGACTTGGTTACACAAGTTACATCTTCTCAACCATCCAAAAAGATGAAGAAGCAAAAGAGAATTTTAGCGTTGGCTACAAATTCCTCCACCGGTCACATGTTGATCAAAATTGTTGAGCCACAGAAAGATAGGAGATTTCATGAGCTTTCAAAAGATTATTTCCAAATCAGAACACTAGATCTTGGTATCCCTATTCATGATTCCATGGTAAACATATGGAAATCTGTAGGGCCCACTTGTCATTGCACCAAAAGCCATGACTGTTAGTGAACATGGAACACCACATAATTAACCACCTGTGGGCAGGGGAGCGCGTCGCATCACCCAACAATCTCCCCCTTGACGCGCATACCAGGTGCTTACGCAGGTCGGGAAGACACCGGGAAGATTTGAACCCATGACCAGGCCAAAACCAGGCTCTGATACCAATTGTAGGGCCCACTTGCCATTGCACCAAAAGCCATGACTGTTAGTGAACATGGAACACCACATAATTAACCACCTGTGGGCAGGGGAGCACGTCGCATCACCCAAAAAAATCTACCAATGAGAAAAGCTTAGAGTAGAGAAAGAAATGTTGAAGGCTTCACACAAGGAGCTAGTGGTATGTATCAAGTCTTCCCTTGGAAGCATGTCCCTAGGTCAATTTGACCCAAATGCAGAAGAAAACAAGAACTTGTTGACAAAGTTACAACATGAAAGGTAGTTTGGTTAGGTTGGAAGGGCATGGATAGACCAATTAAAGATTCAAGGTAACCTACTGGTGGAAAATTTGGGAAACTTGGTGTCGGATGCATGCAAGCTCAGAGAAGTAACCTCAGTCCATAAGAAGACTATATAGAAGGAAACTAATGGACTAACAAAGCAATTAGCCCTTCTACAAGTGATAATTGACATGAAGACTAATGTGGAAATTACTCATGAGATCCTGAACATGGGCATAGAGCCATTGTTTGAATGGAAACAATCTTTAGAATTTTTCATAGAATGCCTCACGAGGTCTGCAAATAAGCTAGGAGAGGTATATGATCTGGTGTAAAAATTTATTGACAAATGCTTTTACAACTTGAAAAAATTCACATAGAGTCTTTTGTATCCACCATTGGTAACTGAGGTCAAAGTTCTTGAAAGTTGTTGATGAGGCCATTGATCCTCTCAACTTCCAAGTGTCTAAAATCTAGGAGCTCTTAGCTATAGATGCGGTCATCATTAATGAAATAGAGAAGTATATATCTAGGCTTGCCAAAATGGATGAGTTAATAGACATGCAGATGATCCAAGATAACAACATTATCATTCCAAATGACAAAGAACTGAACAATGTAATAGACACTATGAAGTCATATAAAGCTAAATTAGTTACTCCTAAGAAGACAAAATTGTTGTTGACATCTGTCATTCTTTTCTCTTCTTTTTCTTTTTGTAGCCACTCTTTCCATTTTGTTAATCTCTATAATAGGAAAATGATTGAAGCTTGTCATATTAATAGGTTTTTTTGTTTAGAGATGTTGTGCAAGGAAATCATTCAATGTAACCAACCATTTTGAGAAGGCCTATATATGTAATGTTTCAAGAAGTTAATAGGATCGGAAAAATTTACTTTAGGAAAACCCCTGTAGCTATGACTACATGAAACTCTAATTTCATATTAGATTTTGCTGCCCATTTAGTTTAAAAATAATTGATGGAATGAAAGTGTTAATGGTAAAAATTCAATGAGTGTGAATGAACTTGGTTTTATTCCCTTTATTTAATGAATGGTTTGTGTTACTCTCTTCAGCATAAACATGTCTTCTATTATTTGTACTATTCCATGTCTTTAGTCAATTCATTACATTAGGAAGTTAGAAACTAATCATTGGAGTGGTTGATGAATAGATAGTTTGGGTATTATCAAAGCATCAACTTAGTTTCATAATCTAGGAATTACCTATTTCAAGGTCTTTTCTTCTCTTCCTTCCATTTTAGTTATTTCTGCATGTTCTTAGCATCCTACATTATCATTTTAACTAGAGTGCATTTAGTGAGTTCTGCCCCTTTTCTTGCTTGAGTTGTTTAAAGTTTTAAGAAACTTGGTTTTTGTCTCTTCTGCTCTCATGTTAAGTGCATACCCCCCACAAATCACATAAAAAAATTAATTGCATATCTTGCACTTATAAGGGAGTTATACCTTTCAATTCAGGGGTATTTGAATAGGTTACTACATCGATCCATTCAATTGTTAACTTTGTGTTTTCCATAAGCCATAGGGCAAAAAAAGAGTCAAGATACAATTAAACCAACATATTAAGGAAGACAAACTGTTAACCAACACCTACTATGAACTAATAGACTTGAAATAACTCTATAAACATTTATGTTTCTAAAACTTGGGCTATTTATTCTAAATAGAAAACACATTAGTTCAGATTAAAAGGTTCCTTTTTTTTTTATAGTAGAACATAAATAATGAATATTCTCCTTGTTCAAACTACATAAGACTTATTTTTTCATCATATGGTTTCAACATTTAGTTGTGAAAAGCAATAATTGTCTATTTGCCTAAATATCACATCCTTAATAGGTCATATTTTGATTAAGATCAAATAACTAATCTCTAAATCATGTATTTCCTTTTAAAGGGTGCATGTAGATCTTTGAAGATTGTATCCTTTCTTGCCATTTCAAGTTGAGGGTATAATGTTGCATGCTTCTTGTCTTTAGGCTTGCCAAAGCTTTCTGTAAGTAAGTTCTAAATTAATCTATGTCTACATATGCTATAGGATGTTATTACAAATGAGTTTCCCAATTTTTAGCTTATGCACATTTGTTATCTTTTTATTCACATACACTTCAATATGTCATCCGATGAATAATAACTATTCTAAAAGTTTTCTACTTATAGTATGTGACATTATGCTCAGTTGATTTGATGATACATTAAGATTGAACAATTTTTTCCATATAATTGTGTATAGGATTCGAGCTACAAAGATCTCATCAACAAGCATAGCATTGCATAGATTTTTGTTTCCATTTTCAATAGGTAGATAACATTTTTAATGGAGGTTTTGTCAGTTTAATTTACTACACACTATGATTTTCTTTAATATGCTATGTTTTTTTTTGTCACACATTCTTCAATATGTTACATCTTCAATACCATGTATCATAAAAAATTCCTATTTGTACTATGTGATTTTACATTTAGTTGATCTCAATAATTAATGAAGATTGAACTAATATTTTGTCATATTATCTCCTATCCAACAATTCCATCCCTTGTAATTATCAACAATCAAAGCTTTTAATTTTCTAGTCTCTACTTCCCAATCACTTTAAGGTACACAAACACTACAACTTTTTGTATAGAGCCTAAATTACAAAGAGTTAAATTTTTTATATAAATTATATCTAGCATAAAAAGAAATTAAAAACAATAAATTCTTTTCCATATATCAAACTTAGAGAATTTACATTGATATAAACCATTGAAATGATTCAAGTCTTTTGAAGTTGATATTTAAAATTCATTAGTAATATAGTTATTTTATTAGTTTATTTTCATTCTCCATTTCTCTACAAATATAATTTAGATTGCATAGTTTCCTTTGAAATGATAGATAAATACAATTCAAATTTTTGTTGAACTTCAGATGGTGATAACTGTTGGAAGTATGAATGCTAATGAAACTTCAATGGGGGAGTATTGCAAGAACATGATTAGATCATTATAATGATGACATGTTATGCTCATGATTGTGTTTTTCATTGATGTCAACATAATAGTTTTCTATAATATCTGACAAAAGAATAGTGGAAAGATCAAGTTGGTACAAACAAATCATTGAGCATTTTCACTAAGTGAGGTTAAAGGGAGATATTACTAATGTCTATTATATGTAGCTAATCTTAGAAGCATAAGATATTAAGTCTGGAAGAAGTTATGCAAGTTTTGGTGAAGATAGTTCTAAGATAGAGTTTAATGAAGCATGTTCTGGCAAACTTGTTATATTTCTTAGCAGAGTTGTTATTCTGAGAAGCCAAAGTTAAAGATGTGAGGAAGACATTCTAGAGATGATGTAGCCAAGGTTGTTCATCATAATGTCACACATGCAAAGATTTATTCAAGTTACAAGGTGAAAGATTAATGTTATCGCTAAGTGTAACATGTTCTTAACGAGGTCCTATTATAATTAATTGAGAAGGCACAATAGCCAACTTAGGGATTTTTTTTATTAATTTAGTATAAAGGAAGAAAGTTTTCCTTTATTTATAGTGTGTGAAAGATTGGAAAGTGTATAAGAAAAGAAAGTGAAGCAGAGTAATTAGATTGATATGCGAGCATAAGGAGTACTAAGAAAATTTGGAGAAGACTTTATTGCCAAAGTTTTACTATGAGATCTGAGGTCTGGTAATTGGATCCAAGGTTCATGACCTAGTCTAAAAGTCTAACATCAATTGGTTTGAGTAATAGAATAGTGGAAAGAATATCTTAATATTAAATTACTTGTTTGAGTAGTGAGCTATCCTTATAACTAAAATTGCATGTTTTGATAGTGAGCTCTTCTTGCATACAATGTACTACAACTCCTAATAGGGTTGGAATCTCCTAACAAGAATTAAAAGTCTCCTAATAGGGACTCATATGTACTAAATATTGTAACAGACTCTTAACAAGGTCTATTCTCTAATAAGGAATATTTATATTAGTACATCATCTTGTGGGCATCATTCCCATTAGGGTTATCTCTTTCATCAAAGGTTTCCCTAGTTAACATATCTAGTGTAATTGTGTATGTGCATCTTGTTATGGTTATTTTTTACTTTGGGTACATGGTTAAGATTAATTAAGGTTGATAATTGTTTAATTGGATAACTAATTCCCCCCTCCCCAACCTTCTCAATTATCTTGGTGTACTATTATTTCTAACAAGTGGTATCAGAGAATTAGGTCCTTGAAGATAAATTTTAACAAATTTGGGAGATCCATGGTGAAAATATTTAGAAAGGATAGTCTAAAGTTTGATGGAACAAATTATGGCAGCTGGAAGGAAAAGATCAAGACACATCTGCTATGTATGGGTCTAGGATATAGGATCTTGAAAAAATTAGAATAGATAATTATTGCTAAAATTACTTTGGAAACTTTTACTGAGGAAGAGAGAGAACTTTTCATGTATGACATGATAGATAGAGAAGCACTATAGTCTGCACTTTTTGAAATTGAGTACAACTAGGTAAAATCACTTACTACTTCTCATGAGATTTGGAAAGATTTGGAAAATAGTTTTGAAGGTGATGAACATTATAAGAAACTGAGGCTGCAAAGTTGGATTTGGGCATTTGAAGATGCTAACATGATGGAAGATGAATCTATGAGAACATATGTAGTTAGGACATCAAAAACTACTGCAGGTATTATATCTTAAGGAGGAAGTAAGGAAGATGATGAGGTGATCTCAAAGATATTGAAGAGCTTGACACCACCATTTAAGTAAGTAGTTCAAATGATACAGTTGTTGATCTCTTGTACCAAATATTTCACAAAGAAAACATGGAGTAGTTGAGAATGAGCATAGATAGTTTAGAGAATTGACCAGAACAGGAATAACTTTCAGTGCTCTAAACATTTGACCTAGTTTATCAAGGATCATAGGTGCTAGAGGAAATTTTGCTAGCAATAGTAGATCTAATGAGGACAAAAAGATAGAAGAAGGAATAGACTATGATTGAACCTATGCTCCCGTGGCAAGAATAGCAATAGTAATGTTATTCTTAGCCTATGCAACACATAAGAAATTCAAAGTGTATTAGATAGATGTCAAGCTAACATTTTTGAATGGAGAACTTGAAGAAGAGGTATACATAGGACAACCTAAAGGTTTTCCTTTAATAGATGACAAGGACATGGTATGTAGACTAAAGAAAGCATTGTATGGCTTAAAGCAAGCACCCAGAACTTGGTATGCAAGGTTGGACAAGCATTTAACAAAGCTTGGATTTAATAAAGTTATGGTGGAAAATAATAGATGGATTGATGATTTTGGTAATATTTGTTGGTGATATCATATTTGGAGGAATTGATGATGAAAGTGACAAGTGTTTAGAAGAAATGAAGAAGTAATTTGAAATGAGTATGATAGAAGAGATGAAATACTTCCTAGGATTACAGATTGTGTAGGATAATGAAGGATAATTTATTTCTCAAACTAAGTATTTGAAAGATCTAGTGAAAAAGTTTCATTTGGAAACATGTAAACTAGTAAGAACACCTACGGTAACTGGACACAAGTTATCTACAAAGGATGAGACACCTATTGTTGAGCAGAAGAAGTATAGATCTATGATTGGAGGGTTGCAATGTCTGACTCACACAAGGCCACATATAGCAAATACAATTGGAATTATTGTGAGATTTCAAGCCGATCCTAGAGAAGGACATTATGCAGTAGTCAAAAGGATATTTAGATACATGAACGGAACACTAGAGTTCAGATTGTGGTATGACAAATCTAATGATTTCATTTTATATGCTTATACTAATGCTGATTGGGCAGACAATATGGATGAAAGAAAGAGTACTAGTGGTGGAGCCTTCTTTCTTAGAGGAAGATTGGTTTCTTGGTTAAGCAAGAAGCAAGACTGTACCTCACAAAGTACAATAGAGGTAGAATATGTTGCAGTAGCAAACAATTGTAATCAAGTTATTTGGATGAAGGAGATGCTAAATTATATAAGTATAGAATTTAGTGAACCTATTGTCATACATTGTGATAACACAAGCACAATGAATATGATTGAGAATCGAGTGTTGCATTCTAAGACTAAGCACATTTCTATCAAATATCATATGTTGAGAGAGAAATTTTCAGAAAAAGAAATTAGATTGGAGTATGTAAGCACTAAAGAGTAGGTTGTAGATATTTTCACCAAGCCTCTTCCCAATGAGACTTTTGAGTACTTGTGAGGTATGCTAGGGGTTATGCCCCTTCCTACATCAGAGTAGATGACGTAAGAGTGCATCAGTCAAGTGTTATAGAACACTATTGTTTTGTCATGCCCAAAATACAAGGGCAAAACACACGTAAATTTTTTAATAAAAAATTAAGATTAAAGGTTAATAACACCACTAAATTTGATACATTTGCTTTCACAATTAAAGTATAGGTAATAATAGAAAATAGATACGGGTCCTCCTAACAATGTCCTGACATTCCATTTAAGTTTAAAATCATCATCCAAAAATGAATCGTTAAATCAAACTTTTATTATTAAATGGATTAATTGAATTAAACAATTCAATTTTAATTAATTAAAAGATTTAACACATAATTACTTCATTTCATTTTACTTACTTTAATTTTAAAATTATATATATATATATATACTTTTTTTTTCCATTTACTTTTCAATATTCCATGCATAAAGTTGACAAAACATTTAAATCTATAACACTACTAGTACCAAAAGACTAATTAAAACCACTAACATTCAAACATTCTAATTTAATCCAATTATTTACTTAATATTTAAAGTCTAAATTAAACTCTTTTCATAGCTAATCTATCTAATTAATTAAAATTAAATAAAATATCTAACATTCACTTAAACAAAATATTAAACTAATAACAAAACTAACTTATCTAAATATAATCTAACATTCCATTATTCTAACTAATATCTACTAAAATAACTAATATATAAAAACATAATAATTAAAATTACTTAAAACTAACACTAACTAAAACTAAAATATAAAATGATAACTAACTATAACTTTAATATACTACAATTAAAAAAAATAAAACTACTTAACGTTAAAATATACTAAAACTTAAATCATATTAATTCTATTACTAAAAGAAAAAATAATTAAAGCTAATTAATATTTAGAACTACAATTTAAAAAACAACAACAATATAAAAACAAATTCTAATATCAACATAAGCTAATATTAATTACATACAAATTAAATTACAAAAGAAAAGAAACGAAACTAACTAAACTTTAAAATTGTAATAATTTAAATCTAACACCAACTACATTATTATAATAATAAAACTAAAAACTAACAAATATTCAAATAAAAGTAACCTACTAACTTAATTTTTTTCTAACTTAACACCCCCACCCCCACCAAGCCCCCCTGCCCCCCGCCATCCCTTAAACCAAGGCTGAACACGTAGCCCAAAACATCCCCCAAGGAAAGTTAAAAAAAAACTCAAAACAAACATGCCTTTTCAAATCTGCCCCCCAACTTTAATTTCATTCTTTTTTTTTCAACTGACATGTTAGTTATGGGGGCACGAGGTATATTTAATGCAGATTTTTTTAGGGGCTTTACTCAATGCCTAGGAAATGGAGGATAAAGGTCAGAATTTATGTTTAAAGTCTTCTAGGTTAATCAGGATAGAAACAAGGAGTTATATTTTAAAGTTAAGTAGGTAGTATTTTTAAGATATTTAGAATATATATATACACATACATATATATACATATATATATACATACATATATATATACATACATATATATACATACATATATATACATCCATATATATACATATACATACATATATACATATACATACATATATATATACATATACATACATATATACATATACATACATACATACATACATATATATATATATATATATATATATACATACATACATACATACATACATACATACATACATATATATACATATACATATATACATACGTATACATATATGTATATATATACATATACACATATACATATATATACATACGTATACATATATGTATATATATATATATATATATATATATATATACATATACATATATACATATATATATATGTATATATATGTATATATGTATATGTATATATATATTTACATATATGTATACGTATGTATATATATGTATATGTGTATATGTGTATATATATACATATACATATATATACATATGTATACATATGTATATGTATATATATGTGCATATATATGTATATATCAATAGAGAATATTTTTGATTATTTCAAGGGGAATATTTATTTTTTCCGTACAAACTCTAGAGGTCTTTTTTTGCTTTAGGAGGTATTTTTTTTTTCTCAAGCCTATTTTTGTCTAATTATAGATTTTTAAGAAAACTTTTTTTATGACAAGAAGGTATATATTTTTCTCTTCTAATTGGATTTACCAAGTACTTAGTTAAACAAAGGGGTTGTATTTTTTAATAAAAAAGAGTCATAATAGGATTAAATGTAATACATAAGTATTTGAATTGTATTACTTAACTTCCTCATACTTAGGTATAATTTATGAAATTCAAGTACCAATCAAATGCAAATTTTTCTCAACATATTTTAAACTTAAAATTGCATAGCTTAGTATATATCACCATGCTATCTAATTAATCTAAATTAAATGAATATGATTACCAAACATAGAAATGCCGTAGTAAGGTAAACATCATTACATCTGATTTTTAAGTAACACATGCAAAAACCAAAAAAACTATAAGACTAATATGCAAAAATATTACTTGATTTTATTTTTCTATTGAACCACCTGATTCAAAGGCTCTGCCAAGAAATAACCAGGAAGAAAACCGGACATCATTGCCATTTCAACAATAAGTTTAAATATAACATTTTTACATAGGAATATTATCCCAAGGGGAAATCTCCCAACATAATTTGAATTCTAATAACAATTCTAAATTTTCTTCTTGGCTCCATAATAGGGGAAACCATTACGAAGTCTGCAACACATCAAGATGATCATGGAGAGAACGAAAATTGACCAGGAGCCAACCAATCATAACATGAAGACAAAATCAAACATTCACTCCCATCTCAGTTTGCACAATAGGTTTGACATTAAACCAGACTAGGGAGAAGGTCAATTTTTCCAACAGGAGATGTTGGCCACAACACCAAAATAGGTGCACTTTCAGGGCTATAAACTCAAGAACTTTCATTCTTCCATATCTTAATTTCCAAAACTCATGCACATAGTTTGTGTTGATGAGTAGGGGCCCATAACACCCTCCTCTCTCTCCCGCCAACACAACCCATACAATCCCTTCGAAATTCAAAGAAAAATACAAAGAAAAAATATTTAAGAAAAAATATTTCAATCCCTCCCAAACATACTCAACACACACACAAACATACATATGCAACCAAAATAACTTAACCATGAAACAAAACATGAACAACATGAGCTAAGGGATTTCTACCTTCATAATAAGGTTATGGCAATTGAACAAATTTGAGATGAGCTTCCTTTCCTCTTATTCTCCTTCAATCTTGAATTGCTCTCTAAAACTAGAGGTTGGGTAAACACTCAAACCCTCTAAAAAATTGCTTCTAAATAAGATCCTAAACTCAACCAACTCTAAAAATGCAATAACTCCCCCACTTGCCTAAATGTTCTATAGTCTTCTAACTCAACTAGTCATAAGGCTAACCTTGAGGTGGAGTTAAAGTTATCCAATCATGATGACAACATTCAATTTTCGCAATAAAGCAAAAATGAGATTTTTGAGTGATCATAAAAGTCAACAAAAGGGGCTTGGGGGTGAAAAATGCCCCCAACCCATACCCATACCCCTTAGGTACTTAAATTTCATGATTTTTTGCCTTTATGACTAATTAGGGACCTATCAAAAGTTAGAAAATTTTAGGGCTTCCTAACAACCTTCAAAAAATGCAGATTACTCACTAATCTTGATTAGGGTAATTAATCTTGATTACTAACTGATTAGTAAAAAGGTCACTAACCTAATTTTACTTAGATGGTTAGGGTACTCGATTAATCCTAACTATCATGCTAGAATGCATATACAATTCATGAGTGTCAAGTGACACTAAAAAATTATTGTTACAAAACATTAACACTTAATGATTATAAAATGATATATTTATTCAAACCATGATACAAATAAAATACAAACAATAGGGTTTGCATCTTTCCTTAGATTTAACCCTAGTTTTCACAATGGTACATAGGGTTTAGTTTCGTTTCTCCATTAGATTTCTTAGCTAAAATATCCTACACACTCATTGTACACATCAATAGCTCAAGAAAATCACACACACACACACACACACACACACACACACACACACACACACACACACACACACACACACACACAACTTATCAGGGAACTCAAATAAATTAAAGCATCTATCTTTCAAATAACTAGTTGTTTAATCTCTTTACTACTTATGTTCTGAACCATTAAAATTGTCTAACCAATGTGTTAATTCTACATTCACTTTCTACACTACTTCATCAGTATACATGTTTATAAAACATTAAATAGAACATCACACAACATAATAACATAATAATGTTTAGTATATCTAATATTTTCTCAACATATCAAGTCATGAATATCAAAATGATAATGTATCAACTATGCTAAGATGGGTCAAGGCGAGGCCTCACATGTTTGTCTAGAATAAATGCTTATGCTTCCTTTATGAGGAATTATTTGTGATGGATAGAGTCATCTAAGACTCTTGTTGGATGTTATTTTGAGCAGTGTCTTTGGACACTTGAGCAAGACAAAGACAATTGTTGCAAAGATTTATGGTTGCTAAAACCTTTGACATTGATGTCAATGGGGGAGAGATTATAGCATGAAAAAATTTGATACAGAGTGACCTGAGGCATATCAATGGGAGAATGATTTCATCAAATCATTCTCCCATTGATATGACTCAGTGTACTCTGTATCATATTTTTTCATGCTATAATCTCTCCCCCATTGACATCAATATCAAAGGTTTTAGAAATTAAAGCATCCATCTTTCAAATAACTAGTTATTTTATCTCTTTTCTACTCATGTTCTTAACCATTAAAATTGCATAAGCGAAGTGTTAATTTTGCATTCACTTTCTACATTATGTCATTGGTATACATGTTCATAAAACATTAAATAGAATAATTAAACATTTGAAAGTAAAAGATCACATAACATAATAACATAGTGATGTTTAATGTATCCTATAGTGTCTTAACATATCAAGTCATGAGTATCAAAATAATAATATATCAACTATGCTAGGGTGGGTCGAGGCAAGGCCTCACATGTTTGTTTGGACTAAATTCTAATGCTTCCTTTATGGGTAAGTATTTTTGATGGATAGAGTCATCAAGGACTCTTTTTGGATGTTATTTTGAACAGTGTCTTTGGACACTTGAGCAAGTCAGAGACAATTGTTGCAGAGATTTATGGTTGCTAAAACCTTTAACATTGATGTCAATGGGGGAGAGATTATAGCATGAAAAAAAAATTGATGATGAGTACATTGAGGCATATCAATGGGAGAATGATTGATGAAGAGGATTTGAAAAGAAAGGATAACAATCTTTTACAGTTGGTATTTTTGGAACTAGATGTTTTTCATCTATGTTGCCATCAATGCCAAAGGGGGAGAATGTTGGAAGCATTAATTTTGATGATAATTCTATTGGGGAGTATTGTAGGAACATGATTATATCATCATCATGATGATATTGTACACTCATGATTGTGTTTGTCATTGATGTCAACATAGCAGTTTTCTGCAGTATTTGACAGAAGAATATATGAAAGATCAAGTTGGTACGAACATATCGTTGAGAATTTTCACTAAGAAAGGCCAAAGGGACATATTACTAAGTGTCTAGTACATGTATCTAACCTCAAAAGCATAAGATATTAAGTTTGGAAGAAGTTATACAAGTTTTAGTGAAGATAGTTCTGAGATAGAGTTTCCCAAAGCATTCTCTAGTAAACTTGTTATATTTCTGAGCAGATTTGTTATTATGAGAAGCCAAAGTTAAAGATGTGAGGAAGACATTCTAGAGATGATGTAGCTAAGGTTTCTCATCATAATTTCACACATGAAAATATTTATTCAAGTTAAAAGGTGAAAGATTAATGTTATTGCTAAGTGTAACATATTCTTAATGAGGTCCTATAATACTTAATTGAGAAGGTGTAATAGCCAACTTAGGGAATTGTTTTATGGATTTTGTATAAAGGAAGGATGTTTTCCTTTATTTATAGTGTGTGAAAGATTGGAAAGCATATAAGAAAAGAAAGTGAAACAAAGTAATTGGATTGGTATGCGAAGATAAGCAATGCTGAGAAAAGTTGGAGAAGACTTCATTGTCGAGGTTTTATTGTGAGATCCAAGGTCTGGTAATCAAATCCAAGGTTTGTGACCTAGTCTAAAAGGTCTAACATCAATTGGTTTGAGTGGAAAAATAGTGGAATGAATATCTTAATAGTAAATTACTCGTTTGAGTAGTGAGCTCTTCTTGTGATTGAAATTACATGTTTGGATAGTGAGCTCTTCTTGCATACATTGTACTAAAACTCCTAATAGGGTTGGAATCTCCTAATAGGAATTAAAAGTCTCCTAGCAAGGAATCATATGCACTAAATATTGTAACAGACTCCTGATAGGGTCTATCCTCTAACAAGGAATATTTATATTAGTACATCATCTCATGGGCATCATTCCCACCAGGGTTTTTCCTCTAATCAAGGGTTTCCCTAGTTAACACATCTAGTGTAATTGTGTATGTGCATCTTGTTATGGTTTCTATTTATGTTGGTTACATGACTAAGATTAATTAAGGCTAATAATTTTTTTAATTGGATAACTAAATCACACCCCCCCCCACCCCCCTTCTCAATTATCTTGGTGGAGTATTGTTTCTAACAATAACAATAGCTATAAAAGAGAAAATACCTTGATACCCAACGTTTAAACCTACATTAAAGTTGGGAAAAAAAATGGGGCAGAAATATGATTATTTTGAGTGTGATATGCCTTGTGACAATGAAACTTTGGTAGAAGCAATGGTGCACATAAAGAAACAAAAGAAGATATGGATTGTAACCTATAAGAAAATTGTTATTGCATCAATTCCATCTCGCTTCTTACCAAAGCTAGTAATTCCACCACTCATAAATGCACCTCAAATTGGAACATGCAAAGTAAAGGAACATGCTTCTCTTCCACTACAAACAACTAAAAAAATTGTGGCAAACATACAACTAGAACTTTGCATAGCCAATTAAGGATATAGGTTGATACCATTAGACCTAGAGGGCCAAGAAGACTAGCCCATAACAAGGAGTGATTGTAGCTCTAAATAGAGCATATTTTTTTGAATATTTCTATAGTTACAAGACAATTCTAACCTCGAAAATGATAGAAGAAATATGTTGTGTTTTGATATAACAAATAATAGATATTGTAACTAACAAATAACTATATATCCAATTAACTTAGAGGCATATGAAACATTTACTTGTAAATAGTGAAGTAGATCAAAGACAATTTTTTATTTGGGAATAATATACAAATTTATTTGTGTTGTACTTGTTTTTTTCTTTGTCAATGCTTTGATTTTTTTCTCTACTTTACAAATTTTTTATAACCTAAAAATAAGCCACCCTAAAAATTTACTTCTAATTATGATATTTTTATCAGCCAAACAATGTAGAAGAAACGACAACAATAACTGTAAATGCAATTACTGAATTTCTAGCTGAAATTCTAATTAAGGACCCTCTTCTACAAGTTACAAGCATAAAATCAATGAAGCAACTATTTTCCACAACTATTACCTACTGTCTACATCTCTTTAATGGTATGCATAAGCATCCTTGCCTAATTCCTCAACAATTGAACAATTTTGTTGATGGCAACAGTTTGCAAGGAGGCTCAATCATCTACCTTACAGATTACAAATGCAAAAAGTTTACAAATTTCATGTATGTTTTGAAATCCATTATATGGTCTTATGTTGTAATTTCTCCTTGCACCTTTAAGCTAAGTTATGTACACTTTTTATTGTACTGCAATTACATTAACAAGTTTTAAGGTAATAAGAACTACTAAAACAACAATTGTAACATCAACTCCTTTTTTGAAAGAAACCATCTTGTTAATGAGAAAACATAGTTCATTTGAGACAAGTCCAAAAGAAATACACTCTATTAGTAGAGAAGCAAGCTCTACAAGTAAAAAAATGTTGGCCAACACCAAAAAAACCCTAATTAAAGCATTGACCCCATGTCATAAAATTTGGACTATCGAAGGGAGGGCACTAAGTAAAACTCCCATCCATAAATTTAAAAATGATGGACATGATGGACAAGTATTTGGCTTTGATTATATTGATAAATAAATTAATGTAATACATGTCACTTGCTTCAATGATGAAGTTGAAGAATTTAACAATGTAATCCAATCAAGTGGTCTTTATGTCATCTCCAATGATAGGGTCAAAGTCGCTAATCTGAAATACAATATCTCTACTAACCCATTTGAAATTGTTCTACACAACCCATCTACTATAAGTGTTTCAATGACTACAAAATCCAACATACCTATACAGTGTTTAAACATTAGGAGTGTAGAATCACTACAATGTTTGCCTATTAGCCTTATAGTCGATGTCATTGGCATCATCCTATCCATTAATCCTACATCAACCATCCACAAAGTAGATGGCATTGAAAGAAGTAAATGTACACTTACCATCATAGATATGTCTAACTACACTATCGATATAACACTTTGGGAGGACCTTTGCCAAGCTAATGGAAGCCAAATTTTAGCAATGCCTTTACAACTAAACCCACCAATCATCTTGATCCAATCTACTTGCATTATATCATAGCATGGGAAGGCTTTATATAGTATATCCCCAACCTCAATTACATTAACTCCAGATTTGTTGTAAGCAACCACACTTGAAATGTGGTATACCACAAAAGCCATAGCTAATCCATAAAAATCATTTTCAAAAACCACCTCATCCATCCCCACCTTTGCTAATCCAATATCTATTTCATCATTGAAGAATAGATCTATTTTTGAGGAAGGAAATGCATGTACAAAAACCATAATTACAAAATTCCATCTAGAAATTTTTTAATATCTCTCTTGTCCAAAAGTTTTGAGAACAAAAAATGCAAAAAAAAACTCACTCAAACCTTAGACATTACATTTGAATACCCAAAATGTTTAGTTAATGTACCCAACTATGATTTTAACTATGCATTGTAAATAGATTTGAAAGATTGAAAAGGGGAACTAAAAAAAGTTACAACAGTTGAAGGACTAGCAAATGCCTTATTGGGGGTCTCTGCCAAAGATTTTCAACTACCGCATGTAGAGTGAGATGGTGACAAACAAATATTGGATAAAATCACAAATTGTCAGTTTGTTTTCATCTCAAAATCAGAGAATCAACATTTGATGCACATGATACACAAAGCATTGTTATGTCAGCCTTTAAGATAGTTTGAGATCTACTCTCACTAGTTTTAGATTCACTTAAAAATGTTATAAATATATATTGTATTTTGTAGACATGCTATTTCTGATCAAATGTACATAATGTTGCACAAAAATTTGAACCAATGTTTTATTCCCAATGTAAATTTATTTTATACCTATCTTGGTGTATGATATGTTTGTCTATATTCAAGTTGATTTACGGTAAGAAAAAAATTAATAATTATTGTTTGTAAGTTTGGTACAATACATTATTTTTCCCTCTTTCAAACATTGCTTCCATGTGCTTTTGAATAATATCATGCTTGAAATATTGATTAATTATTTAAATGCTTTAATTTAAGTTTCTTTAACTCTTCAAAACACAAATTTATACAAACTCATAATTTACAAATACGTTTAGCTGACAAAGCTTGCAAAGTGAGTTTGACAATAGAAGTCTTCAATGACATAAATGAAGACAGAAGGGCTTGACGAAATGAGTTGCAATGAAAAAGATACCATTAAAGAATGGATGTTATCAACAAAAAATGCTAAGAAAAACATATCAAGTTCTCAAGCATCAATATCATCATCAAATAACCCAACCCTTTTGCAAAACACTTGAATCAATCAAAAGGACACCACAGTTCAATCCTAATTACTACATAGATAGAAAATACTTTTGTTCAAAGTTAGATGCCCTCTCAAACATGCCAACATGTTTGATATGCATGTAAAGATATCCAATTATCAAAACTAAGAAAATTTATGGGAAATCTACATGTTGTAGATGTAATACCCCAAAATTGGTACATTTCCATATTAACCAACTTTGTTTTATTCAATTACTCTTAAGTCCTATTTTACTAGACAATTCTACTTCTGATAATTGCTCCTTGACCTAAGTGTCAAGTGTAGAAAACCCTAATCTACATTAATCACATTATTTATTTATTTAATTCCTAAATATTAACTCAAATTAGCTACATAAACTTATTGATTTAATTTAATTTAATTATAACTGTTCTACTTCAATTAAATTAAAATTACTTCATTAAGTTAAAAGTACAAAACCTATTGATTTAATTTACTTTAATTATAAGTGTTCTACTTTAATTAAATTAAAATTACCTCTTAAGCTAATGTACAAAGGAATTAAATACATTTAATTTAATAAGATATCTCCTCTTCTTAATTATTAGATTTAATTATTCAATTAATTAAAGTTATCCATTTATAAGGACATATTCTGTTTTATTAAATTAAATACTCTCAAAAGGTGATTGATTAACTCCTTTTATCACTCAAAAGGCAGTCAGTTAGCTCCTTTTATCACTCAAAGGCAATTGGTTAACTCCTTTTTCATGAGGAAGTTACTTTTATGACTGGCTCTCCTCTTCAATCTTGATTGTCCATTTCAATTAATCTTGACTGTTGATCACCTCTTGGATTCTATAAAAGAAGCTCCCCATTCCTCATTATAGAGGGAGAATTTTAGAATTTGCATTGAACTTATGTTGGAATTCTTATTCACTTTGCTCACATTTGCATAGCTTTATTTCTTGCATTATAATATCATTTAGATTTTAAATATGCATCCATTTAGCACACTATTCTCTTTCATTTCTTAGATTAAAAATGCATTCTCATCTAGATTAATTTACATTCTCATTTAGCTTAAAATCCTTTGTTCTAGAGGTCTAGTTGCCCACTTCTTGTTCTAAGAGAAAAGGCATAATCCTTCTAGTTAGAAGGCAACAAGTTGCTTTGTTAGACTTTTTGGATAAACAATCCAATGTTTATTTTGGGATGATCTCGCAAGTAATGACCATGTTGAAGTGTTTGTGAGGATCTAAGGCCCACATTTCACACACACAGTAGATGTGCAATAGAGAAAAATGTCTATCAATACTCTAAGTGGAACAACATGGACCCCAAAGAACAACCTACTTTTTTGAAAATACTAACTCAAATTGAAGAGATTTTAATTGCTAGAGTTTGTCCAATACTTCAAGTTACTTATGAAAGAGGAAGACAACTCAAATATGGTGGTCATGCCATTTCTTTCCCTCAAGATATCTCATCAATTTCATTTCACTTGCCAAGACGCATAGGTGAATTAGACATAATAATTGTCAATAGGGAAAGCATTGGACAATAATGCTACAATTTTAATGTTAGCATAATTAGAGTCTATGAAGCTCTAAAGTACAAGATACAAAATGATCCATATTACAAGGATGCACAAGTAGATGAAATTGCATTATCATCTTTGCCTACTACTTCTATTGATATATAAAACCTCCTCTATGAAACAATAACAATAATCGATCATCAAGAATCAGGTTTCATAGAAACAAAAGCTATAGAAGATGAGCTTCTACAAAAACTCAAAGAAATGCAATCCTCTTTTGTGGAAAATCTTCCACCAACATCTATAGAGGTGCCAAAAGTTCCATCTTTTCTCCAAATAGAAAGAGGTTTCCCAACGCATAAATTACAATGGCCAACAATTTCTCCATTCCCCATAAATAATTACAACACTAAAGGATTATTTGTAATAGTCTTCCCAACACTCTTTCCCATGGGCAATGCAAACCTCAAGCAACAATGACAAAATGATCTACACTTGCATGAATTCACACTCTACCTCATGCAACTAAGTGATAATAGATTTTAGAAACATCAATGTTTTAGATAATTTTTGCTAAACCTAATTATGTGGCATCAAACACAAGCAACAACATTAGTTTTTGTACAATGACAAGTTGATGACTCATTGCTCCCAACTATTTGTGCCCTTTAGCAAAGACTAAAGAATCTACCCAATAACAAGCTCACTGATCAACTAATGTGATTCACATCCAAAATACATGGAACAAAGCCTTTTTGGAATGAAAGCTAAGGGAAGCTATCTAATATGGTTATCCAACTTGGTTGTCTAATACTATTCTTCACCCTTAGTGCAATAGATACAAAATGGGTAACCCTACACAACATCATGGCTTCAAAAATGAATTTAAGCCAACCTACAAACAAAAAAGGAGAATACAAAATATGATTGAAACCTTCACCCTTCAACACCTTAAGTACACCATAGATTCATTACATGTTGAGAAGAGGTTCTTGAAAAAATTCTAGGGGCGAGGGACTTTTGGTACAAGTAAAAATCAAAATAACTTTTCAACACATGTATTCAAATCAACTTATATATTATGTAATAATATTTTTTTTTCTATACATATGAATGGCAACATAGAGGTTTTGCACATATCCATGGATTCATTTGGCTTCCTGATGCACCAAACTTCAAAAAATTAGATTGCAATAATGAACAATGTGTTGAAAATGTAATTGAATGCATTGATAAGTATGTCTCTGCATGGAACCCATAGACCTTCGAAAGTAGGAATCAAGTAATTCATCATTCACCAATAGATGATCCTTTTTTACTGGACAAAAGAAATATTTTGACAAGAAATCCTCACAATGATGACATTGAACTAATCAATCATGTTCAATGTTATACATAATGCATGCCACAAACTTGTCTTCGAAGGAAGAAAAAAATATTGTTTTTCGATACAAAGCCCCTTGGCCAATACAAGAAAAATTGAACATCTCTTTTGTTGAAAATGGACACCCAAAATACAATGCTACTAGAAATGATGACCGCCTCAACCTACACAACCCATCAATTCTATCCACCTAGAGATCCAATGTAGACTATCAACAAGTTCTATTAATAAATGAAGTTCTCAAATATATAGCAAAGTATGCCTCAAAATTATAACAAAAAACTAAAACATATCATTCAATGCTATCTCATAAATCCACCAATTGCGCATCTGATAAACCAACAAAAATTACATTTAGGACAATGCTAGCTAATACGCTTGTTGAGAGAGACATTAGAGCTCAAGAAAAATCCCACCTCCTACTCAAATTTCCCTTATCCATTTGTAGTAGGACATTTCTTTCCATTTTTGTACATAAAAAAATTGCAGACCATTGCCAACATCCACAACCATATCTCCAAGTCATATTGACATATACATATCTTAAACTCCACACCTAAAAACAATGTCACTTCTTGAGGCAGCTCAAAAATGGTCTTATAGAGCCTCTCACAAAAATAATTAGTGGAAGGAATGATCTAAGAAGGAATTTCTTCAAGTTTCTCCAAGATTCATCACTATCCCTAGAAGGAATGGGAAATCATACTTTACATTCTGTTAGATAGAAGTAATGTTGTACTACACATTTTGAAACATTCATCAAGATTTAGAAAAGTTACAAGAAGACATCATCAAACATTGGGAAAGCTTCAAGACCAAATATAGTCCATGGCATGTACACAGAACAAATGTTACACCAACTAAAGAAAATGTTCCAAACAATCCATATATGGAGACAAACCTTATGGAAGAAGATAATTGTGATGAATGGTAGGTCCTTTCTAGATTACAACTAGGAGAACCTATTCACATTGATGAACTAAACATGCTTGGTCAACATAGCATAGATATCAACTATGATTGGGGAGAATCACATATCAATACCTTAGAAGAAGTTATAGCTACTTCCTTTATTGACTCCAACTAGAAAACATTTAACAAAGCTTATGATCCTCACATAACTTTGGGATACACTCTATCACTAGAGAAAAAGATGGGTTATGAAATAGTTTCTTTCCATGCACAAGAAACCACATTTCAATCTCCACTAAAAATGATTGTTCAAGGGACAATAGGAATAGGAATATCTCACTTGATTACATGCATAAAAAATACATTAATGAAATCAATGCCAAATGAGCCATCACCACTTCTTCTCCTTACAAGAATAGGGGTAGAAACATTCAATATAAAAGAATACATGATTTATTTGGAACTTAAAATTCTAATTAGAGAAATGATACCAACGCAAGGGAAATCACTTGCATCTTTTAAACAAGCTATGCACTTCATTCAATACATTCTAATTGATGAAATTAGTTTCATTGGGCCAAAGCTAATGGAAAAATTTGACAGATAATTGCATGAAGCATTTCCATGCCAAAACAATATCCCATTCAAAGGAAAATCAATGATTCTATTTGGTGATTTGGGCAAATTATCACCAGTGAAAGGCATTCCAATGTATGCCTTGACATTATATGGTGGAACACTATGGTGCAACTTCAACATAGTTTTACTTTGACACAATTGTTTTGCCAAAATGGAGAAGACAATGCTCAAGTAAGCTTTCTAACACTTTTTTCAAACTTATGAAACAAAAAACCAACAATTGTAGATTGGAAACTACTAATGACAAGATCAAGCTCCTCCTTAACTTGTGAACAACAATCCATTTTCCTCCAATCTACATGCTTATTTTCTACATAAAATGGTATCGATACATAATAAACAAATATTAGTGTCTTCAATAATGCCAGTTTCCCTTTGCATTGATGAACAACTTAGAGGTTCTACAATATCAGATGTAGAAGATGAACAACTATAGTACCATGCTTGAAATTTTGGTTAATTATTTAAATGCTTTAATTTAAGATTCTTAAACTCTTCAAAACATAATTTTTTACAAACTCATTATGTACAAATACATTTAGCTAACAAAGCTTGCAAAGTGAGGTTGACAATGGAAGTCTTTTGATGTAGTAACATCCTAGTGTAGTTGGATATCCTGCATGATTAAGGGATTTTGGTGGGGTTGAGTGGACCTATTTGGGTCTTGGGTAGTTACTTTTTATGTATTTAATAATTATTGTAAGCCTTTAAAGGTATTTGGTATTTAATTTCTATTGGAGGCCAACTTATGGCTCTTCAAGTATTTAATGTTAGATTTATATAATTTTTATCATTTTGGGCTGACTTGTGGCTTAGATTGGTATAATTAGGGGTTGTGGTGAAGTCTTTAGTCATTATTCATTCATTAAAAGGAGGAGTGAGTGTGGAGAGTAGCTGAAAAGAAAGTTTTTCCTAAGTCTGTGGATAGAGTGTCGAATGTGAGGCAGTTTACACCAGGGTTGAGATTATCGTCTAGCTTTGAGAAGAGTTTGGAAGATGGAGTAGTTGAGTGAGAGAATATTTCCAGAATGTGTGAATAGAGTGCAAAATATGAGGCAATGTACACTTGGATCTTGGATAAAGTTTGAGAAGGGCTAAGTTGTGACTTTAAAAGCAAGGAGATTTCTTAGTGGGCTTGCAAGCACAAGTTGAGATTTTCCTTGGAGGTTTCTACTAGACTGTGAATCTAGATTAGCTAGGGTTTGAATTGGATCTTGAGGGATCTTTTAGAACTATTACTTGCTTTGTATTTGGCCATAACCTAGAAGGCCTTATAGCCTGACGCATTGCATGCAACAATTATTTTATGAATTAAACTATTGTAATTTGGTATTAGATCATGCATTGTTATTCTATTTCTATTGTGTGGTTATTTGTTGGGGGCTAGGACATATCCTTTGGGGATTCTCTTTCCTTGCACTACATCAAGTGGTATCAGAGTGAAGGTTGTGCCTCAACATGTAGGTAGATTTCCAAAGCTGAGGCAATTTGCATTAGGACCTTGGGAGGACATGTAGATGGATCTATGGTTGTGAAGATGGAAGGTTAATCTTGTTCAATAAGACTGATCTGTTGGTGATATTTTTCAAAGGGTTTGTGAAGATCTTGAAAGATGGCTCTGAGAGGATTAGACCCTGGTATGATTGCGAATCTCTGTGATATTATGGAGAGGAGGATTAATGAGACAATACTTTAGGTGGATGTTGTTGTGGATGTTTCTTTTTCTAGAAGAGTTGAGGAACCCAAAAAAAAATTATATGCTATTAGAGATGGAGTCTACCGATCCAAAAGAGAGTTGTTTGGTTGGTTAGAAGACTTGTTTGAGACAGAAGATGACATATCAAGATTGAGGTGGAAGAGGTTGGTTTTGTTGATTAGTTTGTGGAGTCTAATAAAAAACCTATAGAGTAACTTGAGGTTGTTGCTAAGGATATTCCTAACCTTATTGATGCTGGGATGGAGATTGGTTTTCAAGTTCAGTTGGTTGAGTCTGACATGGAGATTATAGAGCATTTAGTCGTGGATGATTTGGTTGCTATTGGTGGTGACTTGTATGTTGAAGAGAATCTTTTTGTGAGCAATGAGACTACTAGTGTTTAGAGTTTGGAATGTGTTGGTGGAGATCTACATATCATTGTTGATATGGAGTTTGTTTCTCCTGGTGTGGATTCACTACTTGCTGATGTGGATGAGGGTTTTTTGATGAAGCATTATGTTCAGTTTGTTCCTAGGAGTGAGCATGTTGATTGGATGGTTGAGATTCTGGTGTTTGACAAAGTGATGTAGATGTGGATGATTTGCATGCTGGTTTTCTTATCCCTATTGAAGTGGAAGCCTTTGGTGAAGATGAAGATAGTTGTGGATTTTTCATTGGGCATCAAATTGTGTGGCACACTTTTCTTTTCTCACTTGGGGAGTCTAATGCAGGAACATCCCAGGGTAGTTGGCTATCCTACATGACAAATGAATTTTGGTGTGGTTGAGTGGACCTATTTTGGTCTTAGGTAGTTGATTTTGATGTATTTAATAAATATTGTAAGCCTTTAAAGGCATTTGGTATTTAATTTCTTTGGAGGCTGACTTGTGGCTCTTCAAGTATTTAATGTTAGGTATATTTTGTTTTTCGAATTCTAGGCCAACTTGTGACTTAGATTGTTATAAGTAAGGGTTGTGGTGAAGTATTTAGTCATTATTAATTCATTTAGATTAGGAGTGAGTGTGGAGAGTAGCTGAAGAATGAGTTTTTCTTAAGTTTGCAGATAGAGTGTTGAATGTAAGGTAGTTTACGCTAGGATTGGGATTATGATCTAGCTTGGAGAAGAGCATGGAAGATGGAGTAGTTGAGTGAAAGAATATTTCCAAAGTGTGTGAACAAAGTGCTAAATGTGAGGTAGTTTACACTTGGATCTTGGATAAAGTTTGAGAAGGGCTAGTAGCTATGGCTTGGAAAATAAGGAGATTGCATGGTGGGTTTGTCAATACAAGTTGAGATTTTCCTTGGAGGTTTCTACCATAGTGTGAATTTGGACTAGCTAGGGTTTAGATTGGATCTTGAGGGATCTTGTAGAACTATTACTTGCTTTGTATTTGGCTATAATTGGGAAGGCCTTACAACTCAACACCTTGTATGTTATAGTTATTTTATGAATTCAACTATTGTAATTTGGTATTAGATCTTACATTTTTATTTTATTTCTACTATGTGGTTATTTGCTGGGGGTTAGGACATCTCCTTTGGGGATTCTCCTACCTTGAACTACATCACCTTCAATGACATAAATAAAGGCAAAAAGACTCAACAAAATGAGTTGAAACGAAAAAGATAACATCAAAGAGCGGATGTTATCAACAAAAATGTCAAGAAAACATAACTTACATTATACAAGTTATCAAGAATTAATACCATCATCAGATTAGCCAACCCTTTCATAAACACTTGAATCAATTGAAAGGACACCATAGTTCAATCCTAGTGTTTTTTTAATTATCGGTAAACAATCGTAGCCATGATTAACTTTATTATTTTAAAATTATAATTACAAATAGATCCCCCATTCTGATAGGCACTGGTAGAAAAAAACGGGTAAAGAAAACCTCCAGTCTAGCCCGAGACTTCAGTCCTATATTATACATTAGTAAAAGGGGCATACCCCAGTGATAGCTTCATTATAATATCCAATATATTAAATCTACCTTTCCGTCGAAGCTCCAAATTAGAGAAGATGTAATCAAAATCTATCTTCAGTCACCATAATCATCAAAATGTTAAGGGTTAATAAAAAATCAACATTATCATACCTCATTATGCAACTAGGAGGGCCCATATTAAATAGTAACTGAAAATAAAGTCATATAAGGGAACAGATTAAAATTAGATAACAAATTTTGTTATGTTTATTTAAATGATTTACTTATAACTTCAATTAATTAATATATAGTATTGTAATGATTAATGATTAAAGTTTGGGTTTTGAAATTATCTAAAGTAAACATGAGTGATATTCATGGAGGTTTTAACAATTTATTATTCGTTAAAGCTAGGTCAGATAGTTCCAACTGAATCCAGAGGGGCAAGCCAAAATGACCGAAAGAGATTGTCGAAGGGCACCCAATCTCTGGAAATTATGCCTCTAAAATTTATGCATGTATGAGAGACTAGGAGATAGTAGACTGAATTTAAACAAGAACAGATTGGGAGCTTAACCAGTGGATCCAAAATGATAACAAAAATCATGATAAACTAAATCTAGATATCGAAGCAAAATTATATCTAACAACCATTTCATTACTATAGATAGATATGTACAGTAACATAAGTATTCCTAAAAAGTTTGATATGGAGACTTTTTTAAAAATGTGCCCTGCGAACTATTTTGACTGAATAAAAGCTAGATTTGTTATCTACAAAACAACCCATAACTAAAATATCACTAAAATCCAAAATTTGGGTCAGAGTATTATACAAAATGACCGAATATCATCTTAATATCATTCTATCTTGAAAACCATAATTATTTCTATAGCTTCATGTAGATTGGTGGCTTTAGATCCTAGTGGGAACTCGAATGTTGACCTTCCCCTGCTAGTTCTGTCATAGTTTGGCAAGTAGAATTCCACAGTCTCCAGATTATTAAAGTCAACATCTGGATGGATATAGGCATCATAAATCCATAGGTAATTAGTTAACCAGTCCCTTTCATGGTCTTCAACAATTCCCCTCCATCTTAATAGAAATTTGATACTCGCCTCCATTTGCGACCATTCTCTAAAAAATTGGACATTGTCTCTAACTACCATGCAAGGGCATCTATGACTCTTTCCAATTTCGAGACTGTTCACATCAAATTCTGATGGGGACACAACCCAAGCATATAATGGACACAACAGGAAAAGGGAAATTGTATTAACTATGAAAATAAGCTAGTACATTCAGTACAGAGAAAATAGACTCCAAAACATGCCCTAAGGGCTTACAATAACACAAAACTAGAGATAATTTCTCCTTTTGGTACCTCCTCTCAAATTCCACTCTGAACTGCCTTTTACAATGCCAGTAATGTCCTTAAATAGACCCCGGAGGGTTAAGGACTAGGAATACATTCTAGAAAGTGCTAGTAGACATCCACCGACCAAGTAGAAGGCTCCAGAAGCCACGTTAGAAGTTGGTGCAAATCTAGAAGAATCCAAAAACGGTAATCAAACTTTCGGGAGGCATAACTTTTGAACCGTAGCTCCGATTGACGAACCATTTACATTTTCGAAAAGCTCTCAAAGCACTCTATAGCCCTATGGACCAGCCTTGCTCATCCCCCATTTTTTGGCCCTTTTTGAGGTCATTTAATGCCGCTAACCTGACTTTGAAGCATTCTTAGGAGGTCTCCAAAAATTGGAAAACTGCAATAACTTTCAAATCGTAGGGCCTTTTGACCTGATTCTTTTTTTGGAATGCTCTAAATTACAATTACATTTATCCAGCCAATTTACAGCTTCTAGTTCACCAAAATGATGGCTCAATTACATACTTCTATTTTTTTTGCATTTACACGTATCCCAAGGTGTTCAAATACGCTATCTTAGAACACTGATAGTGGAACTGTGAGAGTTGGAACCTTTATTTGACCCAAATGGGTATCCAGAAATGAAAACACATGAAATAGAAACTAAGTCTAAGTACATTTTTTTTTGGGTGACACAGGATTGCCCTTATACCTTTAGATGCTCCTACATCAAATTCCATGTAAAATTCTGGAAGAGGGATACGAAGCTGGGCATCAATGTTTGCGACAACAATTTCCAACCTAGCTAACCAACAGGGTTCAAAAATATTATGGTTAATCCTGATGATATCCCATTTTTCTACCCTAGCCCTAGCCAAACAACCTACCCAGAGCCCAACAATGTCATTATTGGTCCTCCATGAGTATTCATAACTAAAAACTCCCTCTCCTAAAATATGAATGACTACTACATGACTCATATCATTTATGGGCCTTAACAAATGATTCCAACGTTCTTGTGTAATCGGCCCATAGAAGGCCATGGTGCATTTTTGAGATGCATTATAAAGACTTATATTGGAATCCATAACACCCAGACTAGACCGCTATCTGTCAATTGGAAGGGACCAAACACAAGCTAAGGTGAAAGGCAAGGTAGCCCCTGCTCCTTAAATAAATAGGTGAAATAAAAATTTCTTGATGCCTCATAATGGTGATGACATCCGAATGAATAAAGCAGTTCCTTGCTAATTCATCATTTAGAAAGGATGGAAATACTGAAGTGAGAGATTTTGCGATCTTGGTACTCTACCCCAAAATGTGTGGAATTACTACATGCACAGTAACTTGAGGGAAAATGATTATACCGCTATCGAAAATGGCTTAAAGTTATGATTAAAAGTTAGTGTATTAAAGCCATCTGTGCCTAAATTGGCTAATATATCCACCTCCTTATTGCCTTCTCTACAAATGTGTGCATACCTTATTTCTTCAAATGCTAAAACAGATTTGTTAATAGCTTCTAGTTTGGAATTTAAAACTTAGTTTGGGGTATTTCCTTTCTTGAGAGCATTAATGATGATTTGGGAATCCCCTTTTATAATAAGTTTCTTAATATTAAGTTTAATGCATAGGTTAATTCCTTTTTCTACTACTTCAAGTTCGGCAATATTATTTGGCACCATATTTAGAGACTTGGATCTTTTGACAATTCAATCACTTGATTCATCCCTTATAATACATCCAATTCCCTCTTTTCCTGGGTTTCCTCTTGATGCCCCATCAAAATTTGGCTTCAACCATCCTGGTGGGGGAGGTTCCCATTTACACTTAAATCTAGCTAGATCATTCTTCTTTTTGTAGTAGAGGGGAGGATTAATTAGTAAAGGCCATAGTTTTTTGATTTTTGCATCCCATTTAGAGAAATATCCTTCTTCTCTAGGTCACTTTTTGAGATTACTGTTCATTACTTCTGAAATTGCTACTTCTATTTTTGTAAATAGGGTTTGTTTTTATAGACATTGATCTAGGAAAATTTGATGATTACATTCTTTCCAAATTTCCCAGAGAATAATAGTCGGAGAGATGTTCCAAAGTGTGCCATAGGTTTTCTTTGGATCATCTTTAGGCCACCCCAATAAGTGATCTACCCATCTACCTGCTAACGGAGAGGACCAATTAAATTTACTTTGAAGCCACCTCCAACATTCTTGAGAAATTTTGCATGTGTGTAAGAGGTGTTCTACATTTTCTTCATCCTCTTTACATAGAATACATCTAGATGGCCCTTCAAATCCCATTTTCTAAATTCTATCTACTGTTAGTATTCTCTTTTGCATGGCTTCCCATAGAAATGTACCTACTTTAGGAAGACCAGTTGGGTCCTAGCATAGGTTCAAGGGGAGGGTACTGATTTCCCATTTTTGCAAATTTGTGATCATTTTGTATCATTCTTTAACTTTTTATGTCCCATCTTTTGAGGCAGCCCATATTAGCTTGTCCCCCCTATTTTTTAGTATAATGGTTTTGTTTTTAAGTATGTTTTCCAATTTCTCTTTATCTTCCTAGTTAATATCGCAATTTGATAACGGTTTCCATTTCCATATTTTACCCATGTCCGAGTCAATATCCTCTAAATAATCTTTGACTTTTGTTCCCCATAAGGTTTTAAGGGTAGATATTGCTTCTTGAGAGAATTCTGCCCCTATCAGAGGGGGGTTACCATTCCATGAATCTTCCCAAAACAATGCTTGATCTCCATTCCCTATATCTCAAGTGAGGTATTTGGAGATCAAACTATGATTATGCATAAGAAAATTCTAACCTATAGAACCCTTGGGGGGGCTTTGATTCTGAATAATGAAGTTTTATCTAAGGGATTAAGATATTTGTTAAATAATATTTTAGCCCATTTCCTATCCCTTTCTTGGTAGAGTCTCCAAACTTGTTTGGCTCCTAGTGCTTCGTTCTACCATTCCAATTTTTTTATTCCTAATCCACCAAATTCTTTTGGTTTGCATATTTTATTCTAGCTAATTAAGGCTACTATTTGCTTGTCCTCTAATCCTTTCCAAAAGAAGTTTCGTAGTTTACTTTCCAATTTAGCATTGACATTTTTGGGCAAATGTGAACACAAAAGTTGGTAGGATTAAGTAGCTACTAAGACTGTTTGATTTTTGTAATCCTTCCTGCCTTTGTTAACCATCTTCCTTTCTAGGATTCTGTATGGTTATCAATTTTCCTAAGAATGTGTTCCTGTCCCTGATTTGAAAGCGTACTCTTATCGAGGTAGATCCCTAGATATTTGAATGTTAAATTTCCTTTTTTGAATCCTAATTTCTAACAAATTTGATTTTTAACTTCTGTCTTTGTATTTAGGAAAAATATTTTCGATTTCTCAGCATTGATCATTTGTCCTGATGCTTTGGTATATGTTTCCAAGATGATTTGAATTTGATCTGCCTCTTGTAAAGTGCTAGTTCCAGCAAGTATATTGTCGTTAGCAAATTGTTGATGGGTAGTGTTGTCAACATTGTTTGTGACTTTCACTCCTTTGATTTTACTTTCCTCTTGTGCTGCCTTAATTGCCCTTCCAAATGCTTATGCCATTATGATAGACAGGAATGGGGATATTGGGTCTCCTTGTCTAATACCCCTTGAGTTATTAAAAAAACCTTCTGGAGTTCCATTAATGAGGCTCAAATTTTAGGAGAGTATATACATTGAAAAAAAATGTTGATCCATTGTTTGGAAAAGCCGAAAGCCTCTAAGGTTTTACAGATGAATCTCCAATCTACCTTATCATATGCTTTTTGGATATCTAGTTTAAGCAACATACAAGGTTCCTTATTTTTAATAGCTGAATGGATAGCTTCCTATATAATTGATATGCCATCTAATATGGATCTTCTAGGGACAAATCCAATTTGTTCTTCCAAAATGAGTTTAGGAAGGAAGCTTTTGAGACGAATAGCTAGGATTTTTTAAAATACTTTATATACAGTGTTACATAAAGAAATAGGTCTGAAATCCCTAAGCACTACACTTTCATTCTTTTTAGGAATGAGAGTTAGAAATGTATGATTGATTTCTATTAAAATTGCTCCTCCCTTACGTGTGGCTTCTAAAGCTTTCCACAACTCTTCTCCTAGAATATCCCAACACTATTGAAAAAAGAAGGCTTGGAAGCCATCTGGACCTGGAGATTTATCTAGATTCATACTGAATAGTGCAGATTTCACCTCTTGGAGGGTAAAGGGCTTGTTAAGAAATTTATTATCCTCTTCTGATATCATCTTAGGGATGTGTTTTAACAACTCTTCTTGAGCAGATTTGTCTAATGTTTCAAAATTGTTGAGAGTATCATAGAAATACTTGGTGATTATTTCAACAATTTCCTCTAGATTCTCGGTTTTCTTCCCCTTTGGATTCTTGATTTTAGAAATGGTTTTATAGTTTCTCTTATTAATAGTGCTATTATGAAAAAAATATGTATTCCGATCTCCTTCTAGGAGCTATTTTTCTCTGGATTTCTGCCTCCAGAATATTTCTTCAGCAGCTAGAATTTCTTCATGTTTAATGAGGTGCCTTTCATTAGAATCTCTTCATTTAATTTACTCATTTTTTCTTCTAATTCAAGTTTCTCTTTGAAGATGTTTTTAAAATGTAAGTTATTCCATTTTAAAAAAAAATTTTTTATACTTTTAAGTTTGGAGACCAGGTAAAACATTTTTGAACCCAAAATTGTTCCTCCTGCCACTAGTCTCTAATCTGATCCATAAAAGCTTTATCCATAAAACACATTTTTTCACATTTAAAGGGGTTTCTACTAGGTTTAAACTACTCTTTGATTTCCATTTTCAAAGGGAAATGATCTAAACCAACCATAGGTAGAATTTTTGCATTGATCAAATTATTCGTGCTAAGATCTCCTTTTAGAAGAAATTTGTCTAGTCTTTCTACTATATAACAGTATCCTTTTCTTCTGTTGTTCCAAGTATATATGCCATTCTTTGTTTTTATATCCATAAGAGAATCTTTATGGATCCATTCTTTAAAATCTTCCATAGCTTTGTTTATTTGATTACTACCTCCCTATTTTTCTTCCTTACTTAATAGCGCATTGAAGTCTCCTCCTATTATGACTATTTCTAGGGGTAAAGAGTTGATGAAGGTGTTGATCACATTCCAGACTGCAAGTTTGTCTTTTTTAGGTGTCAGTCCATAAACATTGATTATTATTGTTTTTAAGTTAGATTTTGTATTGATAACTCTAGCTCCCATCCAATATGTTTGTGAGGGGAATATTTCGATATTGATTAGTCTAGGATTCCATATTATACCCAATCCTCATGAGGCCCCCTATGCCTGCTGAAATTTTGATTTCCATTTTCCTAATTTTTGACTCAGCTTTATTCCTTCTTCTTTATTTAATTTAGTCTCTTGTAATAATGTAATATCTGAATCAAATAAGGTAAGATTACTCTTTAATAAGCATTTTTTTCTAGGGGCATTAAGGCCCCTAGCATTCTAGGTTGTGATTTTCATTACTCCTTAGGAAGGAACTTCCCCTTCCCATTGTGAAGAACATCAAAAATCATTGTTTGATTCTTTACTTGCCCTGCAGCCTCTCTGAGTTCTTTTAGTGATTTTCTGCCACATTTCTATTTTAGTTTTCCACAAATTGGTGTTTTCATTCCTTCTTGATTCATAGCTATACCAATTTTTTCAAGATTTTGCTCTTCTAATACCTTTTCTATGATATTAGAAACCTCATCTTCCTAACTATCTTCCATGATGATTTCTTTAATTAGCTTTTTGTTGATTTGTTGTTCCTTGTCCTCTAATACCTTGTCCTCTTTACAACAATCTTTTTTGTTTGGACTCTCTAATAACCCACTCTCCCAATTTTGATCTAATTCTATGGAAAATACTGATTCTTTTAAGGTGATTCCAGTGTTCTCTATTTCTATATCAAACATATCTTTCCCATCATTAGGTGTTTTCTAGAACTTATGACTCTTCTTTTTCCCTTTCTTCCTAATGGTAATGTTTCCCCACTGGGAAAAGTCTACTTGTGGGATGATGACCACCTGCTTTGTTACTTCTCTATGGGGAGCCTTTCCTAGCAATTTTCTTGATTCTTGTTCTTTCCTTCTATCTGATCTTTGCTCTATTTGCATTGGTTTATTATTCTAGATGTGATCTATGTTAGCCTCCTGATTTTGTTCCTTATTCTAACTTCCACAAATTCCTAATGTCTCCCTTGTTTCTATGTTTTGAATCCTTTTCCCTTTATGTTCCTTATGTATTTCTTTTGCTAATATACTTTGATCAATTAAGTCATTTTGAATCAGGAGTGTTTCATGCAAGAGCTTGTTTAATTTGATGATATTCAAGTCCATTTCTTTAATGACTTCATTTTCCAACTGGCAATCCTTACATCTCTTGAATTTATTAAGTGAATGCTGGTAGCTTATATTTTCCTTCCCTTCCATTTCCTTTGTTTCCTCCAGTTCCTTCTCATTATTTACTGGTTCTGATATGTAATATGTATCCCCTTTCTCAGGAGATTTTTCTTTTATTTCTTCATTCTGAGCTTCTTTTTGTTTTGGGGAATTTTTAATATCCTCATCCTTTATTTCTTCTTTTTTTCCTAGTCTCCTTTTAATGGTAATTAGGTCTTTGATATTATTTTTGATACCAGATTTTGTGAAGTCTACATCTACAATTTTTAGTATTTCTCCTAAATATTCATTGAAAGTTAAATTGTATGTGGATCTATTTGTGATGATCTTCTTGTTGACCGAGTTGTTTTGATCAGTTTTAATCAAAACCCTAATTTTATTGGTTTTATTTCAATTTTCTTCAAATCCAATTATAGTACCTAACGAGTTACTGATTCTTTTAATAGTAGTCTCCTCCATTAATTCTAATGAGATTTCTATGCTCTCCATCCATTTGATACTTTCAATATTTTTAATGTGGTTTTTGTTAAAGTTTGGTTTCCAGTCTAGAAATTTAATATGGTACCCTTTATAAAATAGAAGATCAGTTTTCAAAATTTCCTCTTTGTCCTATGCATTTTGACATAAAATGAACCAAAATTTATCTGCAAATGAGTTAAGAGTACTTACCTTATTGCCCCAAATCTTAGATATAATGCATACCAGCCTGGAACTTTTCCTTGATGGGCCATTCCAATACATGTAGATGCCCTTAACCTTACATTTCATCCATCTTCTTTCACTGTGTGAATTTTTGATGATTACTTCATCACATTTTGTGCTTTTATCTAGAAAACTTTGCTGAGACCTTTCTAATGTTCTTCCTTGCTATGTTGTTTGACCTATTTTCTGGTGTGGTGGGATATAAACTAATTTTCCTTTAGTGGAGTTATTAATTCATGAATTCCTATCCAGTGTGTGCCTTGGTGGAGCCTTCATTTTTTTAGAAAACTTTTCTAAGCCTTGCCCTAGAGGGATGGCATTAACTTCAGAGATCCATTGTGGCCTTTCTGGCTATTCCTTTTGGAGGCAATTTTTTCCTAGCTTGGCTGTAGGATTATCCACAAGTTTTTGTGCATATTTGGTTTGATAATAAAAATATTTTTGCTTTTGAATTTTTTCTTCCAATTCTTTTTGTTCCTGCCTAATTTGGGGTCTCTTTCTTCTCCTATGCACCGAATGCTAGCCATCTTCTTTTTTGGGGGTTTGAATATCGCAAATTTCTAAATTATGCCTAGTGTATTGTCTAACAATAGATTCGAATTTGTTTTGGTCTGTATTGCAGATTTCTTTTTGATCCAAGTTTCACTGTAAAAGGGCTTCAAATTTGTTTCTAATCTCCAAGGGATGCTGTGGATAGGGCTTCTGCTTGAAAGTGGCGAATCTCAAATTAGGGGGACTGAGTTTTGTTTTAAACTTCATTTTTTTTGTCATTGTAGTAGAGTACAACTTTTATTTACAATAAATTATTAATATACTAATATACTAAAATACAGTTCAATCCTAGTTACTACAAAACTAGAAAAAACTTTTTTTTGAAGTTAGATACCCTCTCAAACATGCCAACATGTTTGATATGCATGTAAAGATATCCAAGTATCAAAACTAAGAAAATTTATGGGAAATATACATGTTGTAGATGTGCAATAGAGAAAAATGTCCATCATTACTCTAAGTGGAACAACATTGACCCTAGAGAACAACCTACATTTTTGAAAATACTACATCAAATTGAAGAAATGTTAATTGCTAGAGTTAGTCCAATACTTCAAGTTACTTATGAAAGAGGTAGACAAATCAAATATGGTGGTCATGCAATTTCTTTCCCTCAAGATATCTCATCAATTTCATCTCACTTTCTAAGATGCATAGGTGAATTAGATATAATAATTGCCAATAGGGAAAGCATTGGCCAACAAAAATACAATTTTGATGTTAGCATAAATTGAGTCCATGAAGCTCTCAAGTACAAGATACAAAATGATCCATATTAGAAGGATGCACAAGTAGATGAAATTGCATTATCAACTTTTGCTACTACTACTGATATATCAAACCTCCTCTGTGAAATAATAATAATAATTGATCATCAAGAATCATGTTTCATAGAAATAGAAGCTACAAAAGATGACCTTCTACAAAACCTCAAAGAAATACAATCCTCTTCTATGGAAAATCTTCCATCGACATCTATATAGGTTGCAAAGGTTTGATCTTTTCTCCAAATAGGAAGAGGTTTCCCAATATGTAAAGTACTATGGCTAATAATTTCTCCATTCCCCAAAAATAATTACAACACTAAAGGATTATTTGTAATGTCCTTCCCAACATTCTTTCACATTGGCAATGTAGACTTCAAGAAATAATGACAAAATTATGTACACTTGCATGAATTCACACTCCACCTCATGAAATTAAGTGATAATAGATTTGGGAAAGATCCATGTTTCAAATACTTTTTGCTAAACCTAATTATGTGACATCGAACACAATTAAGAAAATAATTTTTTTTACAATGAAAAGCTAATGACTCATTGCCCCCAACTATTTGTGCCCTCTAGTAAAGACTAAAGGATCTACCCGATGACAAGCTCATTGATCAACCAATGTGATTCACATCCAAAATATGCAAAATGAAGCCTTTTTGGAATGAAAGATGAGGGGAGCTATTTGATATGGTTATCCAACTTGGTTGTCCAATACTATTCTTCACCCTCACTACAACTAATACAAAATGGGTGACTCTACACAACATCATGGCTTCAAAAATGCATTTAAGCTAGCCTGTAGAAGCGAAAAGGAGAATACAAAATATAATTGAAACCCTCACCTTGCAATGCTTTACATACACCATAGATACATTGCATCTTGAGAAGAGGTTCTTGAAAAAATTCTAGGGACAAGGGACTTTTGGTACAAGTAAAAATCAAAATAACTTTCCAACATACGTATTCAAATCCACTTATATATTATGTAATAATTTTTTCCCCATAGGTATGAATGGTAGCACAGAGGTTCCACACATATCCATGAATTTTCTTGGCTTCCTGATGCACCAATCTTTGGAAAATTAGATTGCAATAATAAACAATATGTTAAAAATGCAATTGAATGCATTGATAAGTATCCTTTTTTACTAGACACAACAAATATTTTGACAAGAAACCCTCACAATGATTACATTGAACTAGTCAATCATGTTCAATGTTATACAAAATGCACACCACAAAATTTTCTTCGAAGGAAGAAAAAAAATATGGTTTGTCAATACAAATCCCCTTGGCCAATGCAAGAAAAATTGAACATCTCTTTTGTTGAAAATGGACACCCAAAATACAATGTTGCTAGAAATGATGACTACCTCAACTTACACAACCCATCAATTCTATCCACCTAGAGATCCAATGTAGATTGTCAACCAGTTCTATCAATAAATGAAGTGCTCAAATATATAGCACAGTACACCTCAAAATTAGAACACAAATCTAAAACATATCATTCAATGCTATCTCATAAATCCACCAATTATGCATCTAATAAACCAGCAACAATTGCATTTAGGAAAATGCTAACTAACACACTTGCTGAGAGAGACATTGGAGCTCAAGAAACATCCCACCTCCTACTAAAATCTTCTCTATCCATTTGTAGTAGGACATTTGTTTCCCTTTATGTACATAAAAAAATTGTAAACTGTATTTCTATTTCACCAATCCAGAACCATATCTCCAAGTCATATTGACATATACATGTCTGGACCTCCACATCTAAAAATAATGTCACTAATTCAGAAAACTCAAAAATAGTCTTATAGAGTCTCTCACAAAAATAATTAGTGGAAGGAATGATCTTAGAAGGCAATTGCTTGAGTTTCTCCAAGATTCACCACTATCCCTGCAAGGAATGAAAGTCATACTTTACATTATGTTAGACAAAACTAATGTTGTACTACCCATTTTGTAGCATTCAACAAGATTTAAAAAAGTTACAAGAAGACATCATTGAATATTGGGAAATCTTCAAGACCAAGTATAGTTCATGGCATGTACACAAAAAAAATGTAATACCGACTAAAGAATATATTCCAGATAGTCAAAATATGGAGACAAATCTTATGGAAGAAGATAATTGTGATGTCCTTTCTATATTATAACTAGGATAACCTATTGACATTGATGAACTAAACATGCTTAGTCAACACATCATAGATATCAACTATGAGTGGGGAGAATCACATATCAATACCTCAGAAGAAGTTATAGCTACTTCCTTTATTGACTCCAACCAAAAAACATTTCACAAAGCTTATGATCCTTACATAAATTTTGGGTACACTTGATCACCTAAGCAAAACATGGCTAATGAAATAGTTTCTTCCCATGCACAAGCAACCACATTTCAATCTCCACTAAAAGTGATTATTCAAGGGACAATAGGAATAGGAAAATCTCACTTGATTACATGCATAAAAAATACGTTAATGAAATCAACACCAAATGGGCCATCACCACTTCTTCTCGTTGCACCAATAGAGGTAGAAATATTCAATATACAAGCTTCCATGATTCATTTGGCACTTCAAATTCTAATTAGAGAAATGACACCAATGCAAGGGAAATCACTTGCATCTTTCCAACAATCTATGCACTTCATTCAATACATTCTAATTAATGAAATGAGTTCCATTGGGGTAAAGCTAATTGAAAAATTTGATAGACAATTATGTGAAGCATTTCCATGTCAAAACAACATCCCATTCAAAGGGCGATCAATGATTCTATTTGATGATTTGGGCCAATTACCTCTAGTGAATGACATTTCAATGTATGCCTTGACATCATATGGTGGAACACTATGGCACAACTTCAAACATAGTTATTACTTTGACACAAATTTTTTGCTAAAATGGAGAAGATCATGCTCAAGTAAGCTTCCAAATGCTTTTTTCAAACTTATGGAACACAAAACCAACAATTGTAGATTGGAAACTACTAATGAAAAGATCAAGCTCCTCCTTAACTTGTGAACACCAATCCATTTTCCTCCAATCTACATGCTTATTTTCTACATAAAATGGTATCGATGCATAATAAACAAATATTAGTATCTTCAACAATGGCAACTACCCTTTGCATTGCTGAATAGCTTAGAGGTTATATAGTATCAGATGTGGAAGATGAAAAATTATAGTCAAAGATACTTCTATGTATTAGGCAAGAAGTCATGTTAGCCTCCAATTTTTTGGTTGAAGTAGGCCTTGTTAATGGTGTACTTGGACAAGTAGGAAAAAATGTTTATGCAAACAATGGAAATCTACCAAAACTCCCAATGTTTATTATTGTTTGCTTCAAAAATTACATAGGACCACCAAGGACCATAATTAAACAAAAGATGTACCAGTAATACCATTGCATCATGGATATTGTCGACAAATTCCTCTTAAAATGGCATGGGCATTGACCATACACAAAGCACAAGGACTTACATTACAACATGCCACTATTGACATTGGAAACATAAACCTTCAAGGACTAACTTTCATAGAAATTTCAAGAGTTAGAGACCTTGCCTCCATGCACATACAACCCATTTCCACATTTAACAGGTATGCAAACAAATCCATGTGTTTCTTGTTGAATAAACAAGGAAGCACATTTACTTCAACTATCCATGAAAGTATCATATTTATAAGAATTATAAAAATTAACTAGGTATCTATATTCAAATTTTGTACATCCACATCTATTATATATTAGCACTCAATTTACACACAATTACACATATCCCATATCTTAATTTTTTTCTTCTTATTTACAAAAATGTAGTGGAAGATTATGATATCTGAACAAAAAAGAAGAAGAAAACAATAATTTTCATGTTAGAATGACTTGTTATATATTTCTTAATACACTCTTGAAAGGTATTATTTGCATCTTCCTGAATTTCATTCCTTCACCATTACACTTGCAAGGTCATCATTTATATTTTGTAATGTACTAAACGTATGTTATTTTTTGTTTTATAATGCCTTATTAGTAATTTCATCTTCAATTATGCATACGTCCATTTAAAACCAAGTGTTTTTACTATTATAATGAAAATCATTAACCTCTTCCATTTTGTTGGCTTAGTTTTTCACTTAGCATAATTTTGTTACACTCCATAGTAAAAGAACTAGTGGTTTTATGTTTTAAGTTAAGATGTATTAAAAACCCTAGATGAAATTATTAGAATTTCATGGAAACCTTTGATATTGTTCCCTAGTCTTCAAAAAATTTGGAAAGTAATATTTTATTTGAAAATAGCATGGGAAGCTTTTCACTTTAAGGTTTTATCTTTACCATTTCCCTTATTTACTTTAAAATTACTTTCCTAGAATTTAAATATCCTTTGTCATATGCTTTGTTAAGTCCTTAATATTCTTCAAAGTGTTTTAAGCACTATAGGGTTTACATTTACTAATTTTTGATCTTAGAAAGACCAACGATGAGCGCTTTCTTACATTAAAAACTTGCTTAGTCTTTAAAAATGCGAGAAAGTTCCTAATTTCCACATAGCCCTTGGTGTTGATAGTTTTTAAATGTACGACAAGAATGGGTGTGTCAGAAAAGCTTCAGAACTATCAGATGGTCATTAGTGCACATTGGAAATTTTAAGCCATCTCATTGGTCAAGCTGAGTCATGGAATTACCTTTTGGTAATGCAATATTGTACCATCAATCTTTGGAAGATCTATGGTGAGTGCTTACCCACAATATAAAGATGTGCAATGTTTATGAAATGTGGGAAAGCACCCTAGCAACATGTGTACTTAGTGAGGTCATGCACCCCCAATTTTAAAAAGATGTTAGAAACATTTGGAAAATGTTAGACACGTTGGAAAAGGTAACACATTCTATTTGTTGCTTATGCTGACTGGATTGTGAAAAGGGTGATATATATGAGACCAATCTATTTCTAGAAGATCGATGAAATGTGCTTTATCACTTTATGAAAGTGACCAAAGTTTAACTAAAGTGAGGAAGCACTTGTTTACTATGTGGACAAGTGGGGCTAGTCATTCAAAGGGTCACCTAGTCATGTTGAGTTGGAACAGAGTCTAACATGGTTTATATTGATTGGTGGGGTGGTCTACATGTTTAGTGAGTTCGAAGGTGATTGTATCAGTGGGGTTGAAATATTTGAAATTGGACTTATAAAGTTATAAGGTGTTGGATACAATTGATTAATTATGTGTTATCTTTGATGTTACATAAATGTCATATCATTATCAGTCAATGTATACCGAGCTCACTCAAATAGTGAAGTCAATTTTCTATGTCTACCAAGCATTCCTATTCAGAAGAAAGTGTTTATCAAGTTCACTTGGGCATCAAAGGAAAGTCTATAGAAGATGAGTGTTAACCAAGCTCACTTGGTTTATGAAAGAAATATTGGATGGAATCAGTGCTAACCAAGTTCACTTGGTTACTAAAAGAATTTTCTAGTTTGCAATGTTAACCAAGTTTCACTTGGTCAACATAGGGAAATCATTCTTGAGTTAGTGTCTACCAAGCTGGGTCAGCTAATGAAGGATTTTCTTATTTTGGCATATCAAGCTTAATTAATTTATCTATTGATTCCAACCAACTAAGATGATGAATGTTAATAATTCTAAGTTGTATTCTAGTCAACTTGACAAAAGGAAAGATATAAGTTCAAGTTGTGAGGTAAAGTGTGAAATAGAAGAAGTAATGAAGATTTGAGAATTATTCTAAGGAAGCGAATCTGAAGAGAAGAAGGATGTGTTTAAGGAGCTAAAAGGATAAATTCAATCTAGAAGGATCAAGTACAAGCTAAAATAAATATCTATAATCAATAGTTTAGTTGCATATAAATCAGGTAATCTCATTGTTACTCTCTAACCATTGTAGAAGTCATCTAAATCTCTTAACAAAGTTGACTTAATAGCTATTTGTAAATCCTCTAACAAGATGGTAGTTTTGTTGAATTATCTAAAGACCTCTAACAAGGCCACTCCTAATAGGGTTATTAACTCCTCTAACAAGGTCACACCTAAGAGTGTGTTTGTAACCTTTAATAGGGTTGGCTCCTAACAGGGCCCACTTTAGAAGAGTGAAAAATAGTTACTAGTTACAATTTGTGATTTTTCCCAAATTAGGTTTCCACATTAAATCTTGGTGTCATATGTGTTCATTATAGTTCTTTTATTCTTGCAAATTAAGTTAAAGTAATGATAATCGCTAATAACATCTTAAGATCTACAAAGCTAATTCATTATCGAGTACATTCAGTATCTACCATATTACAACATTAATTGTGTGTATGCCAAGCATCAAAATTTCAATTTTCAATTTTTTTTTTGTACTAACATCTAAGGGATATGAATAAATTTTATTAGTAACTGATTCACCCCTCCCATCTTAGTTACTCCTTTATATTTCCAAAAATTGGTATTAGAGCTATTTTGGTGCTTGTAGAGAAGGTTTCAAGGACCTAAGCTAAAGATTAGGATGTCTTACAAAAGAGAGATTCCAAGGTAAACAAAGACAATTTTGTAGCATGGAAAGGACTTATGAGGTTACATCTAACTACCACCAGTGATTCAGGTTAAAAATATCTTGATACTAAATACAAAACTCCCATTGGAACATTATTAGTGAAGACATTCCTAAACAGAAGAATCATAACATCATGATGACTGATATTACATCTGCTCTCAGTTATGCTAAATTTGATGAGGTAAAGGACTATAAAAATTCTCATGAAATGTGGACCAAACTAAAAGATTTCTACAATATAAGAAGAGCTAAAGAAAAATGTCTTAGAGGACAATTTGGCCAAATGAGAATGAGAGAGGATGAAAACATTGTAAAATATGTGGAAAGAATCAAGGCCAGTGTAAGTGCAAGTAAAGTAGGAGGAGGAGACATTTAGGAGACAATTGTTGTAAGCAAGGTACTCAAAAATCTTCTTCCTATATATGCAATTAGGATGTTTTTTATTCAAGAAATGAGATGTGATCCAAATAACAAATTAACCTTGGATGCTCTAGTTGGAAGACTAGCAACTTTTGAATTATACAACTATGATAACTATGTTCCTATTTCCAAGAATATTGAGTCTACATTTGAAGCCAAACTCCCACTTAAGGAAAAGAGCAAGAAATCAAAGGCCAATCAATCAGGAAGTGAGGAAGAAACTAAACAAAGTTTTGACAATGATCTTAAATTTTTTGAAGCCCTACTTGCAAAGAAATATTCCAAAGGTAGAGGAAAGTACAAAAGTAAAATTTCTCTAATCTATTTTTCTTGTGAAGAAATTGGTCATATTTCTACTAGGTGTCCTAATAGAGAAAGCAAGGATGAAAGAAAATCCACAAGCACAAAGGAAAGAAGGAATTAAAAAATCACAAGAACTACAAGGACAAAGGTAATAAAACTTGTTTTATGGATAAAAATTCTGATAACAGTAAAGATGAAATGGTATATATTGCTATAAAAAATGAGTCTGATGATGAAGGAGATAAGATGGCACTTATCTCTCATGTTAGCAAAAATGATACATGGATTAGTGAAAATGGATGCTCACACCATATGACTGGAGATAAAATAAAGTTTGAACATTTTGAACATTATGATGGAGGAAGTGTAAGATTTGGTAACAATGAACGTTGTTGCATAAAAGAAAAAGGTCATATCTCATTAACCAATAAACTTATATGTGACAATGCTTATTGGGTTGAAGTACTAAAGCACAATCTACTAAGTGTGGCACAATTGAACAACATTGGATTCAAGGTAGAATTCATGAATAGAAAGGAATGACTACTAAATGATAAAGGAAATCTGGTTGGATGAAGCAAGCAAACAAAAGGTAATCTGTTTTATCTTGATCTCAGTGAATGACCATGTTTTATTGCTCAAATCAAAGGACTATGTCATGTAAAATTTGATAATTTGGTTAAGATAAGCAAACATATAAGAGTAAGAGACATTTCTAGTTTGAAGAAACCTGATGTGGGTTTATGCAAGAATTGCCAAATTGTTAAGATGGGAAAGACTAGTTTCAAGAGTAAAAATTATCAGTTAGAAGAAGTTCTATAAATTCTACATACTGACTTATGTGGACCTATTGGAATAGAGAGTTATAGTGGAGAAAATTTCTTCATTCTTTTTGTTGATGACTATTCTAGAATGATGACTTTGATGTATCTAAAAGAAAGATTAGAAGCTTTTAAAAAGTTCAAATGGTACTTGACAAGAGTACAAAATGAAACTGGAAAGAGATTAAAATTCTTAAGATCAGATAGAGATGGTGAATTCATCTCCAATGAATTCTATAATTTCTACATTGAAAGATGAATCAAAAGACAAGTATCAGCACCTAGTACACCTCAACAAAATGGTATAGCTGAAAGAAGAAATAGATTCATCATGAATTATCTAAGGACAATGATGATAGAAAAGAATGTTGCAATCAAATACTGGAAGAAAGCTATTAGCACTGCAATTAATAATTTGAACTGAGTTCAGTTAAAGAAAGACTTTAACCAAACTCACTATGAACTATGGTATGGCTATAAACATAATGTGAGTTATTTGAAAATATTTGGTAGAAAATGTTATATCCTAAAAGACTCTAGAAAAGAAATTTTTTATGTCAAAGGTGATGAAGGCATATTTCTAGGATATTCCTCTAGAAGCAAAGCATAAAAATGTTTGAATTTGTCTACTCTTAAAATCATAGAAAGTGCACATGTCATAATTGATGAGTTTATAGAAAAGAGTGAAGAAGAAAGAAACAAAGAGTTAGAGGATTATAGAAGATTCATTTACTATTAACCCGATACCCTACCAAATCTATTTGAAAGAAAGGATGCTTCATCTCTTAAGTTCCCAAACACTCCAATAGTTACCGAGTTATAAACAGTGCAACCTAAGTTACACTCTTAAGGACTCGAGTTGTGGTTAGAAGCTACTGAGCTAGTTCAAACTAAGTCTAAAGGACCTGAGTCATAGACAGTGGAACCTAAGCTTGATACTAAAGTTCATGATAAAAATAGTAGAACTCATACCAAATCCAAAGAAGCTATTTTAGCAAAATATGTTAGAAGGCACCATGCACCAAATCAAATCATTGGAGACAAATCTGATGCAATAATGACAAGAAGAAAATTCAAAGGTACATGTTTACTTGCTGAATTTGAACCAAGAAATGTTAAAGATGCATTAGATAATGAAAGTTGGGTTGAATCAATGAATGAAGAGATAGAAAAGATGGAAAAGAACAAAACTTGGACTCTTATTCCTAAATGTATTTAGCACAAAGTGGGTATTTAGAAACAAGCTAAATGAAGATGGAAAAGTGTCAAGAAACAAAGTGAGATTGGTATGTAAAGGTTATTCTCAAGAAGAAGGTATTGGCTATGGTGAAACTTTTCCCCCTATTTCAAGATTAGAAGGTGCTAGAACCTTACTTCATATGCAGCTCATAGAGGATTTAAAGTATATCAAATGAATATTAAATATGCATTCTTGAATGGAATTCTTGATGAGGAAGTCTACATTGAACAACCAAAAGGTTCTGTAGATCCTAACAAAAGAGATATGGTCTACAAATTGCACAAAGCATTATATTGTCTCAAGCAAGCTCCCAGAGCATGGTATGAAAGACTACATAAGTATTTGATATATATTGGCTTTCAAAGAACAAATGATAAGAATAGTCTGTATATCAAAGAAGGACCAGAAAAGAAAATTGTGTTGGCTAAAATATTTGTTGATGACACTTTATTCACAGGAAATGATGACTTGTGCAAAACATTTTTAGAAGAAATGAGCAAGGAATTTGAATTGTATATGTTTGGAGAGAAAATTCTTTGTTGGATTATAGATTCAATAGAATAAAGATGGTATCTACATCACTTAATCCAAATACATCAAAAAGATACTAAAGAAATTTGGAATGGAAGATTCAAGACTAGTTGGAACCTTAATGTCTACTAGACATAAGCTTTCCAAGAATGATGATTCCAAAGAAGTAGATTAGACCACATATAGATCAATGATTGGAAGATTGTAGTATGTAGTGCATACAAGTCTTGACATTGCATTACTAGTTGGTATGGTGGCAAGATTCTCAGCAAATCCCAGAGAAAATCACATGATGTCAATCAAGAGAATCATGAGATATCTAAAAGGTACTGAAGACTATGGCTTATGGTACAAACTTAGAGTTAATATGGACTTGAAGGTATCTATTTATGCTAATTGGGTAGGAAGTCTTGATGATAGAAAAAACACTAGTGGTAGAGCATTCTCTCTTGGTAAAAGACTAGTGTCTTGGATAAGTAAGAAACAAAATTATATCTTTCAATCCATAGCAAAGGCGGAATATGTGGCAGCAACAGTTAATTATTCTAAAATTGTTTGGTTCAAACAATTGTTGGAAGGAATGAAGGTAGAGATCAAAGATCTAGTAGTCATATATTGTGATAACACCAGTGCAATCAATATATCAAAGAACTCAGTGATGCATACCAAAACAAAGTACATTGTTATAAAATATCACTTCTTAAGAGAATTGGTGTAGGAAAAAGAAGTTAGATTGGAATATGTAAATACAAAAGAATAGATTGTAGACATATTCACTAAGCCATTACCTAAGGATGCATTTTTTTATCTAAGAGGTAAGCTAGGGGTCATTCTCCTATCTAAAGCTCACTAAATGAAGTTTAGTGATGTATCAACCATAGCAAGTTGAAGATCAATCAGTTGATGTAGTATTGACAAGGGCATAATATAAATGAATCAGTACTTAAGGTAAATTGATACTATCAAAATTATTGTCTTTGGAATTTGTTGTCAAAGAGAGAGAAGCTTATTGTCATATCTCATAGAAAAAAAATTTATTACAAAGAAAAAAATGTTTATTGTAAAAGGGAGAAGTTTGCTATCATATAAAATTTATGAAGAGATATCAAAGAGAGAGATTGAAATTGGTAGAAGATGTTGCAAAATTTTTTTTTTCTAACAAAAGGAGCAATCGAAGAGTTCACACTGACAGAGAAGTTCTATGAATCCAAAATTTCATTGTGTTATGACATGTTGTGTTGCCATCAATGCCAAAGATTGAGATTGTTGGATACAATTGATTAATTGTGTGTGATCTTTGATGTTACATAGATGTCATATCATTATCAATCAGTGTATATCAAGCTCACTCAGATAGTGAAGACATTTTCCTATGTCTACTAAGCATTCCTTCTTAGAAGAGAATGTCTACCGAGTTGACTTGGGCATCGAAGAAAAGTCTACAGAAGAGGAGTGTTAACCAAGTTCACTCAGTTAATGAAGGAAATATTGGATGGAATCAGTGCTAACCAAGTTCACTTTGTTGCCAAAGGAATTTTCTAGCTTGTAGTGTTAATTGAGCTTCACTTGGTCAACATAGGGAAATCATTCCTAAGTTAGTGTCTACCAAGCTGGGTTGGCTAATGAAGGATTTTTTTATTTTTGCATATCAAGCTTAATTAATTTATCTATTGATTTCAACTGACTAAGATGATGAATTTTAAAAATTATAAGTTGTATTCTAGTCAACTTGACAAAATGAAAGATATAAGGTCAAGTTGTGAGGTAAAGTGTGAAATAGAAGAAGTAATGAAGATTTGAGAATTGTTCTAAGGAATTGAATTTGAAGAGAAGAAGGATGTGTTTATGGAGCTGAAAGGATATATTCAATCAAGAAGGATCAAGTACAAGCTAGAATAGAGATTTCTAAGCAGCAATTTAGTTGCATTTAAATTAGGTCATCTCATTGTTACTCTCTAACCATTGTAGTAGCGATCTAAATCTCTTAATAGATTTGGCTTAATAGCTATTTCTAAATCTTCTAAGAAGGTGTCAGTTCTATTGAATTTTCCTCTAACAAGGCCACTCCTAAAAGGGTGATTAAATCCTCTAACAAGATCACACCTAATAGTATTTTTTTAAACCTTTAATAGGATTAACTCTTAATAGGGCTCACTTTAGAAGAGTGAAAAATAGTAACTGGTTTCAATTGGTGGTTTTTCCCAAATTGGATTTCCACGTTAAATCTTGGTGTCAAATGTGTTCATGCTATTTCTTTTATGCTTGCAAATTAAGTTAAAGTAATGATAATCACTGATAACATCTTAAGATCTACAAAGCTAATTCATTACTGAGTACATTCAATATCTACTAAGTTACATCATTAACTATATGTATGCCGAGCATCAGTATTTTAGTTTTTAGAGTTTGTTTTGTACTAACATTTAAGGGATCTAGAATAAATTTTAGTAGTAACTGATTCACTCCTCATCTCTCAGTTACTCCTTTATATTTCCAATAATAAGGATCCTTATGAGCATTGATCTTTGGAAGATAGACGATTAGCACTTTCCTGCAATATGAAAGTGCCTAAACTTTAAGAAATGTAGGGAAGCACCTTGTTGATGTGTGGCCATTTCCAAAAGGGTTTAATGCAATCTTTTTGTTTTTAAAAGTCATCTAATTCTTGAAGATTGACAGTGGAATTTCAAACTTCATAGTGTGACATAGAATGTGACTATTGAAGCATTAATTTTGATTAATGCTATTTCATGCAAGCTTAATGTTGTACTAATAAAATTTCCAATTTTCCATTATTGAGTAATAAATTGCAGAATTCTCATAGCACAAAGATTTCAGAGCAAAGGGTGAAATTTTCCAAGGGTTTTGACATATTGCTAAGCAATTTCTAGAGAAGTAAACACAAGAAAAATGGGTAAGTCTTATGAGCTTTTGGAAAATTGAGAAGTTGTATTTGTAGTAGAGTAATTTTCAAACATGCCTTCATGAAAAGATTTTTTGGGGAAAGTAGATTACCTAAAGAGAGTAGTACATGATGATTTCCTAGAACAAATGTCATAATCCATGAATGAATTAGTTAGGGGAAAATAGCTTATTCCAAAAAGCCATAGGTTATTGGTCAGTGAGGGGCTTTATGATAAAAAAAAACTAGTTAAGGGATGTTGAAGTGTCTTTAGAGGATTAGGGATTTCTCAAAAATGGTTTGCAAAGAGAAAATTAGATACTCCCTTGAACAATGTATGGAAATTCGATATAGGTAAATTGATCATCCCAAGATTTTTCTTTGATGATGATTTGTTGACAATAATGGCAAAGAAATATGACCCAATTACTCGAATTATGAAGAAACATGCTAGTGATAATCTCTTTAGGGTTTCACCAAAACTGATTAGAGAAGTTTTTAAGCTAAACCCTAACCATTTAGTTCATGAAAAGATAGATATGGAAGACCTCCAAGCTAGATATGATGGCCAAAGAGTATATCTAAGGGGAGGAAAATTGCAGAAGCATTTTGTGAAAATTAGATCATTGCCCTTGGTTAAACAAAACACTCCCAAACCTCTGTTGAAAAAAATACTTCAACCCTATAGCATAGACCTTGTATTTATCTCTCTAAAAAATCTTTGGCATGGATGAGAAATATCACATCCTAGGATCCTTATTTTTCATTATTGCTCAAACTTTTCATTATGGTATGAGTTCAATTTTTTATTTCGCTACTCACTTGGTAGAAGAAATTCATAATGGCTTAATATAAATTGCAAAGCCTAAGGTTGATAAACCCTTCTACTGGTACTCTATGCTGATGTATATATGCTTATACAAGGGAGTTACCTTTTTCTCTAAGGAGATGAAGTTGGAATTGGAGAGAGATGGAGAAAAGCCCCCTATCCAACTATAGAGTGCAGATATTACATAGGAGGTGACTGATGCTAGTTTTGTCAAGTGGGTAAAAGTACAAAGTTGTGTCACATTTCAGGCTAAATTATCAAAATGACTGAATTTGAGTATTTCTATTTAAAAATCTAATTTTTAAAAACATATGATCTAGATAAATTAATTCTAGCTAAGTAATATATGATCTCACACTTTTCCAATTGGAAATGTCTATTAAATGCATGTTTTATACTAGTTTGTATCCAATCACTAAAGAAATAAAATTATTTTAGAAAAGTGGAATTTCAATAACTCTAACTATTTTTTATGATTTTATGATATTTTATAATTAATATGTAAACACCATTTTATAATGCTCAGAGTCAAGAATATTCTCATATAGAGTTTATAGTGTTTTAATTAGATATAGTATATTGTAATTAAAAAATTCTACAACCATGTATTTTAACACTTGAAAAGATGTTAGTTTTGAGAAAACAATCTAAAAATTACATGATGTTCGAAAGGAGAGATTCCTCTTCTATATCTATAATTTTTCTCTTGGTTAGATTAGATTTGTTTAGAAAAATGTGGCGGGAGATAAAAACTATTGATTTCATGTGAGTTGAGATTTCAATCCTTATAAAAGAGAAAATATAGGTCTAAAGCCAATTTTTATGTTAGATATATATGTTATCTATAACATAGTCAGAGATCAAAGGGAAATAAGTTTATTTCCATATAGTTTTGTGGTGGGAACTAGACCCTTAATTTTCAGCAATTTTTAGCACATAATAACTTATCTATAAAAATTAGGAAAATATATCAATTCTTATTCCAAATAATTATTAAAAATTTATAATCCTAAACTTCATCTATTTCTACACATTTCATTAATTTACTTCATTTCCAAATTCAAAATAATAATACCAATTTTATGTCTTTGAAGCTAAATAATTATATTTTTCTTAGCCTTTTCCTTTACAAAAGGGTGAGATAGGTTTGTGCTTTTACCTAGGTTTGATAGGTATTTTGCTTCTAGGCTACAAATGTTGTTAGTGGGGGATTGTTGGAAGATTGGAGAGATTGTTAGAAGATTGGTTTGATGATGATATGTTACATTCATGACTAAGTTTTTCATTGATGTCAACATAACATGTTTGATGTCTTATGTGGTATCTAACAGAAGAACAGTGGAAAGATCAAATTGATACAAATGATTAGTTGAGCATGATAACCACCTGAGGTTATGGGAGATATGTTTGAGTATATAGCATATATAGTTAACATGAGAAGAAGAAAGGATAAGTCTAGAAGAAGTTATGTAAGTTTTGGTGATATCTATTCTAAGATAGAGTTTGTAGAGGCATGTTCTGGTAAACTTGTTATATCTCTTGGTAGAGTTGATATCTTGAGGACTAAGGTTGAGGAAATGGGGAAGACATGTTGAAGATGATGTGCCTAAGCTTGCTCAACATAATATTGCATGTACAGAAAGTTATTCAAGTTGTAAGATAGAAGATTTGTGTTATTACTAAGTGTAACATGTTCTTAATATGGTCCTATAATAATTAATTAAGAAGGACTAATATCCATCTCAAGGAATTTTTTAATGGACTTGGTATAAAGGAAGGATATTTTCCTTTATCATGGTATGGATATATGTGAATTGTAAATGTTTGAAAAGTAGTAGAGAGTGCAGAATGTAAAGTTGAGTAGAGCAGTGCAGAAGTGAAGGAAACTTCATTGCTAAGGTTTTGCTAAGTGATCTAAGGTTTGGTATTTGGATCTAAGGTTTGTGACATAGTTTATAAGGTATGATAGTGATTTCTCTAGTTGATAGGATAGACTAAATAATAAGGAAAGAAGAAAATAATAGTAAATTATTTGTTTGAGTAGTGAGTTCTTCTTGTAGTTGAAATTGCATGTTTGGGTAGTGGGCTCTTCTTGCATACATTGCACTACAACTTTTAATAGGGTTGGCACAACTCCTAATAGGGTTGGAATCTCCTAACATGGATTTAAAGATTCCTAATACGGACTCATTGTACTAAATGTTGTAATAGACTCCTAACAAGGTCTATCCTCTAACAAAGAATATCCATATTAGTAAATCATCTTGTGGGCATCATTTCCACTGGAGTTTTCCCTTTGATCAAGGGCTTCCCTAGTCAACATATCTAGTGTAATTGTTTATGTGCATCTTTGTATGGTTGCTATTTTCTTTGGTTGAATGATTAAGTTTGTTTCAAGAAGATAAGTGTTTTAATTGTTGGATAATTGATTCACCCCCACCCCCATCTCAGTTATCTTGGTGGACTATTGTTTCTAACAACTGGTATCATAGCTTCAGGTCCTTGAAGATAAAGTTTAATAGCTTTGAGAGATCCATGGAAAATATGTTTAGGAAAGATAGTCTGAAGTTTGATGGAACAAATTATGATAGCTGGAAAGAAAAGATGAAGATACAATTGTTGTGTATGGGTCCAAGATATTGGAACTTGACAAAAATAACAAAGAAAATCATTGAAGCAAAGGACTTGGAAACTTGCACCGAGGTAGAAAGAGATCTTTTCATGCGTGACATGAGAACTAGAGAAGTACTATTGACTACATTCCCAAAATTGAGTACAATTAGGTAGAATCACTTGCTACTTCACATTTGATTTGGAAAGCTTTGGAAAATAGTTTTGAAGGTGATGAACGCTCTAAGAAGTTAAGGCTAAAAAAGTGGGTTTGTGCATTTCAAGATGTCAAGATGATGGAAGATGAATTTGTAAGAACATATATAGGCAGGATATCATAAATTACTACAAGTATTAAATCTCAAGGAGGAACCAAGGATGATGGTGAAGTTATATGGAAGATTTTAAAGACTCTAACACACCACCATTCAAGTTAGTAGTTCAAATGATACATTTGTTGATATCATGCACCAAAGATTTGACAAAGGAGATGTTTCTTGGAAGACTTGAAGTATTTGAGAATGAACTGAGATAGTTTGGAGAATTGACTAGAATGGAGACAACTTTCAGTACCTTAAGTATTCAACCCAACTTGTCAAGGAGCACAAGTGCTAGAGGAGATTTTAATTGCAGCATTAGATTAGAAGAAGATAAAAAGATTGATGAAGCAGTAGCCCTTATGGTAAGAAGAGAAAAAGGAGGTAAGAAAATCTATAGATGTTGGACTTGTGATGAATATGGTCATTATGCATCTAAGTATCCTAAAAGGGAGAAAAAGTATAAGGGAAACCATAAGCCTAGAAAAGATAGAGATTGATTATTTACAAATGAAGATTATGATTTTGATGAACAAGCATTGAGTGCTAGTGATGATGAAATTGGATTTGTGGCAATTAAAGAAGAAATTCCAAAGAAGGTAGCTTTGGTATCATAGGTTGAGAAGAAATCTAATTGGATAATTGACAATGGTTGTTCACATCATATGACTGGTGACATGAACAAGTTAGATGAATTTAAAATTCAAGATGGAGGAATTGTCAAAGTTAGAAAAATTTAGCATGCCATGTAAAAGGTATCGGATCTATAACTTGTGATGGTAAAACTAATAGTGAGGATGCATAATTTGTTGATGGTTTAAAGCACAATCTTTTCAGTGTTGGACAACTAGTAGACAAAGGTTATCAGTTACAATTCTTAGAAAAGACATGTTATAATAAAAAAACTAAGACTATTATGGAAAGTGTAAATGTGAGAATTGATGAGAAATTCATAATACAAGAGAGAATTGTTGATTACAATTTAGATGATGGTGTTGTTACTAAGCCAAGGAATGACGACATATTTCTTGAGACTAAAAATGATTTGTAGAATGAAGGAGAACCAAGGCAAGAAAAAGAAGCTCAGAACCTTCAGTAGAACCAAGAGTTGAGATAGCAACTCCTACTTTAGGAAAGAACATGATAGAATCACCCATCCAAATAGATCATCAAAAGAAAACACAAAGGTGTGATGAAAATAAGTAGAGTAAATGAAGATTTATGCTTGATATTTCAAGTTGAAGCAAAAAATGGGGATGAAGAATGCAAAGATGATTACTGGAAACAAGCCATGAAAGAGGAATTAGATCAGATAGAAAAGAATGGAACATGGGAATTGGTCCCTAGAACAATAAACAAGAATGTGAGAGGAACCAAATGGATATTTAGGAACAAGATGAATGAACAAGGAAAATTTGTAAGAAAAAAAGCAAGATTGGTATGTAAAGGTTACTCACAACAAGAAGGAATAGATTATGTGGAGACTTATGCTCTAGTGGCTAGAATAGAAGTAGTAAGACTATTTTTAGCCTATGCAACATAGAGGAAATTCAAAGTATATTAGATGGATGTCAAGTTAACATTTCTAAATGGAGAACTTGAAGGAGAGGTATACATTGAGCAACCTAAAAGATATCCTTTGATAGATGTCAAAGATATTGTATACAAAATGAGGAAAGCATTGTATGGATTGAAGTAAGCACCCAAAACTTGGTATGCAAGGTTAGACAAGCATTTGACAAAGCTTAGATATAGAAAAGGTATGGTAGATAGCAATATATATTGGAAAGAAACTGATGATAGTTTGATGATTTTGGGAATATTTGTTGATGAAATTATATATGGAGATAATGACAAAGAAAGCAAAAAGTCTGCAGAAGAAATGAAGAAAGAATTTGAAATGAGTTTGATAGGAGAAAGGAAATATTTCCTAGGATTGTAGATAGTACAAAATAAAGAAGGAATCTTTATTTCTCAGACTAAGTACTTAAAGGATTTACTAAAAAGGTTTGGTTTGGAACCATGTAAACTTGTTGGAACACCTATGGTAATTAGACACAAGTTATCTACAAAGGATGAGACACCTACTAATGAGAAGAAGAAGTACAAATTTATGATCAAAGGATTGCAATATTTGACTCACATAAGGCTAGATATAGCAAATGCAATTGAAATTTTTGCTAGATTCTAGGCTGATCCCAAAGAAGCACATTATGTAGCAATAAAAAGGCTATTTAGATAACTAGAAGGAACTTTAGAATTTGGATTATGGTATGACAAAGCTAATGACTTTACTCTAAGTGCTTATACTGATGTAGATTGGGTATATAGTATGGATGATAGAAAGAGAACCAAGGGAGGATCCTTCTTTCTTGGAGGAAGATTGGTTTCTTAGTTAAGTAAGAAGTAGGATTGTACATCTCAAAGTACAATATAAGTAGAGTATGTTACAATAGAAAATAACTACAATCAAGTTATTTGGATGAAACTGATGTTGAAGGATATAATGATAGAAATCAATAAACATGTTGTATTACATTGTGACAACACAAGCATGGTAAATATGTCTAAGAATCTAGTGTTGCATTCAAAGACTAAGCACATTTCTATTAAGTAGCATATGTTGAGAGAAAAAGTTACAAATAAGGAAATCAAGTTGTAGTATGTAAGCACAAAATATTAGATTGTAGATATATTCACTAAGCTCCTTCCCAAAGAGACTTTTGAGTATTTGTGAGGTATGCTTGGGGTTATGCCCCTTCATACATCAGAGTAGAAGATACAAGAATGCATCAGTCCAGGGTAATAGAGCACCATTGTTTGTCTAGACTGGATGTTGATTCTTCCTGTATGGAGGAGTATCTGTGATGGATAAAGTCATCTAGGACTCTTTATTGATATTGTTGTAAACAATATCTTTTGACACTCGAGCTAAATAAGTATCAGTTGATTGCAGAGTCTAATGTAGAGATATTGGTTGTAGAAACCTTTGACATTGATGTCAATAGGGGAGAGGTTTGGCATGAAAAACATTATGCTAAATGGGGAGAAGTATTATGCTAAGAAGAAAAGTTTGGCAATATGCTGAGGAATATGTTTGGCATAAGCACAATATGTGGAATAACAGTTTGGTATGGAGCACATTGAGGTATATCAATGGGGGAGTATGGTAATGAAAAGATTTTGAAGATGGATAGTCTTTTGTTGGTATTCTTGGAACCAGATGTTTTTCATCTATGTTTCCATCAATGCCAAAGGGGGAGATTGTTGGAAGATTGGAGAGATTATTGGAAGATTGGTTTGATGATGATATCTTACATTCATGACTAAGTTTTTCATTGATGTCAACATAGTATGTTTGATTTCTTCTGTGGTATCTAATAGAAGAACAACAAAAAGATCAAGTTGATATGGACAACTAGTTGAGCATTATAACCACTCGAGGATATGGGAAATATGTCTAAGTATCTAGAATATGGAGTGAACATTAGAAATACAAAGGATAAGTCTAGAAGAAGTTATGTAAGTTTTGGTGATATCTATTCCAAGATAGAGTTTACAGAGGCATGTTCTAGTAAACTTGTTATATCTCTTAGCAAAGTTGATATCTTGAGGATCAAGGTTGTAGACATAGAAAAGACATGTTGAGGATGATGTGGCTAAGCACGCTCTCATAATATTGTGTGTATGGAAAGTTATTCAAGTTGCAAGGTAGAAGATTTGTGTTATCACTAAGTGTAACATGTTCTTAATGTGGTCCTATAATAATTAATTGAGAAGGAATAATAGCCAACTCAAGGAATTGTTTAATGAAATTGGTATAAAGGAGGGTTATTTCCTTTATATCATGGTATGGATATATGTGAATTGTGAATGTTCAAAAAGAAACAAAGAGTGCACAATGTGAAGTTGAGCTGAGTGGTGCAGAAGTGAAGGAAACTTCATTGCTAAGGTTTTGCTAAGTGATCCAAGGTTTGGTATTTGGATCCAAGGTTCATGACCTAGTCTAGAAGGTTTCATAGTAATTGGTCTAGTCGATAGGATAGAGGAAAGAATAAGGAAAGAAGAAAATGAAAATAAACTATTTGTTTGAGTAGTGAGCTCTTCTTGTAGTTGAAATTGCATGTTTGGGGAGTGGGCTCTTCTTGCATACATTGTATTACAACTCCTAACAAGGTTGGCACAACTCCTAATAGGGTTGAAATCTTCTAATAGGGATTCAAAGTCTCCTAATAGGGACTCACTGTACTAAATATTGTAATAGACTCCTAACATGGTCCATCCAATATTGTAATAGACTCCTAACAAGGTTCATCCTCTAACAAGGAATATTCATATTAGTACATCATCTTGTGGGCATCATTCCCACTAGGGTTTTCCCTCTGATCAAGGGTTTCCCTAGTCAACATATTTGGTGTAATTGTTTATGTGCATCTTTCTATGGTTGTTATTTACTTTGGTTGAATGGTTGAGTTTGTTTGAAGAAGATAAGTGTTTTAATTGTTGGATAATTAATTTTTGGGAAAATTACACGTGTTGCATTATCAAGTGCATTTGAAAGAAGGAATTACTGAACTTCTATGGCAAATTGGATCGGTTGAAGAGAGAGAACTACTGGATAAATCTAAAGGTACATTCTTTCCACAACTTATTATTGTTCATAACTTTGTTTTTGTTAAGAAGGGATGGAGGGATTTAGAGAATTTTTTAGATAAATATTAGATGGCTCAATCCCATACCCTTTTTATAGATTCAAAGGGATTTTAGGACATCTTTAGAGAAAGAACAAAGGATAAAGTTGATAAACAAATGGTATAATTTCTAGAAGACATAGTTATAAATAAAATTTCATCACAAGAGTGGGAGCTTAGGAAGGAAAAATGGAAAGTATACAACAAGATCCTAGATTTTATAAATGCTTTTGAGCCAAATTATGATCCACTAGTTGATAGAAAATATTGGGGTATGAAAATAGATATGCTGATGGGAAATTTTGCTAGGATTATGTAAATTTTGAATAAAAGGAAAGAAATACTAACACAAGCATACCCACACAAGGCCATTGAAATGTAAAGAAGGCTGGCAAGAAAACTGATTTTGAACCCAAGGTAGTATACATTGCATAAAAGAACCAAGTATATAGTGGCTAAGAGTGTATAACCTGCTCCTCCATATAAAAGACCAATGTTTGAGAGCCCACCTAATACATGCTCCTAAGAAACAAAAATTGGAGCAGGGATCATCTTCCAATGTTGAAGAGTACTCACCTACCCAGACCCAACTTAGGATAGATAATGAAGTATCCTTGAGAGAATAGTTGAGAATAATTTGAGGGGAGAGGGATATTGTGGTTACAACTATAGATATTGAAGAAGGAGTACCTAAAGAACCTCCTATGCCTACACTTTCTCTCATTGTGGAAGATTATAGGGGTAAGGAGATAGATCTTTTAATAGCACAAGCTTCTAAGAAGTTTATTGATGATGAAATTTTTGTTAAGTCTAGAGAATTTTCTCAATTCTTATGGAGAAGAAATATTAATAATTTTGAGGCTAAGTGAAAACTAATCAAAGAAAAGAAACCTAATAAAAAGGAATCTAAAATTAAAGAGGAAGTGAAAGGTAATTTCATGGAAGAGTTTGCATAGATAGCCCCTAAAGAGGGAAGACAATTGTTGAAAGATATAGAAATTTTGATTTTGCCTAATGGAACATTGCAAATGATATAATTTTTGATGTTGTGAGGAAAGCAAAGTATACTCAGTTCAAAACTAAGGAAGATGTCTTGCAAGCACACTAGGAATTTAAATATAGTGATGATAATCAAGCAATGGTGATATGGTATGTTGAGAAAAGGGATAAGACTAGAACACAAGAAGTTTTAGATGTTGAGCATATAGGTAGCCTCATGGTATACAGGGTAGAGGAAATTGATAGTGAAAAAGTATCCAAAATGACCAAAGAAATGGTCGACTTTGGAGTTGTTACTGCTAAAGATAAAAATAAATTTTTGGAGCTCAATGCTAAATTTGAAGACATGTTGAAAGCATATGAGGAGAGAGGAAATAGAATACATCAATTGGAAGCTCAAATGGCCCAAATGGATAAGAAACTTGGAAAGATAAAAGTAGGAGAATCCAACTAGCCTAGGATTGCTTATCCTCATCCTCTAGTTGAGCCCTTCAAATCAATTCCCATTGTAGAGTTACCAGATACCCCACAGAGAATTTTTTTTTACAAAGTTGATGAATTTGAAGAGGAAAAGAATAAACTCTTGGCACTACATGTGGAGTTAAATGACTTATATGAGGAAAAAATCAGAAAAATAATCTTGTATCTGGTGGATAAGATTGATTGGCCAACATTTTATGAACAATTTCTAAAAATAATGGAAATGTGGAATGAAATAAAAAGTGGTGAAGATGCTTTGAAGCCCATTATGAGAAAATGGGGTAGTAGGGACAAGGATGTCACCCTTTTGTGTGTTTAAGTCATTAGTCTATTTTGTGAATAGATAGAATTTCTTTTTTGACATGACTAATGATCTATTTGATTTTGATGAGAAGATGGTTACAATACAAAAGAGGATAATAATTTGTTTTTCAAAGTATCTTTATGTGAAATGTGAACTTTTTCCCCATGCACTCAGAAAAATAGATAAATTAAAAGAAATGGAGGAATTGGCCAAGGAATTAGATGATTTATTATGCCTTAGAATAAATGGGGTTATAAGTGAAAAAGGGCATGTATTGTGGGCAACAAGAACTGAAGAAATTGTTAAAGTTCAATTATTCTATAATTCTATCAAAGAAGAATTTGTTAAAATCAATAAGTTAAGAGATTTCATTTTCAAGAAGAAATGTGAGGTGTTGAGCTCTGATATGCTAAATGATGCAATTTTTAATAAGTGTATAGAAGATTTGATGCATTCAAAACAGTTAGTGATTGGTGAAACAAAAGAAGATGAGGTGAACCAAGATGAGTTGCAAACAAATGATGCATTAGTTAAGGTAGAAGATGAAAAAGATGAACAATCAACTACAATAACAAGTGCAGAGGTCCAAACCGATGACATGGCAATAGGAGAATCAATTGTAGTTGCCAGTTTGTCAATATATGATAACTTGGATGAAGAATCACAAGTTAAGCTCAATTTTTTAGTATTAGAAATAGGTCCATCACAAGCATCATAAACAACCTCAATCACAAACTTCCTCAGCAAAAAAGAAGCTATAATAGAAGTGGTCCAACAAAAGAATATTTATTATATAAAATCATTCTATTGCACCAATTTTTCTCTTTTTTGATAGTAACCTTGTAAATATCTTTCTATCTTAAGGACAACTATCAGTATTCTCTATGTCTAAAGCTCTTTGCATCTCACACTATATAAGTGGGATTCTAAGGTTAGAGAAAGGGTCTGAACTATGGTACAATTATTTTTTGTTAGTTTTATTTTAGTCCAGTTTCCTTGATGCTAATTTTGTGATGTATTTTCTTTGCAAGTCTGAGAATACATCAATTTTTCCAGGATCATGGTGTCTTGTCTTGAATCATTTTGAGTATTATTCCAGTACTGTATAATTTTAAAATAGAATTAATACAAAGATGAATCACCACCATATCTAATTTCTTTGAATATTGTCTCCATTTTTATTGACTGGTTATTTCGAGGTTGCATGGGAAATGCCTTTCTCAATTGAATGCAACTAGGATAGGTTGTTTATCAGTTCACTATTACTTTTAATTCAATCAATTAAGTAAGTGCTTCAGTGAATGTGAGAGGATTTCTAGATAGTAAGAAGGATATGTATAAGAATGATCTTTTTAGGGAAGAATTTTGATAATATTGATTGTAATGCAATTAGTTAGGTCAAAATAGTTGGATTGACTCTGAATCACAATGGATGACGCACTGATCAATTATTTTAGTTTGTATATGAAGAGATCATAGATAAGCATCAAGCAACATATTAAAATCAATATCAATTTTACTTTAGATGTATGAAGAGTATCATAGCTAGTCAATACTTAGTTGCATTTACTTTATATGTTTTAGTTAGTTGTTATTACCCAGAATTACTTGTAAATTTGAGAAGAATTGTGACCAATCTTCTATAGGGGATGAATATTGTAATAGAATGTCATTGAATGAATGAAATGTAAAGGTAGTATCTATAAGGAAGAAAAGGTGCAAGGAATCACTTTCTATACTAATATTGAGAGGACAATTATGCAAATTCAACTAACTATTATAGAGATCTCAAGAAATGCATAATAACATAATCAAAATAAAATTAACACATTACACAATGATTACCATGGGAAACCCTTTTTGGAGAAAAACCCCACCCTCCAAAACTTGCACAATGTATTATTAAACTTGGAAGATTACAATACATTTGCAATGCAAGTTGTTACAAGAGTGCATCACAACAACTCGAACTTGAACTTGGACTTAGAGAGACTCCTTCTAGCACCATTCTTACAAACTAAACTTGATGATTCAAACACCATCCCAAGACCTCCTTTTATAGTGATTTTCCACTTAGAAACCATTTGTGGTTTTAAAAAACCATGAGAAAAAACCATGGGCAAAACAACCATGCCACATGTTACCCACTTGTAATTTGTAACTCCAAGAATACCATTTTCATCCATAATTTTGTCCTCTAGTTTAGACCCCTATTAATGTCATATAATGAGTTGTTTACAATCTCAAAATAGCCCTTCTACATTGTTCTAGAGACTAGAAACATTTTTAACAACGCGTACACCTTTTTACAACTCATAAACCTATGGAAAACTACCACAAATAAATTCTAGAATTTTCTAAAAAAATTCTAGAGTTTTTGGGCTTAAATTTTCTAGAGTTTTTCTGAAAACAGAGCTTGTAAGGTTGAGACACAATTCTCAATATTTTCCCACTTGTCAAATACCTTGCACGAGTTAGGGGATCCAAATTGTCATGGACTTAATTGCTAGGGGATGAGAGGCCCATAGACTCCAAACACCATTTAAATTTCTCCGTGCTCATAGGCTTAGTTAATGCATCAACAACATTCACAAAGTCTCCACCTTTTCGAGCTTCACCTTTCCATCCTCGACCATATCTCTCACAAAATGAGATTGTATATCAATGTGCTTGGTCTTGGCATGAAATCTTTGGTACTTTGCTAGGCAGATTGCACTCTAACTATCACTATAAATTGTCATTGTACCCTATTTGAGTTCTATATCTGAACATAGTCTCTTTAGCTAGATAGCTTTCTTAAAAGAATGAGTAGCTATCATATACTTTGCCTCTATAGTAGACAAAGCAACCACAGCTTGTTGCTTGCTCATCCAACTGATTGAACCACCATTTAATGTAAACACATATGCACTAGTGGATCTTCTACTATCAACATCACTAGCCTAGTTTGAATCCAAATTGCCCTAAATATCTAGGGAATGCTCATTTCCTATTCCATGAAAACATAGAGTACTTTGTGGTACTCAACAAGTATCTAAAAACTCTTTTTACTGCATCCTAATGTGTTCTTTCTAAATTAGACATATAACAGGAAAGTAGTCCCACTGCTTGAGCAATGTCTAGTCTTGTACAGACCATATCATACATTAAACTTCCAACAACACTCTGATATGAAACTTGACTCATCTCTTCCATCTCCAATGGGGATGAAGGACACTGTGGGCTAGAAATCTTTGTTCTCATAGTAACAAGAACACTCAATGGTTTAGAATCTTACATATTGAATCTTATTAGAATATTACCAACATACTTACTCTGACCTAGCCAAAGCATTCTATTTTGTCTATCTCTTATAATCTCCATTCCTAGAATGTACCTTACTACACCAAAAAATTTCATTTCAAACTTTGCTGAGAGTTGAGATTTTAATTCTACAATCAAAACTTTTCTTTCCCAATAAAATGTCATCAACATATAAGGCAATAACTAGGAAATAATCACCATTAGACTTGTAGTATATACAATGATCAGATTTGGATTGCACAAATCCCAAACTCAATACATATGTATCAAAATTTTGGTAGCACATCCTAAGACTTTGTTTTAGACCATACAAGGATTTCTTCAATTTACAGACAAAATGACTATTACCTTCAACCACAAAGTGCTCTGGTTGTGTTATATAAATTTCTTCCTCCAAATCTCCATGAAGGAAAGCTATCTTCACATCCATCTACTCAAATTCTAGATCATAAGTTGTTGCAATAGAAAGTAAAAATTGAATGGATGTCATTTTTGCTATAGGAGAAAAAGTTTCATCATAATCAATTCCTATAACCTAGAAGTAACCTTTTGCAACCAAAAGTGCTTTATACTTCTCAATGCTTTCATTCTGAACTCATCTTCCTTTTAAACACCCATTCACAACCAATAGGTTTCTATCCTTTAGGAAATGGTACAAGGTCCCATGTTTCATTACTCTTAAGAGCTATGATCTCTTCTTCCATGGCTATCTTCTAGGACTCTAAATCATTCATACCAAGAGCCTCTTCTAAAAATTTTAGTTCATCAATATTAACATTCACAACAAATATACACCTCCAATCATTAGGAGAATATACATACCTCTCTGGTGCTTTCCTTTGTATACTAGACCTTTGAACAAGATCTAGTTTAGGTTTAGATTTAGGTTCATGATCAGGTTTTCACTCTTCTTCTAATGATTCAAAACTTATAGAGCTCTCTTCAACAACTTGTCTTTCTAAGGGCCTTGATTCAACTTTCTCAGGTGTAGTAGGAAGTTGAATCATGTATTTCTTTTCTTTTATCTATTCTAGCTGCACTGTAACATAAAAATGCTTAATTTCTCTAAAAATAACACTTCTTGAGTAAAATACCTTTTGTACAATAGGATCCCAAAGCTTGTATCCTTTCACAGTATAACTATATTCAATGAAAATACATTTGACAACTTTTTTGTCCAATTTTTTCCACTTCTCCTTTGGCACATGAGCATATGCATTACAACCAAAAGCTCTCAAATGTCTAAGTAAAGGCTTGTGGCCTGACCATGCTTCCATTGGTGTCTTATCCACAAGAGTTGATGTAGGAGACCTATTTATTAGGTAGCAGGTAGTGGCTATAGCTTCAAACCAAATTTTTTTTTCTAGTATACTCCTAGCCTTCTCCATCAAGGTCCTATTCATTCTTTCTGCAACTCCATTTTGTTGTGGAGAATACAGAGTTGTCTTCTCTCTTTTAATACCACAATCTTTACAAAATGTGTAAAAAACATGCGAGCAATATTCATCACAATTATTAGTTCTCAAACACTTTATCTTCTTTCTAGTCTACAACTCAACCATTGGTTTAAATTCTTTGAAATGATTGAAAACTTTAGCTTTAGTTCTAAGAAAATAAACCCATGTTCTTCTACTGAAATCATCAATGAAAGAAACATAATAAATTGATCTACAAATAGAAGGAACATTAACTAGTCCAAATACAGCCAAATGGATTAGATCCAAAATACATGAGGACTTACGATAACTTGAGTAAAACTGAACATGATTTTGTTTACCATAGATACAATGCTCACAAAAATAAAAATCAAGACTATAATCATTCAACCCCTCAACAAGTTTTTTATTTTTTAAGGTTTTTATACCTTTCTTACCTATGTGGTCGAGTCTCTAGTGCCATAATATAGTCTTCTCTATAGGTAACTCTGATTCAATAGATAGAGCACCCTTGAGTAATTAGAAACCATGACCATCTGTTGAAAGAGAAAGCCTCTCCTTCTCCAACAAAGTAGTCCTCTTCATAGTCTTATCAAAGTGCTATTGCATTCAACCGTGAATGCATAAAGTTGGTAAAATGTACCCAATTTTCTTCCTCTTGCTATTACCATAGCATATCTCACCATTTTTACACCTACTTTAGAAAATTGTACATGCACACCTGCATCTATTAAATTTACTAACAGATAATAAATTTTTCACTAGTACCAGGATATACAAGACACCATCAAATATTTTAATACTACCATCAAAAAATTTCACATGAATACTTCCATGACCAAAAATATCAAGAACTAAGTTATCACCCAAATACACATTGCCACCATCAAACTTTTCATACTTACTAAACCAATTTCTATTAGGAGTCATGTGAAAAGATGCACCTGAGTCTATCAACCATGCATTGTCACCTGCATGAGTGGCTAAGGCTACGATGAAATAATATCCATCTTCCTTCTCAAAATTAGAATTAGAATCTTGCTTCTTCTTCTTTTTATTTTCCTCTTTGTAATCCTTTCAGAAGTATCCAAGTTTGCCACAATTCCTGCAGATCACCTTGGACTTACTAGGAGACTTTGATCTCCCCTTATTCTTTGAATTAGAATGGCCATGCTACTTCTCATTCTTGCCTCTTTTCTTTGGTATTCCTTGAACACTAAAATCCTCTTTGGCATTCTGAGAGACCTTCCTTCTCATCTCTTCAAAATCTAGAGAACCAATAATGTACTCCATCTCTAAGACAACTGAAGTGCTCCCTATGGCCATGAAAAGGCTGTCCCATGAGTCTACAATGAACATAATAATATTCGGCACCTTTCTTCTTCATCCATCCACACCTCAATTGAGGTCAGCTGAATCACCGACATATTAAAACTTTCAAGATGCTCAGAAATATATCCACCTTCTTCCATTCTCAAGGAATACAACTTCTTCCTCAAGAAAATATTGTTCACAAGTTATTTTGCTTGATAGATCTCACTTAGCTTCTTCCAAAGCTTCTTTGTGGTAGGTTCTTCATGGACATTAATCATTATAGAGTTTGTAATACACAATTCGATGAGACTTTTAGCTTTTCTATCTCTCACATCATACTCTATGGCTAAAGTTGGATCTATGGGCCTCAACTTCTTTTCATCAACTGCATCCCATAGATCCTCATCAATCAATAGATATTCCATCTATTAGGATAAACCACAGACAGAAGTAAAACACTACATGCAAATATAACCAATAACAAAAAATAATAGATCACATAGAAATGAACATAAGGCACCAAGATTTAACGTGGTTCACCCAATCCCTAGGCTATGTCTACCAAATATCAATTCTGATCTTATTACAATCCAGTGATTACAACCTGATTACAATCTGATTACAATCTGTAATCCCTTACAGCTCAATACTGCCACAAGAACCAATTTTACATCACAACATAATGAAAATACCTAACCCTAAACTTTTTTATAAAAGTATTTTATCTATTTTAGGGTTATAACATGTCAGCCATATGTCGGCTACAACATCGGCCATGACCCAAATTTTTTTTTTTAATTATGAAGTATGTACAGTACTTTCCAAATTAGTCACCATAATCTAACAAGCTCCCACTTGGGGACTGATCATGCTCCATACTAAACAAAAATTTCCCACTTGGAGACTAATCCTGTAGCAATACCACTACCACATGGGGCTCCCACTAGATCAAACCACCCTGGACTCTACTGTTCTTTTATGCATGTTCAGTCTAAAAGATCAACTGAAGCTGAAGAGGAGTTCAACTTCTCCCTTGTTACAACCTTTGTCAACATATTTGCTAGATTTTCATTTGTATGAATCTTCTCCAGCTTTAACTGTCCATCCTACAAAATTGATTGAATGAAATGGTACCGCAACTGTATGTGTTTGGTCTTAGAATGCAGAGCTGAACTCTTTTCAAGATGAATGGCACTCTGACTATCTGTGAACAAATAATTATCCTTTTGAGGATGTCCCAATTCTTCCAAGAAGAACTAAAGCCATATCATCTCCTTGGCTGCCTCTTTAGTAGCAACATACTCTGCCTCTATAGTGGATAGAGGATTAATCTTTTGTAACCTAGAAACCCAGCTCACAGCTGCCCCACCAACAGTAAAGACATAAGCTATAGTACTCTGCCTGGTATCAATATCCCCTACCAAATCTGAGTTAACATAGCCCTGCAAATCAGTAGTAGAGCCCCCAAAGTGTTAACACTTATTGGATGTTCCTCTCAAATATCTTAGAATCCACTTGACAACATTCTAATGCTCAAAACCTGGGTGACTCATATACCTGCTAACAACTCCCATTGCATGTGCAATATCTTTCCTAGTGCATACCATAGCATACATCAAGCTTCCTATAGCTGAAGCATAGGATACCTTGGACATCATATCCTCCTCTTCCTATGTCTTAGGACACATCTCCTTAGTCAATTTCAAATGACCAGGTAAAGGTGTGCTAACAGCTTTAGCATTCTCCACAGAGAAACGATGCAACACTTTCTCAACATAATCAGCCTGAGATAGCATTAATGTTCTATTCTTCCTATCTCTGTAAATATTCATACCAAGGATTTGGTTTGCTGCCCCCAAATCCTTCATAGCAAATGCATGTGCTAACTGGCATTTTAGCCCCTTAATATGATCCATGTTAGACCCAGCTAAAAGCATATCATCAACATATAAACATAAAATAATGTAGCTATCATCATCCAACCTCTTAAAATAAACACAATAATCTGAATGACACCTATTATATCCATGCTCATGCATAAAACTATCAAATTTTAGATACCATTGCCAAGGTGCTTGCTTCAAGCCATATAAACTTTTCTTCAATTTGCACACTAAGTTCTCCTTACCTTTGACCTCAAAACCTTGTGGCTGAGCCATATATATTTCTTCATCCAAATCACCATAAAGAAAGGCTATTTTAACATCCAACTACTCCAAATGCAAATCTTCAGTAGCCACAAGACTTAGTACATTACGGATAGAAGTCATTTTAACAATAGGAGAAAATATCTCATCAAAGTCAATTCCCTTTTTCTGTGCAAATCCTTTTACAACTAACCTAGCCTTAAATCTTTTCTCACCTCCTTCCTCTTCTTTCAACCTGTAAACTGACTTATTTTGTAAAGCCTTTTTACCTATAGGCAACTTGTACAAATCTCATGTCTTATTCTTCAACAAAGAGTCCATTTCATCTTTCATTGCAGACTCCCACTGAATCTTAGTATCCACCTGCACAGCTTCATCATAATTTTCAAGTTCACCAGCATCAGTAAGTAAAATAGAATAAAAAGAGGGAGAAAATCTTTGTGGTGGTCTAATTTGCCTCATTGACCATCTAACATTCACTAGTGTGTGTGGTATTTGTTGTTGTAGTTGTTGCACATCACGAGGAATGGCTGGAACAACAGCTTTTGGAGTATCATCTAGCACTGTACAATCATCTTCTTTCTTCTCATGTTGCTGCAACAGATCTTTGTACAAAACTTTCTCATTGAATATGACATCCTGACTTCTAACAATTTTATGATTTTCAAAATCCCAAAGCCTATAACCAAATTCATTAATGCCATATCCAATAAAGACACATTTCTTTGATTTTACTTATAGCTTGGTTCTATTTTCAGAGTCTATATGAGAAAAAGCTTCATAACCAAAGGTCTTGAGAAAAGAATAACTCACCTTCTTACCAGTCCATGCCTCCTCTAGAATACCACAACCCAAAGGAGTAAAGGGACCTCTATTAATCAAATATACTGCAGTATTGATAGCCTCCACCCACATGTGTAAGGGAAACCCAACATATAACCTCATGCTCCTTGCGTGCTCCATTATAGTCCTATTCATGCATTCAACCACTCCATTTTCCTATGGAGTCCTTGGAACAATTTTCTATCTATGAATACCATTAATGGACCAATAATCTTCAAATTCATGACTGCAATACTCACCACTATTATTAGATCTGAGACATTTTAATTTCTTACCAGTCTCATTTTCAACCAAGCATTTCCATTTCTTAAAAGTTTGAAATACATCAGATTTCTATCTAAGGAAATAAACCCATACTTTTCTAGTTGTGTCATCAATAAATGTAACATAATACTGAGAGCCACCAAGCGAAGATACCTGAGCTGGTCCCCATACATCTGTATGCACAAGTTCTAATTTCTCCTTTTTATTTTCCTTCCTAGTCTTTACAAAACTCACTCTCTTTTGTTTTCCATACACACAACTTTCACAAAAATCCATATTAACACATTTGAGACTTGGTAAAACTTTCTTTGAATGAAGTACTTTCATACCTTTCTCACTCATGTGCCCAAGTTTGTTGTTCCACAACGCTGTATCAGAATCTATAGCAACTATTTGTTCTCCCTGCTCAACTATAGCAATTGTTCATGAACATTCATTTTTCTCTGAAACAATCAAAGTAGAAGGAACAATATGACCTGTACAAAGATATAAGGTGCCTACTTTCACACCTTTTTCTACTACAAGGGAATCTTTTGAAACCTTCTAATTTTTATCATTTAAAGTAACTACACAACCCTCATCACCGAGTTGCCCTGCTGAAATTAAATTCCTACTCAGTCTTGGAACATGTTTTACCTCATGTAGTAGCCAATGATTCCCATTCTACAACTTAATCTTAATTTTTCCCTTTCCAACAATTTGACAGGGTTCATTATCCCCCAAATAAACAAGCCCAAAATCCCCTTGGACATAATCAATGAAATAATCATTTGATCCTCTCGATTGAGACCTCCTCCCCTTTGACTTTCCTCTTGATTTCTCACTATTTCCAGAGTTGCTTCCTCTCTTAGTCATTCTGCCCCTGCTTTGTGCATTCAAAGCACTTCCTGATGTAGATCCAACTGAGGATTTCCTATGAGTTTCCTCACTCAAAACAACACCAATCTCATCATCATATTTTAGGGTACTAGATCCAGGAACATAATTACTCACCGCCATTACCAAGCCATTCCAGCTTTCAGGCAAAGAACACAAAATCAAGAGAGCCCCAATTTCTTCATCAAAATTGATACCCACAAAAGATAACTGACTAGTAATAGTATTAAACTCATTTAAATGATTTTCAACAAATTCACCTTCTACCATTTTCATATTAAATAAATGCTTCATGAGAAATACCTTGTTTGAAGTGGATGGCTTTTAATACAATGTTGCTAGGGTTTTCATCAAATCTTCTATCGTCTTTTCTTTTGTAATATTAAATGCCACCGATGGTGCCAAGTATAACTTAATGCTTCCAAGTGCCTTTCTATCCAAAAGATCCCATTTAGCCTCTAACATAGTTTCCTGATTCTTTGCTTTGCCTTCCAACTACTTCCATAAATCCTTTTGATATAGATAGTCTTCTATTTGCATCTTCCATAACTGGAAGTTCTGCCCATTAAACCTGTCAACCCTTAGCTTACCCTCATTTGCCATTGCTCCCACTCAATCGTGAGACTCCCACTCAACTGTGAAACTTTCTTGTCGAGGATAACTGAAAAACAACTAGGCTTTGTTACCACTTGTTAGGATAAACCACAGAAAGAAATAAAAACTACATGCAAATATAACCAATAACAAAAAATAATAGGTCACACAGAAATGAACAAAAGGCACCAAGATTTAATGTGGTTCACCCAATCCCTAGGCTACAGCCACCAAACAGTAAGTCCGATCTTATTACAATCCAATGATTACAACTTGATTACAATCTGTAATCCCTTACAGCTCAATACTGCCACAAGAACCAATTTTGCATCGAAACATAATGAAAATACCTAACCCTAAACCTTTTTATACAAGTATTTTATCTATTTTAGGGTTACAACATGTCATCCATATGTCGGCCATAATATGTTGGTTACAACGTCGGCCATAGCCCAATTTTTTTTTAACCCCACTAATTATGAAGTATGTATAGTACTTTCCTGATCAGTCACCATAATCTAACACCATCTTCAACTTCCACATTTCAAATTTTTTGCTAGAATACTTCTCTACATCAATCCTCCCTGATGTGCTTGTCATCTTTGCAATCTTGCAACATAGAAAAAAAAACCTTTGCACAAGCTCCCACTCAAACCTTGATTAGCTCAAAAAACTCTGTACTCAACAAATAGAACCAAAATTGGCCAAGCTCTAATACCACTTATAAGGAAGAAAAGGTGTGAAAAATCACTTCCTACACTAATCTTGAGAGGAATATTATGCAAATTCAACTAACTATTGTAGAGATCTCAAGAAATGCATAATAACATAATCAAAATAACAATGAACAAATAACACAATGATTACCATGGGGAAACCCTTCTAGGAGAAAATACCCACCCTCCAAAACTAGCACAATGTATATCAAATCTGGAAGATTATAATACACTTGCATTGCAAGTTCTTACAAGAGAGCATCACCACAACTCAAACTCAGACTCAAAGAGGCTCCTTCTAGCACTAGTCTTGCAAATTGAACTTGATGATTTAAACACCTCCCCAAGCCCTCCTTTTATAGTGATTTTCCACTTGGAAACTAGTTTTGGTTTTACAAAACCATGGGCCAAAACTATGGGAAAAACAACCATGTCACATGTTACCCACTTGTAATTTGTAACTCCAAGAATACCAATTTCATCCATAATTTTGTCCTCTAGTTTAGACCCCCATAAAAATAATATAATGAGTTGTCTATACTCTAAAAAAAATCCCTTGTACATTGTCCTAGAGACTAGACATATTTTTAACAACTCATACCCCTTTTTCCAACTCATAAACATGTGGAAAACTATCACAAACAAATTCTAGAATTTTCTAAAAAAATTCTAGAGTTTTCTAGCTAAAATTTTCTAGATTTTTTTTTGGAAGAAGAGCTAACAAGGTTGAGACACAATTCTGAATAGTATCAAGCTGTGAATCTTTTTATCCCTTAGGTGCACCCACCTTGGTTTTGTTGAGCCAAAAGAGTAAAAAATATGTATGATTTTGTTGAAGTTGGGTCCAAATCTGAAGACCAGCTAGTTGATTATAGGAAGTAGCTAATCCTTAGGTTATTTTGATCTTCACCATCTTGGTATCAAGTATCATATCACTTGGTAGTGTAAGAACACCAACACATTTCACAAAAAGTTTTAAAGGCACTTTGTTAAACAACACTATATACTTGTCTAACCACTACACTAGATGAGTATTTAGTTGTAATCAGCTATCACAAAAAAATTGCACAATTATAAATCTTATTTCCCTAAGAATTATTAAGAGTACATAAGGAAAGAATTTTCCAGCATAAATCCATCCTCTACAAGAAATCTACTTCAATCCATGTCCACATTTGATCGTGCCAAACTCAAAAGTAATTACCAATTTCATAAATGTTGTCATGTTAGATTCTATAATGCTTTTTGTCGACTACAAAAGCATCAAAATAATGCATTGAACATTTCTTAATTAACAACAAATGCACCCCATTTTCTATACACAATGGCTTTCAATTCTATAATGTTTCCAAAAAAAATTTCAAATTGTAAGCTACCAATTGTTGTAGAAAAAAAAAACCTTGTCATTTGAAAATACTTATCCACACACATTTCTATACAATATTTGGTCCCTCAAATAATAATTCATGGATTCTAGAATTTCATTGTTATAATTTTATGATAGATTTATAGTTTCTTACTACAGATATTGCCTTGTGGGGTTCCTAACTTGATGTCATTTTTTGTCTCTTAATCAGGAAAACAAGCAATGCAAAACTTGGATAAAATTTGTTCATACAAAATTGTCTATATTTTACATAAATATATGAAAAAAAAATAATGTTTTCATATTACTTATACCAAAAAATTTAAACTAAACCTTATATTCTCTAGCATACTTATTACAACCTTATAGTGCAATCACAAGTAATTGTTAATCTATTTGATGATGTCTTATATGATGTAAGAGATATCTTAAACTAGAATACAAGACAACACAATGTCGGTGTATTTATCTTTTGAACTTGGGGATTAGACATGGGCTTTTAATGTGAAATTTCTTGGATATTGTTGAAGGTTTGCATGTGTACCATCTTAAATTGAGGCACTCCAATCAAATGAAGATTTAGCACCTATTTAATGAAGCTCTCAATACTATATCACATATTGAGTGCAAAACATGGTAGGAAGATGTTTTAAAACCATGTTGATCAATTGATGAGATATCTTCCAAGATGCCCAGTTCTTTGATAGATGTAGCAAAGGTGTGGAGGGGCCCATCCCTCATGTTTAGTGGAGGAGTGCACAATCAAATTTTGACCCTCCACGTGGTATGAATTTGTGGCCAATTGTGTGATCAAACAACTAGGGGACTAATGCCCTAATGTTATGGCAACTACATAGGATCAAGAGGAGGGGAAAGGAGGCTCATGACCTTATGAATTTTGTAAGGTTGGGGGTTCAAATCTGGAGGCCCATGATCTTACAAAATTTGTAAGGTTGTGGGAGTAAATTTTTTTCACTATGATGCTATGAGAAGTTGAAGTTGTCAGAGGATTGGGAGCTATAGTTTGAAGATATATGGTGGATATATGGTGCCATGATCATAAAGGATTAATATATTATATGTTAATGTGTTCATCTAGATCAAGGGAAATAATGTTAAGATTAAAATTTTTTACCACAAATGATATAGAGATTAAAACTGAAATTAAAATATTCCAAATGGTAAATGGGATTTTGCCAAGTGGCATTAACAGATTGGAGGAATAAAGGGAAGATTAAAATGATTATAATAATCAAAATTCATAAACATTTCAATGCATGAAGCATCAAATGAAAGATTTCAATGATTTTAAAAGTTTTATATAGTTTAACTATATAACTTTTTAAATGTTTCATTTTACATGCTCTATTTAGTACGACACCCAAATTTTTGAATTTTTCTTAGAAGGGCATTTTTAAATCTGAAATACGCATTGTAATATACTATGGGAACTAGAAAAGAACGAATTTTCCATTTTTGCTATCAAATTTTGTGCAGATGTTTACTAGTAGTAGCTACAAGAGATTTTTTTGATTTTGGGGGCTTCTGAATGAAAAGTGTAGATTTAAAGTTGTAGATGAAATTGCAATCAAATTTTGATCATATTATATCAGTTTTATTTTCATCAGCAAATTTGAGGATGATTTGATTTTCTTTGATGCAGTTTGGAGCAATTATGTTTTTTGGCAACAACACAAGTTGAATTGCTCAGCAAAGCAGAAGTGACATGTTAAGATCAAATTTTGGAACTTCAGTACAATTTGTGATGAATTCTTGATATTTTGTCCATGATATGTTTTGCAGATCAAAAGGGAATGTATCAGATATTTTGGCATCATTTATGGTTTTTGGCTGTAGGTATATGAGGAAGTTCAATTTCAATAAACTTTAGATTGAAGATTATTTTGAAGGGGACACATGTCAAATTCACCTTCAAGATTCTGAATTATCTTCTTTCCTATGTATCTTCCTTTTCTGCTCTTTGTAAGGGTTCTAGTTTTTGGATACTTTTCATTACAATGTAACTACTTTGTGGTTCTAGTCTGGTTGAAATCCTATCCCTTTATTGTGATACCAATTTTCTTAGTGTTCTTCTGTTATGAACAACACTAGTGTATTCCTTGTGAGTCATTTCATATTATACAGTCATTCATTTTTTATTTTCTAAGTGTTAACATGCAGATGATGTATTGGCTTCAAGGAAACTAATGCAAGAGTTCAACCTTTTTAGTTTCATTCTGATTCTGATCTCCTTCTTTTATTATCTATAATGTTTTGTGTTTGAGAATGAAGAGCTTGAACTCAGTTGGAATCCCTTAAGGTTGTATGTTAGGATGAATTTGTTGTTGGAACAAAGATCCATGTAAATGCTTGTTTACATTGACAGGGTTACAGATTACACCAGGAGGATTTCATAATAAGTATGAGAGTTGTTATGAAGATTGATGTCTATTTACAAGTCAAATAGATAGATCATATGCCTGAATATATGAGTGTACTTCAGGTATCGATCTATGTGTTAAGGTTTAGTTGATGCCCAATGGATAAGGGACTGGTTAGCTTAGAGATTGCATATCCTCTATTGTTGCATACTTGGTTAATGCTAAGATATCCAAACTTTAATTGATTATCAATTTCCCTTTTTATGTATGGAAGAACTAGAAGTGTAGTTCATGGCTTATTTGATGTTACTTTTTTGGTTGTAATTAGCTACTATGATCAGGAAGTTTGTTGGCAAATTATAGAAGAGTATTGACCATTTTTGCTATAGGGGACAATCTTGCAGATAAGAATATCAAGTTAATAAGATATACCCCTTAGGTTTTCCTGCCTTGGCTTAGTAGAGCCTAAAGTGAAGTGAGTCTTCATGACTCTATTAATTGGTCCAAAACTAAGATTTAGCCTTACTGAATATAGGATTTAGCTCATCCTTAGGCTTGTCCCTAGTCTTTGTTTCCTGGTATCAGGTTTAAATCTACCTGATATGTTCTCTACAAGAAGGAAATCCAACAAAATGATGACTCTACTGGGGAATGACACAATGAATATACTACAATAGTAAGGAATTGTAAGTTGTTTCTCATCTCCATGTTGGATTTGTGTCTCTCAGTTGTGCCTTATTCTTGATAGCAGTATCTTTGAAGATTAGTAATAGATAAGTGAACACAGGTTTTGTTGTGCATTTAAGGGTCAAGAATATGTTTTCTTTCACTTTGTTAATGGTGTGAAGTTCCTAGGTTGTGTGTGAGTTTTCAAATACCTGTTATGAATTCTAGACCAGCTTGTTGTTTTCTACAAGTTTGAAAATCTTTTCTCACTTAGTGAGTGGTGAGTTGAAATTATATCTTTGCACTAGTGTAATTGTGAAGTTTGGGTATTGTGAAGGTTGCAACGGTTGGAATGTAGATTTGAAGAAGTCATCTTAGGTCCTTGTCAATAGTTGTAAAGAAACTGGGTGATGTTTTGCAAGAGTTACTAAATCAAGACAAGATTTGAATCTGTTGTTGTTCACATCATTAAAGTGGTTTACAAGCATCATATTTAAGATATTTTCCTCTTTCTTGATGTTTCTTTTTAGGAGAGTAAGTTATACAAAAAGGTTTCTCTATCAAGTGACATTTCAACATAAGTAGGAGAAGTGTTTAATGCACCTTAGCATATTCTATGAAAGATTGTTTTAGAAAATGTTTTGACATCTTGGAATATGTTAGAGATTTAAGTTGGTAGATAAGTTTTCTGATCTACTACAAGCTATAAATTTTAAAAGTTATTTTGGTGAGTTATAAGTTTGCAAGAGATGGTAGATTTCTTTTCACCTAATATGCAATATATTGACCAAAATCATAGATCTTTGTCTACCAAGTGATACAGGCCATTATGGTTTTATGGTATCTATGGTTTCCCAAATGTCATACCTAATGATATTAGAATTTTTTTGTCTAAATTTAATGGGAACCATACTATTTTAGCTAGTCAAGATATTTAGATATTTAGTGATTTGATGGGTGACTATGACATTGATCATGAGTATGTGCACATGAAACTATTTGTTCAAACTTTGGAAGGTGATGCTAGAGATTGGTCTTACTTCTTACCAGCATGTTCTATTTCATCTTGGAGTGAGTTGCCTTCAGCCTTCATGGAGCAATTTGGAGAAAGGGTAAGCATATCTAATTCATATAGTAAATTCTTAAGGGTTCATATTGAGGATGGTGAACTTGTTCCTCAATTTAATATCTGATTTGCAAAAACCTTGAATGAGATCCTTGAGAAATGTAGACCAGATGATTAAGTATGCCTAATTGTTTACCTTGGTGCATTTGACAAGAAAATGTGCTATCGGTTAAGGGATAAAGAACCCAAAACTTTATATTAGGCTTGTATGATTGCTATGGATATTGAGAATAATTTGAAGTATGGACTTACTAGGAGTCATTTCTCTAAGGTTTCTTGCTTGCATAATGAAGTAAAAAATAAAGGGTAGTGTCATGTTGACTATTCAAATACAGATCAGTGTAGACATTCCCCTACTATTGTAGATAATCTTATTGAAAATTCAAAATAAAAAAGATGTGAATGTGACGTTGAAGTCTCTTTGTTTCAAGGTAGAGATAATATTGTTCTTGTCAAACAAAGTGCATATGTTTGTAGTACTTCAATAGTGGATATTAAGGTTGATTCACTTGATAAGTTATATGTAGAAGATTTAATTTCAGTTATTGCTTCTCCAATTGATGATTTTCTTTGTGTTGAGAATGTAACTAATTGTGAAGTTGCAAGGCATTCATCTTAGTTTTATGTAGGTGAAGAAGCTGAAACTTGTGTTTCAAATGATGAGAACAATGTTGCTGATCTATTGTATGATGAAGAAGCATCATATGAGGAAGATGATGAGAGTGGTTACTTGAATTAAAGTGAGGAAAATGTTACTACATGTTCATATTCATATGAGTCTGATGTTGATTGGGAGGAAGAGAGTAATGATGACAGTAAGTGTTCTTATCCAAGTGAAAGTATAATTTCTTTTTCTAGATTTGAAAATGAAAGTGGAATTCCATCTTTGAATGGTATAAACTAGCATGTAGTTGAAAGTGTTGAAGAGGAATTATTTACACAATGTGAAGACAAAGAGGTTATTTACAAAGATCAATTACCTAGTTGTGTAGATGAATGCCATGGGGTCATGTGTAACTATAATCATTAGCATATAAGTAATTCTATAGTTACTGCAATAGCGCCTAATGATAAAATAAGAGATGATTGGTGGGTAAGTCATTTGAATCATCTTAGTGAAGACGATGTGAGTATTATTGATTTATATTCCACTTGCTTAGTTGATGAAGTGGATATTATGTCTTCGAGTAATGATGATGATGATTATAATTTTTCTTCTTCACATGCTAAAAGTTCTTATGAAAAAGATGAAATGGGTTGTGATTTTAAGTGTTATACTAATGTTTTATATGGTGAAAATTTTGATGATGACCAGCTGATCTTTTGTCAAAATGTTCAAAGAAGATCCCTGCATGGAGTGATCAATCCATTGTTTGAAGAGGACATAGAGGTTTTAGATCTAATTGAGGATTATTTTAATGGTGACACACTATCATACTACTATAACAAATCAGATTGTTCTTTTTTTGAGTGTGATAGTGAATATCCTAATGATGATGCATTTTGTGAGCTTGAAGATGAGGTGCTTGATCAAATTGTCTTTGAAAATAAGCCAATACTTCATAGTAAGTTCTATGATATTTCATATGAGGTAAAAGCTAATCAGCATTTTGGTTGTGATGATGATGGTGAGGTGTTAGATGAAGTGGTTATTCAAAATTTGCTTGCACCTTGCAAGGATTTCTATGATGAATGCTTTAATATGACTGATCCATTTGCTAATTGTTAAGAATTAGTGGAGAGCCCTGGATTATTTTTAGTTAGTAACAAGGATAACATTGGCAAGTATAAATATGAATACTCATTTGAATGTCAACTACCTATGCATAGAGATACATATATTCAAGGTGTGTCTAGTCTTTTTCCAAAATTTGATAGAATGCATAATTCATCTTCTGAAGACAATTATTAGTTTGATCTTGGTATATTTGAGCATGCTAACCCCTACTTTCATAGGGAGCATTATGTTAAAAATGGTCCTAATATGTGCTATGATAGTCAAGAAAGTTATTTTGTTTTGCCAACTAAACTAATTGAGAATTTTAATGTGTTTGGTGAGACTGATGGAAAAAAAAATTCTAGCCTATCTCAAAAAGATATAAATGAAAATTAAGTGTTTGATAGAGGTAATAAGTTTGAAGAAGTTTTGGGTGACTCGGGGTCAACATCTTATACAGTTAGAATAGTTTCCTTATTTTCAAAATTTTGTTTAGAGAAAGTTTTTGAGTGGTCTTCTTCAGCTAGAGATCTAAATTCTTACCATGTCCACAAGGGGCATGCATCCCCAAATAGAGCCACTAGTGGCACTCAAAATTGCTTTCCTATATTGATTGCCCATTCCAAATTTTGAGTCATTGTGAAATCCTATGAGGGCTTTTCATGCATATGTACTCGGTTGTTGTCTTAATTCCTAAATGGTGTTTTATGTTTCTAACACCATTAATTCATCTTGTACAAGTGTTCTATGATGATAAACTGACATTCTAAACCATTCTACAAAGTCCCATTTTTAGTTGCCCTCAGTTCTGCATTTCTTGCCTAAGTGTCAAACATCGACGGGAGGCCATGTTTTCCTTTGAATATCTTTTACCTAGTTAGGATTCATAACTTTCCACTTTGAGGATGTTTATTATGCATACCAAAGAACCTATGATCCAAGTTTCAAGTCATTTTGAATCTGTTTGACTAGGTTTTGAACCCCTCAAAGTTGACAATTTACTATTTTCATACATCTGCATATTGTTCATTTTTTCAGGTAGCCTTGTTTGACAGACTATAACTATTGACCAGTTGACCCAAATAATAAAATTCCTTTTGCATCATTTTCTAGGGGTTAGAGACTTGCTATTTTCCTAATTTGAGCTTATGATGAATACGTTTGATCAGTTTTCAAATGTGATTCCATTTGCAATTTTTAAGGTTTCATTGGTAATCAGAAGTGTAGATTGATTCAGAGCCCTATTTTGGATGTCATATCTTTGACTCCATGATTTCATAGATTTAATGGTTTGTTCCCCTACATTCTACTCTAAAAATACTACAAGTGTGCCAGTTTTCAAGTCTCAATGAATCCATCTGCACACTTTTCCAAGTTCATTCCATTTACAAAAACACTTTTCTACTAATATTCACTGTTCTGCAAATCTAGGTCTGTTAAATGTGTCAGAGAGAATAGAAGTTCAGAGTTTCAAAACTTGGTTGGTTGTTTTCATCAATTTTTAAAACTAGGCAATAGACCCTATTATTAGAAAGTCATAGTTTGCAAAAATAGGGTAAATAAGTTTTTTGATGATTAATCAGTGATCAAATTTGATTTGATTTAGTTCAAGCTAATCAATTAATCAATTTGCAATATTAGTTGTTTGAAAACAAAAATAAAATTAGGTAGACCCATTTTGGGCCTGGCTGATTATCATTAGATTACTGAGACAATATTATGGGGATAGTGTAATGATAGGATGAAATGGGTAGGGTATGTAATTTCTCAGACTAAGGCTTTTCAAATTTTTTTTAATTCATTACCGAACATGTGAAGAAGAATTAATCAAAGTTTGGGTTTTTTCTTTACATCTTGGTTATAGCTGATTGAGGTTTAAATGTTTTTAAAGCTCAATTTCTTCTAAAATTGCTTTTCACAATTGATTGTGCACATTAAATGGGAATATATTTCCATGAAGAGGCACCACACATAGGAGATAGTCCATGATGAATTACAAACAAGGAAGCTCCATCGCATGGGCCCATGTGATGATGAATCACAAATGGTTAAGTGTATGGCATGGACATCTCATGGTGGAAGAAGGTAAAGAAAAATAGAGCAATCCAAGGCAAAATAAACCCACGACAAGAGGAAAATAGTTAGGCTCCATAGCATGAGCAGATAATCTATGCTAGTGGGGAGTTTTGCATGAATAGAGGGCATGGTTCCCACAACTTCAAAGGTAGAAGACACATTTTTAGAGAAAAGATGCCAAAGAAGGGTACTAGGCAGCTCCATGCCAAATGGAGAGAACCACAACAAATGGGGCCTCATGCAATGAAGAAGAAGCTATCCATAACAGGCAGAGTATCCACGTTTTTGGGCAAGGATAGCATCTACAGGGGTCTCTAAATTTTTAAAATGGAGACCAAATAATAAAAAGCCTAGATTTTGACAAGAATGTGCATATCTAAAGCGACAGAATGAAACCCATAGGCACAAAGGAAGAGGTCCGCGGCTTTCACAAGGAGGTTGCCCATGCATGATGATTAGAAGTCACTGACACAAAGGAGAAAATGGCTGCAGCATGTGAGGAAGAGTTCCTATGGTATAAGATGACTTGAGTCAGGGTATTCTTCTGAACGAGCAATGGAAGAAAGTGGAGTGCACTCCACCAAACTTCTCTCAATACTATATCCCACATTGAGCACAAAATAGGTTAAAAAAATCTTTTAAACCATGTTGATCAATCGATGAGGTGTCTTCCAAGACACCCAATTCTTTGATAGGCATAGCAAAGGTGTGGAGGGGCCCATCCACCATGGTCAGTGGAGGAGTGTGCAGTCAAAATTTGACCCTCCACTTGGTATGAATTTGTGGCCAGTCGTGTGATCAAACAACCAAGGGACTAATGCCCCAATGTTATAGTAACTACGTAGTATTAGGAGGAGGGGAAAGGAGGCCCATGACCTTACAAATTTTGTAAGGTCAGGGGTTCAAATCTAGAGGCCTAGAATCTTGCAAAATTTGTAAGGTCGTGGGAGTAAATTTTTTTCACTATGATGCTACAAGAAGTTGAAGTGGTCAGGGGATTGGGACCTATAGTTTAAAGATATATGGTGCCACAATCATAAAGGATTAATATATTATATATTAATGTGTTCATATAGATCAAAGGAAATAATGTTAAGATTAAAATTTGTTGCCATGAATGATATAGAGATTAAAAAAAAAAAAAAAAAATTTCAAATGGCAAATGGGATTTTGCCAAGTGACATTGACAAATTGGAGGAATAAGGGGTAGATTAAAATGATTATAATAATCAAAATTCATAAAAATTTCAACACATGAAGCATCAAATGAAAGATTTGAATCATTTTAAAAGTTTTATATAGTTTAACTATATAACTTTTTAAATGTTTCATTTTACATGCTCTGTTTAGTCCGGCACCAAGATTTTTGAATTGGTCTTAGGGGGGGCATTTTTAATCCAAAATAGGTAGTGTAATATACCATCAGAACTGGAAAAGAGAGAATTTTCCATTTTTTCTATTAGATTTTGTGCAGGTGTTTACTAGAAGCAGGTACAGGAGGTTTCTTGATTTTGGGTGCTTCTTAGTGAAAAGTGCAGATTTAAAGTTGTAGATGAAATTACAATCAAATTTTGATCATATTATATCAGTTTTGTTTTCATCAACAAAATTTGAGGATGATTTGATTAGCTTGGATGTAGTTGGGAGCAATTATGTTTCTTGGCAACAACACAAGTTGAATTGCCCAAGAAAGTAGAAGTGACATGTTAAGATTATATTTTGGAGCTTCAGTACAGTTTGTGATGAATTCCTTATATTTTCTCCATGAGATATTTTGTAGATCAAAAGGGAATGTATCAGATATTTTGACATCCTTTATGGTTTCTTTTTGTAGGTAGATGAGGAAGTTTAGTTTTAGAAAACTTTAGATTGAAGATTATTTCAAAGGGGACACATGTCAAATTCACCTTCTAGATTCTAAAATATCTTCTCTCCTATGTATCTTCCTTTTATGCTCTTTGTAAGGGTTCCAATTTTTGGATACTTTTCATTATAATGTAACTACTTTGTGGTTCCATTCTAGTCAAAATCCTGTCCCATTACTATGATACCAATTTTCTTAGTGTTTTTCTATTATGAACAACAATATTGTCTTCGTTGTGAGGCATTTCATATTATACAGTCATTCATTGTGTATTTTCTGAGTGTTAACATGTAGATGATGTATTGGTTTCAAGGAAATAAATGCAAGAGTTTAACCTTCTTAGTTTCATCCTGATTCTCATCTCCTTCTTCTATTATCTGTAATTTTTTGTGTTTGAGAATGAAGAGCTTGAACTTAGTTGCAATCCCTTAAGGTTGTATATCAGGATGAATTTTCTATTGGAACAAAGATCCATGTAAATGCTTGTTTACATTGATAGGGTTGCAGATTACACCAGGAGGATTTCATAATAAGTATGAGATTTGTTATGAAGATTGATGTCTATTTGGAAGTCAAATAGATAGATCATATGTTTGAATATATGAGTATACTTTAGATATCCATCTCTGTGTTAAGGTTTAGTTGATGCCCAATGGATAAGGGACTAGTCAGCTTAGAGATTGCATATCCTTTATTGTTGCATACCTAGGTTATGCTAAGATATCAAAACTTTAATTGAATATCAATTTCCCTTTTTCTGTATTGAAGAGCTAGAAGTGCAGGTCATGGCTTATTTGCTATTACTTTGTTTGGTTGTAATTTGCTACTATGATCAAGAAGTTTGTCAGCAAATTATAGAAGAATATTGACCATTTCTACTATAGGGGACAATCTTGTAGATAAGAATATCAAGTTAATAAGATATACCCCTTAGGTTTTCCCGCCTTGGCTTAGTAGAGCCTAAAGTGAAGTGAGTCTTGATGACTTTGTTAATTGGTCTAGAACTGAGATTTAGCCTTGCTGAATATAGGATTTAGCTCATCCTTAGGCTTGTCCCTGGTATTTTTTTGTGGTATCAGGTTTAAATCTACCTGATATGTTCTCTACAAGAAAGAACTCCAACAAATACAACATCTTTCTCTCAAATATTCAAGCATCCACAAGAAATTGCATTCATAAGTTCAAGCATTTAAGCATTCAAGTTCTAAAGACCTCTTCAAGAATCCAAGTCATCCAAGATTTCCTCAATTAAAGATTTAGGATTATGCATTCAAGCCATTGAAGGATTTCTATGCTAGATATTCTATTGCATTTCCAACATTCAAGATCTCCCTCCATATATTCGAGGTCTTTTGTGTTGGCAATATGACCAATAAATAAAATAAGGTAAGTGATATGGTTATCATTTATGGTAACATATTTGTTTTGCAGATTAGTCATGATTATTTGTGAAGGAAAATTGTCTAAGTATTAAGCAACATTATAGCAGCATGATAGATTTGATGATAGTGGAATATTCCCTTAGAATATTATGTTGTATAGTTAACTAGAGATGTATGACATCATACTGATGACACATACCAGTGTGAATGTCCATACAACAAATCGAGTTCAAGTTATGAAGGAATTAGTGATGTTAGAGCGTAGAATAGAGCATATTAGAAGAATGTGTTAAATGACCTAATTAATTGTCTTAATTATTATTTCTTGGTGAGTTGAGTCTAAGGATGTTATGTGAGCCGAATAAGGAAGATTTTACCAATATGTTTGGTATAAGTAAAGAACTTCATTTGTGAAGTTAGTGTGTAGTAATCTAATGATGATGTGTAACCAATAATTGTGAAGTTGATATGATCTTGTGAAATGCAAGTAACAAGTGAATGCAATGTTATGAGTTGTGATGTGAAGCAATACTATGTGAGATATGATGTGAATTGATGTGTGTGCAGTCACTCTTTGTATGAAGAATTGACAATTAGAAGATTTACAAAGTACAAAAAGTGTTTTAGTATTGTATGTATACTTATTTCTTGAAGAACTTATTGTATAGTTTCATGTTAGTGTAGTGGGATCTTCTTTCACACATTTGTATATGATCTACCAACTTCTAATATGGTTGAGGCTTCTAACAAGGCCTAGTCTCCTAATAGGGACTTGAGACACTATACATTTTTCATAGACTCCTAATAGGGTCAATATCCTTAACTAGATACTTTATATAGTGAATCATCTTGTGGGTTCCATCCCCACTGGGGTTTTCCCTTGGCTAGGCTTTCCCTAGTTTACAGACATGGTGTTATGAGTTCTCTTCTTGTATCATTTCTTATTTTGTTTAGCACTATTGGTATTCTTTTGGTTTCACTTTGATTTCCTTCCTAAGGTTTCTAAAGTTGAGTCAAAGCTATTGCATCTACACACTTGATTACATTCCAAGTTCAAGAGCATATTCATAGATTTACATTACTTCATGTTAGATCTATCACTATTACTTGTTAGCATTCTATTTAAATAATTTAAATTCAAGGTTAATTCCTAAACTAGCATTTTACTAAAGAAACCCCCAAAATAGTAAACAAACAATCCTTTTATTTATTGGTTTTTGATCTTGAATTGACAAACAAGTTGCAGATTTGGATACCATTTTTGACTTTCTTTAGAGCTATGAAATTAGAATCAATGTTGCTCATAGTTGTGCACTAAAAATTTAGACACGCTTCTATAAACCATTATACCAAAAATATGCATGAAAGAGAGAATCTTAAGAGGTAGCTTATAACTCTTTATTTATGATGTGCAAAGGATATGAGATGGTGGATCTTAAATGAACCAAGCTATTCAACCCCTTCAAGGTGCACCATAGAACAAGAGATTCAAAGATGGGAGCAAGAATGCTAGCATCCAAGAACCAATATGATAATGAAATGTAATATAAATGATATCTAAGCTAGAGCATAAAAGAAAGTTAAACTACGTGTAAGTAAGCCATAATGCAAATATGAGAATGATTATGCTCCAAGTATTCAAAATCTCCAGAGCACCTAGAAATAATGTAGTATAATGTTATTAAAAAACATGAGAGATTATATTAGAATGAGGATAGAGCCCTCCCTTTTAAATAAAAATAGACAATTGTGTTTAAAAGGCAAAATTCGATGGTGGAGGATGCATTTTGAGTGATCCATGTGCACAAGCATCTCACCTAATCATAATGAACAATGATTTTGATAGGAAAAAGATATGTGGATGAGACTTATAATTATTTTGAAAATAGAAGATTCCTCCTCACATAGAAAATTGTGCATTCATGTGTAGACAAAAAAGCCTTTTCTATTCTTTTTAAAATAGGAATAATGCTTTTTATGTGCATACTTAGGATAAAAGGAATTTTGGGGACCTTTTCTAATTAAAAGGGAAAAAGTTATTATAATTAAATCAAATACTTAGGATAAAGTGGTCAAACCATAGGTTATAATCATATAAATATATTTTTCAGAATTTGATCACAAGGAAAGATAACTATAAAATACCAATAATTGAGACGAGCACTAAAATGTCAAGAAAAGAAAGAACATAGAATCAAGAGTAAATAGACAACCATAACAAAAAGAAATTTGCAGCAATGATAGAATATTCTTGCCCCATCAGGATCAACATAGGAATGAGATAGATGAGATACATAAATGAGCTAGATTTGATCAAATCAAGATCAATCAAGATCCATGATGATAAATAAGCCAGTGAAATGAAAGAGTGACCACCAGGAAATGAAGAGATGCCCCAATTTGACTAAGGTTGAACTAGAAGATAAATCATGAGAAATAGGTCAAAGCAGGAAGAAAAATGAAAAGAAAAGAAATGGAGTGACTGTGAAGAGTGGAAGAGATTAGAAATGATGAATAAATGAAGAAATGATGATTGCTCCAACAAGATTCAAATATTAAGGCTCAAAGGGTTAGCAACTTGAGTAGAAGAAGGAGAATTTTAAAATACAATTTTGACCATCAAGATGAACCCAAATTTTACTTGTAGTCTTGAAAAGGATCTAGGGTGTCAAAATTAGCTAGGGGTATAGTTTTTATGCAAATTTTAGGAGTTCAAAATAGGAACAAAAGGTTATATAAGGGCCCCAAAAGGGTAGATAGATATGATGATAATTGTCATGCCCAAAATTCTTGGAAAAAACACACCAACAATTTTTCTTTAAAAAAACAAAACAATGACTAAGGTTATAACATACTAGCATAGAAGGCATTTTAGAAAGATAACAACAAGGTAAGTTGAGTTCGAGTCACAAGGTTGCACTATTAGTTTACTAGAGTTTTGGGGTTTCAATTTTGATTAAAATATTTATTAGGGTAAGGGTAAGTTGAAGTACCCATAATAGAGTTTTTTATTATTTTGAGGTTTTGGGAAACAATTGAATTTTTTATTATATTTCAAAAGGATGTAGAGCCAATTTTCTAACACATTGTACAGGGTCAAAATCCTAAGTTGTAATGGTACAAGAACACTTAGTTTGGGTTGAATAAGTCAATCAATTAAACATCACATTTAAATTACTAGGGTATGATGTCAAGTTCAAATGCATTTAGGGTTTCCAAGTTCCTAAGTTGACTATTATACTATCCCTTATAACATTATACTAGGTCAATCTTTGGGAGAATCTAATTTTGCATTTAAAGGTTAATCTATCATAATATACTAATACTTAATTCTGCATATTATCATAACCTATTTAGAACTAATTAAAAAAATTAAATATTCATCATTAAATCCTTTACAAAATACACTTTATCTTTCAAACATGATCCTATACAACTATTAAGTAAATTATGCAAGATCTTTTAAATTACCACTTTTCATCCTAGACATAATAAATTCTAACTAGATAAAACCCATAATGAATTGCATAACATTTGTATTAAACCACTACTAAACTAATTACTTAATAAAATAATAAATATTTCAAGACAATACTCTATCATAAATTAAAACCTTAATCATATACTTGCTTCCTAACTATAATCTCCAAACTTGCTATACTCAACCTTCTTAGCCAATACTAGAGCATATTAAAGTAACCTTTATATAATAATTCTACAATGTAAAAATATATCAATGAAATAAAACATATAAAAATACTCCTAATATAACCATACGAACACTATCATCTAATCCCTAACTATTCATTACCAAGCCTAATAAAAACACTATCTAAAAACACTTTATTAACCTTAATAATCCTAAACATACACTAACCTCTAGTTATATGCACTTAATATACTAACTTTATTATTCACGCACTATCTATACTACATTAAAAAATTATAAAACCTTGACCCATGCCTTGGAAGCACTCTCCAAGGTCTGACATGTCCTCCAAGTGCAAAATACCCTACCCAAGGATGATGTGCATGTCCCATGCTTAGAAGTACAGCCAAGACAAGGAGGTACATGCATGGACTTTGGGAAAGATTGAGAGGGAGTTATAATTGTTGACTTTACTCCCCACATGTATAGCAATGTGGGTATGAGTACTGAAGTGAGATCCCAACTTAAGGAGAAGGCATCATCTATGGTGCACCATATATGCACCAATTTTTAAGAAAATATAAAATACCTTTTGTGTTTAACACTGGCTATAGGTGCATATAAGTTTCCCCATAGCCACTGGCCAAGAAGAAGGGATGGTGATGTCAACACTTGGGATGTGTTGAAAAAAAAAGCCAAGGAGGTAGGTGAGTGACCCAAGATAGGGGTTACAACTTGCACGGAGGGAGAGAGGTGATTAATGTTTGGTATCCCATTTCTTTATTAATATTACCTTGCACAACACTCACTGAGGAGGGTAAAAAGGTGAGGTTTAAGGTAGAATTTAGTTTTACTTTTTATGTTTTATTTTCTTGTCCATACAACAACAAAAGGGTTGTATGGGTTTTCAAGGAGGAGTGAGGTTGTGGGATGTGAGCTCCATGTGGGTCACAACCCCATCCTCAACTTAATCCATTTCCCCTCTTTATTATCTTATTTTGATGATGAATTTATTAGAAGGGATATTTTATCCACCTCATGCATTTATGTCCCACTTAGTATTTAGGTTCAAAATATATGTTTGAATTTTGAAAGGGGATCTTTAAAAGGATATTCTTTGTTTCTCTTTTGAGGACAATAATATTATCCATACATTTCTAGAGAGAAAATGTATCCTCCCAAAAAATGTATGAAGAATATTCATGTTGGGAAATTTTATGAATTTTACTTATTTCCTTTCCTAGTGACTATTAGTATGAACTTTTAGATCAGGTAAGTATTAAGAAAGCATAAGGATAGTAAAATTTGATATGCACAATTCAATTTTCAAGGGCTTAGATAATCATTTTAATAACTTAGGAAAACTATGGATTAAATGTATTAGTTCTTCTAGGTCTTCTTGCACTTAGAGATTTATTAAGTGGGTCTATTCCACCAAATTTAAAATGAAAAATAAAATACATGCATTAAAATGAGCATTGGATTAGTCAAGAACCATAGGGTTCTATCTATATTTGGATTCAATACCATTCTGCATGAACCATGAGCTTAATAATACCAATATTTCATTTTCATTGTTGAAATTCAAATTACAAGGAGATGAATGAAGATTAAAATAAACATGTAGCTATTGTGTTTTCCCATTACATTCAAAAACAAGAATTAATCATGAAACTACAAGGGATATGTTACACAATGAAGCCATGCATAATTCTTCATGGAATGCCTTTCTTTTATTAATAAATGTGAAATTTACAATATTGGATCCATTTCATAATCAAAATCAAGATATAATTCCTTCCTCGTTGGATAAATGTTAAAATACACAAGAGATTGAAATAATGAATAAATATCCCCACAAGGTGACTCAAGGAACATCATCAAAACTCCAAAACTAGGTTGCTCCATCAAGAACCTATCCAAGCAATCTATAAAATATATTGAACAACCATGGAGATCTCACCTCCCATTCTAAGCCTTGAAAGGCCACCCACCTAGCTAGGAGAACTAGTAACAAACTGAGTGACATTCATAATCCAAACACAATGAAATAACTCAACATACAATTCCCATCTAAGGTATGCACAACAAGTTTCATATTGAACTTATGACTATAGAGAAGATGAATTTTTCTAATTAGGAAAAGCCAATGAAGAACACAAATCATATGCCTCTTCCAAGGCTACCAAACCACATAAACTTCTATTTATTTCTCTCCTTATTTCCCCCAAAAGAATTAGTTTTGCATTAAAAAGAAAGGGCCCATAACACTTTGTTTTCTTCCTCTTCTCAACATGAGAGGAGACTCTACATTGACTTGGAGTCCAAATTAAACCTTCCCCCATACATGACCACTTCTTCCCTATCTGAGGCTGAGTAATGCCAACACACCCTTCATAGTTTCTCATACAAAGAAAAGAGAAAAACATATGAAATTAAGCAGATAACAACCCACAATACCTATCCCTCACATGATGCAAAACAAAAACATGATACAATATGCAAGACATTTACACATACAAGCAATGCATAATGAACATAACCATGTCAATGGAGAACCTACCTTCATAAAGGTTACGGGAAGATTAAGTTTTGAGAAGACCTAAATCCTCTCCTTCTTCCAATTCCAAACTTGAATTCTCTAAATGTAGAGAATGGGTGAACAACCCTCAACTCTTCCAAGGGACTCTAAATAGCCTCCAAACATATCTACCCAAAATATCAATAACTCTAATATTGACTTTAAGCCTCCTAGGGTCTTCCTAGTTGCCCCTATCATAAAGGAAACCTCGTAGAAGGAGTTTATCCTTGGGTAACCTTATGGAGATGATCCATTTTCACAACAAAGGGAAATTAGGATATTTTAGTGGTTGTAAATTTTGCTAGGAAGTTCTAGAAAGGTGGGAAATATTCCTAACCCATACACATACCACTTGGGCACTTGAATTACATTAATTTTGGCTTCTAGAATCAATGTATGACCTATACAAGTGGCTTAGAATATTTGATCTTCAAAAAACCTAAGGATGTAACCTTTACACTAAACCCTAATTAAGAGGAACTATTTTAGGTTACTAACTAATTAATCTTAGATTAATGGGTTACTCTACTAACCCTTAATTGACATGTTAGCACACATGCATATAACGAGTGTCAAGTGACACCATAATATTTACTTTTAAATAAAATTCAACACATCACAAAGTACAAAATGATACACATACATTTAGATTACGATATAATTTAAAAATTAGACAATGAGGTTCAAATCACTTTATTGGATTCAACCTTAGTATTATAGTTTTCACATAGGGTCAATTATTGATTCTCTGGTTAATTCCATGGTTAATTACCCTATGCAATCAATTCAAATATTAGTAGTTTGATAACATCACATTCATATATTGAAACCAAATTTACATAATCAAATTGATCAGAACATTATAACTTCATCTAAATAAACCTTTCCCATTTATGCAGATAGATTAACATCACTAATCTCATAATTGAATCATCATAACATATTCATTGGTTTGAATTAAAATGTTGAAATAATCATTGTAATGCATGCATATATCTAAATATCATAGGTATCATCAATAGAGCATACTGAACTATCTGAATGCATATAACCTAATCATCAAGGTACCATAAATAAACATCATTATCATAAGGTGAAACATATTATAACATAGTTAGTATGAATGAATATTCAAATAGTCAAACAATGTAGTCAGTCTCGAATCATGGGGTATCAAAACATAAATGTATCAACTAATCTCAATTTTGATTAGGAAACCTAAACCTTAAAATCATAATTCATATCCATCATCATAATCATATATGTCCATAACTTTGTATCACCTAGTTATGTAGATGTATCCTAGAGAACGCACATAATGTTTATAATTTAAACCATAATTTTGATTAACCAAATAACTCATCCCAATACAAAAGTATAACATCCTATACACAATAACCTAACAACCTTAACACATCACAATGTACTTATAATATTTAAAATTTAAGCTACTTAAGAGTACTTCTAGTTAGTTGATAATCTTTGTCTTTGATTTTCTAATGATTCAAAAGAGGGTAAGTATTAAGTTGTTTTATTGCAACAATCATCAAATCATTATATGTAAGATAGCCATAATTATCATAATGTCCTCTACATAGTTTCAAGAAATAACCATGACAATTTCTCATAACACCACATTGTTATGCTCATATATCCATTCAAATCTTGTATAAAGGGTTTAATAGGAAATTCATATTTAAATAAGTGAGAAGTGAGAAATAGCTAAGAAGATGTAGCAATATATGACTAAGAAGAAGATGAAAACAATTAGCTTACACATCCATGAAAGATAAAAAAAGACTTTCTTAATATTCAAGTGAAAATCCAAGCTAGAAGGAACCCTAAAATTTAAACTAGTATGAAAAGGTGAAATTGCAAGGGTTATATAAATATGTCCTATTTTTTTATCATCAAGCCTTATTAGGGACATCAAAAGATCATATAATTATCACTAGTGTAGACTATGAGGATATGAATATGATCTATATCAGATAGAATGTGGGAATCCAACCTATGCATCAAAGGCATATAGGTCAACATGAATAATAGTTAGATTCCATAAGTTTGATGTAGCAAGATTATGCTTGTATTAAGACATAAAATGTGAAGATGATCACAAGAACACACTTGAAAAATAGATAATGATGATATCTTGTAGATCCTAAGTATCAAGTGGGACATTAAAGAAGCTCAAGACAACCAAAATCAATAAGGTATACCCATAAGAAGAAAGAAAAAGAAAGCATGCTCCATTCCCTAGTCTTCTAGTCCATGACATCCTTGAAGGACTATTAGGGAGGGAACATTCATAAAATAAATCAACATAGACAACACACAAATAAAATAAAGCTAACAATTCTTAGCTAGTTTTTAGTGTTTAAGTGTGTGTGGAAGTCACATCACTATCTCTTTAGGACTCAAGTCTTCCAATGATAAATATCATAGACTATAGCCAAAGTATTTGATAAGTGTCAAGGAACACTTGATGTAATGGGGAAACTTTTCAAAAACACTTTTTAGTGAGAGTTTCCAAAGAAATATCTATGCAACAAAGAGACACATGATAAACTACATAGTTTGAGCCTATTAGACCTAGATGCAAGAGTCAATTACAAGATAGGAAAGGAAAAAGAAATATAAGATGAATGATGCATGGGCACAAAGAGAAATAGAGATAGACATAAGTAAAAGGGTCTCAAGTAGCATATGTTTCTAGGATTGATTAACTCTTAAGAAATATCACATCATTTTGTCCCAGTGTCTAGCAAGGTGAAGGGTATGATGGAGTAGAAAGGTTATATATAAGATGGATAAGAAATGATGAATGAATAAAATGAAAGTGATCCTAAAGGAATGACTCCTCAAGAATACCCAAGTGAAGATAGTAAAATAGCCATATGAAGCAAGTTGTGAGTAAGGAGTGGAAGCTAATGAGCAAGGTAACATATAGGATAAGAAATGGAAGCCAATAAGTGAGAATAACATATAGGATAAGAAGTGGAAACCAATAAGAAAGATAGCAGATGAGATAAGTAGTATAAGATAATAAGTGGGGTAACATATAGGATAGTGATATGTATTCATGAAATTGTATAGCCCAAAAGAGTGGACATGTCAAGAGGCCCATGAAATCCAATTTTTCATCTTTATTGTGACCAAGACCAAGTGGTTGAATGGATATGATTGTGAAAAGATAGAAAAATAAGAATGAAGATAGATATAAAGGTTATGAGTGAATGAGACACTACAGTAAGGAAGCTAATGGATAAGATAGCTAATTTGCAAGGATAGCTCAACATTGTCAATATCAAAGAGGAAAGAGGGAATATATAGATGAATTATGCATGGTGCCTATTTGCTAGGTTTTCATCATGGTACTTTTCCAATGTGCCACAAGAAGTGTTTTTCACCATAGGATTAATTTATTCCTCTTTACCAAGGTGTTGGTTAACAGGTTTTCACCATGGCACAATTTTTTTACTTTTTTCTATAAAGTTTTAGAATGAGTTCACACTTTTTTAATTTGGATAGTTCTCCTATTAGAAGGATAGGTCATGATAGGCCAAGACCATGGAAATGTATTCTCAAAGATTTTGATAGGATGATGGAAAGGAGATGATAGAGAAAATAAGGGTATATGGAAAACAATGTTTTAGGCTTTGGATGAGATAAATGGGATGGACTGCTAAAAGGTGAGAGGATAGTAAGTGGAAGGATAGTAGATATGGTATTGAAATGATTGTGCAAGAGTATAAGAAATAATGCACACACCTTGAAGGGTGATGAAATGATAGAGGAATCTTGGATGAAATAGATTGAGGTTTAGATGTATGAGGTGTTGGAGTTCCTTTTGAGAAGGAACACATTAGACCAATCTGGGCCTAATATTAGGAAGCATAAGACTGGGACAAGCCTAAATATCAACTAAATCCTATACTCAGAAGGAATAAATCTTAGCTCTGGGCCAACTTCAATAGAATCGCTAGGACTGCCTTCAATTTAGGCTCTATTGGGCCAAGGTGGGAAAACCTCAGGGATTGTTATAACTACTTCTATGATATTATTCTCTTCAAAACTATCCCCTATAACAAAAAGTGGGCAATGTTCTTTTATGATTTGCCAAAAAAATCCTTATCATAGTGGCTAAGTATAACTAAAAAGATATTGCAAACAAGTAACAACCAACAATTTTAGTTCTTCATTACATAAAATGGTAAATTGATTGTTTAAATTTTGTGTGTTTAACAACTATATGAATCATCATTTTGCAACTAAAATTAAATGACCAATGTCTTATCCATTGTTATATAGAGTGAAAATTAGCAACTCAAACCTATTTAATCAATTTGTAATTAAATCTATCAACAATGAGCTCCAAAATTCATTCTTACCATATCTTTCCTATAAACCCTAAACCTTATCACTTATAGGAAGCAATTACTTAATTCTTTCAATTAACAATAATTAGTAAGAGATACACAATTCATCCTAATTGAATTAAATTGAAAGAAACTTATCCATTTCAATCTCAAGATCATAGATATATAAGGAAGGATACAAAACTCAAAAACATAGATATGCAGGATTTCCTTTCTTGTATTGATTTCTCTTTGAAAAATGAATACAATACTGATAAAACTCAAAGTATATATTAGAACTAGAAAACTGATACTTGGTATTCACTATATTCTTACGTATACAAAATTGATTACATTCATATAATTACAAAAAACTAGACAAACTATAAAAAGTCATAAAACATGAAAACTCTACAAACTTTCGACCATCACTCCACATCTTGGTAATCCTTATATAGAGGATTGCAATAGGCTTTAGATGGGAGGGAAGGTTTCAAAAACTATCTGGTAAAAAATAAAAGGCAAAAACCTTTGAGATATTAGATTAATACATTCTTTTGCAATTGGAGAGTTTATAGGAAAGTGGGTGCAAAAAGTAGATGACATTTATGGCAAGAATCTTTACTTTAACTATTTTTTCCTCTTCCATCTCCTTCTTTCTTCTTGTAGCAACCTCCTTGTTGTCTTTATCTAATCATCCTCTTGGGATGGTAGAGATTTAATGTCTTCTATTAATTCCCATATGACCAAATCTAAGTCTATCTCAGGCCAAGTGGCATCCCTAACTGCATTCAATTACTCATACATTTTTTCCACTTAGAATTAGTAATAGCTTTTACTTCACTTGAGACTTTACTCATATTTGATTCTATCCTAAAAATAAAATCAATTAATTCATAGACAACACTTATATCTGTCTCATTATTACCATAGGCCAAAAACCTCAGATGTCTCAAAATATCTTCAAATGAAGAAAACCATTCCTGCCATTCCTTAAAATTCCCATTACTCTCTATAATACTAGGAATTAAATTTGGTATCCCTACAAAAATTGTTTTCATTTTTCCTCTAATCAATTACAAATTTCCTATGAAAAACCCATGTAACTCCCTTACCCTATTTATCATTTTTTTGGTATAAATAATTACTATCTTGGGTAAATCATTTTTCTAGGTATTAGAGGGACCAAATTATCAAAAAATTGAGCATATGGCCTCCAAGTTGTGAATAGAGGGGATAAAACATCTAGTGCCTTTGAGCACTTGTATTCAGATCCTTGTAGGCTAATGTAACTATTGTGGACAATTTGTGAAAGAATGTGTAGGGCATCAATTTTGTGCATAAGGAAATTTTGTATTATCTTTATTTCTACCACCTTAGCACCATCCCACTCATTAATATCCATGTGTTGGGCTTCTCCCACAACTACAATGTTAGCTTTAGTTTTGAGCTTCATGGTCCTTAACCTCAATAACAAGTCTATTCACAACCCTTAGGTTCCTTATCTCATCTTCCATGTCAGCTATATTCTTCTCTAGGGCATATGTCCTCTTCAACTCTTCTTCATATTTTTGTCTAGAATCAATTCATATGATATAAGTTGTGTACAATTGTTCTTGCAATGCATTCATCTTTCTTTTCCCCATTAATGATGTTGTACTCACCAAATTGTGGATTTGGTCACTAGATACAATGGAGACATTCCAAAAAATGACATTTCCCTAGGAGAACTCCTTTATCTCCATGAGATTTGGCCTATTATCATCTGAAGCCATGCTCCATATTGTCATTGTTTTGCTATCTATATTAAATCTAGAGCCTTGTTGCTCACTAGTGATATTAGCCTCTTCAAAAGAGACTAATCTTTCTTATTTTCTGATTTGATCCAACATGAAAGAGGATCTAAGTTCCCAACATGGAAAAAGAAACATTTTTCTTCTCGTTACTAATTCTCTTACTTCCTCAACTATGAGATTCTCACTATTTGGATCATACTCCTGCAACTTTTGCACTAAATCCACAATTTTCTTAGGTGAATCTCTAGGTTACAACTGAAGGGTAAGTTCATTTTGTTTCACCTTATAAAGGAATGAATTAAATTCATTAGAATTTATAAATTTATCATCCTTTGTGAACTCTTCTACCTAAATTATTCTTTCATCCAATATTTGAATCTACAATTCAGCCATGTTGGGGATCTTCTCATGCTCTCTTGCTTGTTTGATTAAAAAATTGTGTCTATTGGTATCAAAGAATTTTGATCCCTAAGGCATGATTTGTAGTACCTTTCCTCTAACCTTATCAGGTATATGAATCATCTTTTGTTTATTCTTTCTCCTCGCCCATGAAGATCTCTCTAGTTGATCATCCCCAACCTCTATAGTTATACCATCCTCCTACTAAGGAGATGGGGTTTTTGCTCTATCTCTAAACTTTGTAGGAACTTGTGTCATTAATTCATCAAAAATTGTCTAGGCACTTATTGTACCTATCAAGGTATGGCACATCATGGTGAAAACCCTTGAATGATGTGTTTTCTTCCCTTATGGCTTCTTCCATCTTTATTATAATAGGTTCTAGCTGGGGTAGATGGAAGTTTAAATTTTGATAAACACTGATCTACTTATTCTATGGAATCCTTCCCTATTAGAAAATCACCTATCATTGTGTTTCTAGCTACAAAAGAGCCTTTCCGAATAGTAGGGCCTAAATCTCTCTATTCATCATTAGTAATTGCCAAAATAATTCTTACTAGCCTAATCTATTAGGTACATGTCTAGGTAATACAAGAGGAGGTTGAGGACATCCAAATACTCTGATAATTGAAAAGTTTTCAAATTTAAAAAAACTTGCCCAATCATGGCTAAGTACCCTATCCTTTATTTGGGTAGGTAGATGGTCTAATTAATAGCCTTGCTCCCTTAGGTACTCTTTCATTTATATCCATTAACATATTCATGATTAGAAATACAAAATCATTATAGAAAAAATAGTACTAGCATAGGGGTAAAACCTTTTCCAAAAGTGAGTCCATAATTTTATAGGTCGGGTTTCTTCATTCTCCTCATTGGCCTTGATAAAGCCTACATTGATGTGCCCTATATTCTTGAAAAGGATAATGTGTATCAATAGTAAATAATGAAAAAACCTAAAATTTCCCATGTCTCCCTTCTGAGCTGCCTCAATTTCTTCATGCATCCTATTAATGATGTATTCCACAAAGTCATAATAGACATTATGATTTGGATCTTGGATATCCAATGCCATTATATATTCATAGCCTAGGGCATTCATGGTGCCATAAACTCCTAGTGCCTTTCCAATCCCATAGATGATATATCTGAAATATTTGTAGAATAATTCTAATGCATTAGTTCCCCTACCTTCTTAGAAAACTCCCCTATTTCCTTCTTTGATTTGGGAATGTGCCTCCTCATGACAGTTCCAATGCAAAAACTCTTAGAACTCTTGAAGGTCTTGTTCATTTTTTCTTTCTCAATTTTCTTTGTGAGAGGTCCTCCTAGGTCAAAAACTTTAGCAAAGGTCTCCCTATACAATCTACATAGGACACTCCTATCCTTTCTATGGAAGGCCTTGGTTATTGGATTGTAAGACTTGATTAGTGCCTTCACTAAATCAACATCAACTTTCACCTCTAACACTATCAATTTTCCATGTTTTTTATCCAAGGGTTATAGATTGGAGATTTCGTATACCTATTCTAATAAAAATACCAAAATAATTCATTCTCGTTGGTCTTAGGTACAATGGTGTCCTTTTAGAAGGAGTATACATCTCTAAAGACATGGGAAATTAAAGTTTTCAAACATGAGAGGACCCTAGGAGAAAATACACCCTCCTCTGCATATAAAGTTGCCAATTTTGGCTTTGCCTACTCTATGGACTATGGAAATTCTTCCACATCAACCTGAACTATTATCTTTCCTTCTTCCTATGCCATCTTCACTGCAACTAAAGATTTTGGAACAATATCTATCAATACTACCTCTGAGAACACTAAATTTTTTTGCAAATTCTTTGCACTCAAAGTTGTCTCTGAACTTATGCAAAATACTATAACTCAAGAATTTTTAATACCAACTTATTAATGGAGAGAATAAAAAAAAAGGGGCATTTATCCTTCTTAATGTCAATGTGCATGGGAAATCTCAAAAATTGTAAAAGTGTAGAGGAATGACATGTACAACTAGCCATTTAATTCTTTTATGCACCTTTTGATAGGACATAACCTTTAAAATCATAATGAAGCTTCTAAGAATCATTTATCACTGAACATTTATTCCTTACGACCCGATGACCATATCATCTAACGTATTTCCTCTTCTTTGTGATCTATCCTCTATTGTTGGCAACTAACCATGTGATCAAGAAATCATAGGTTTTGATCCTTTTTTTAACTTTAGTTATGTGGTCACTACCTCATGTTAACATCAAAACCTAACATTAGTGACCTTGCAATCACCTTTATTTCATGAAGTCATGGCCCCACACATGGTTACATATTTTAATCCTTTTCTCTTGAGATTGAGCAACCATCACATTCAAATTTAAATTCAACTACATCATGTGGTCACGATCAAATTTCCTTTTATACTTACTAACCAGGTGACTGAGTGATCAAGCCTTTCTAACCATCCTCTTTGGGTCACAAGTTACTTCTTTTACTAGTTAGCTCACATTGCAATACACAATTTAGTATTTCTTTAACCCTTTCACCTAGTCACAGTTAAACACTTAATTATTTACCTTACCTTGCAATCATGCAAATAAAAGAAATCCTTTTGAAACTGGGCCATTACCACATGTCATATTTTTGTTATATCACTATGAGTGAAAACCTTGCAACTTTGGATAGTGACATAAAGAGATCCATTGATTTCAATTTTGATCTATAGTGGAGACATTTTCTTTGAGACTTTACCTCAACTGGGTCCACTTGATAGTTGGTACCCTATCACTATCTCACTAAGATTAAAACACGTCTAGTTCTTATAATGAAAAAGTGACAACTTCTAATTTTATTTAATCTAATGGTCTTGAAAAAATACAAGGTTGATATCCATGCCAATACCCTTGCCCAATAAAAAAAATACCTTTATGCCACATCACTAGGTTCAATCCACGTGGTTGTGTTTCACACCTCCACAACCTAAACCCATGGTTTTGATCAAGTTTTAGTGATTCTGTGATCCATACAATTTGGCCTTTCATGATTCAAACCCAAGGTTAGAATAAAACCCATGCAAACTCACAATCAAAGACCGTTCACAAGTTCTTAAGCATCACCATACAACCATGGTCAACTATGAACTTTTGTTATCCAAGTGTTCAACCATGCAACCTGAGCAATCTCCCAATCATTGCCAAATTTTGGCATAACATATTACCGAGGTGATCATGAGATCAAAGCTATCTCAACTACTTGACTTGGTCGAGGTTAGTGAAAAAAAAAAACCATCAATCCACTACAACTTGGTGATCAAACGGAAAAACTTGCTTTGCCAGGTCATGCCATTTGTTTCTATAGCCAAATAGAGATCCTTGACCTTGTGACTAACCATAGTCACCCGGTTGCATACTTAAAACACATGAGCCTTCATTAGAAACAAGAAAGTTAACACAAAGCACCAAATTTTAGGTCTTTGAAAATTTAAATTTGAAGAGCATGGGCGTAAAAGCAAGGTTTTTCTTAGGGTAAATAATTTTCATGAAAATATTAGAGAAAACTTAGGTGCCTAACATAGTAATAAATTTAAAAATGAGAGTTTTGCTAGGGTATGAAAACACACTATAATTAATCCAAATTGCTTAATTAATTTAGAACAATTTTAACAACACAATTTGGACAAAAGGCCTGATGAAAAAGAGGGCTATCATGAGGTGGTAGGGTAATTTTGGAGGAAGATGGAGTTGAAGACTTCAAATATTTTGATGAATATGTTTGGAAGGAGACTTGGGAATACATATAGCTTTTGAGTTTTCTTTTCCTTTGAATTCTTTTGAACATGTTTCTTCAATGATGGATTTAGGAACCCATATTTTCTTTCATTTCACTTTTTGAATAGTGGACCTTTGTGGTTTCTTGAAAAAAATTTCTTTCCTTACATTCACATGTTGATTATATAGGACATAGTGATCTTCATTTGTAAATGGATTCTTGTGTTTATTCTTAATTTGATCATTCAAATTGCTTCCAAAAGACTTAGGATTTCTAGATGAATAAGGATGATATGGCAAGTTTAGATGGATAGATTGATGTGAAGCTTTCAAGGATATGTATCTTTGTTGATCTTGAGGTATAATAGGAGAAATAGATGATAAGATAAGAGTGGAAAATGTAGGAGATGAAGGAACATAAGACCTATCCCAATATAGATGGAAGGTTTGAATACTTTAGCTTAGATGGATAAGGACCAAGGATGGATTTGGAAGATGCAAAGGGATAGTAAGTAGGGATATCAAAATATTTAGAGTGAGAAACATAGCCAAGACCATCAATAGATTCATGAGTAGATTTTATCGGACCAAAATCTTTGATGAGAGAATTTGAAGCTTGAGCATTTTTTTAAAGTGAATATAGAGAAGTAGAACAAGAGGAATTACTTTGATCTTGACAAGTTTCTTTAGATAGCATAGGCATGGCAAGTTTCTCATAATTTTAACTAAGCTTAATGGGGATAGTTGAAGTGGTATCTTCATCATACTTGGGAGATGGAAAATACATAATAAATGTGACATCTTGAAGGAGATGAAAGGATGCTTGATCTTGATCTTTCATAGCATTCATATCTTTAGACTTTTGAGAGTCCTCTTGACATGGAAAAACTTATAAGGATAAGGAAGAATGTGAAATTTTCATGGTAGGATCTTGAAGATATAGTAAAGGACTAGTTCAAGTATTCATAATTGGCATAGAATCACATGAAATTTAGGATCTTTAGTCTTAGCAGCATGGAAATGGTTTTCAGCCAATTGTAGATTAGCTTGAGTTTCTTTTAGAGTTAGTCCTTGAGGGTATGCATAGTCCATATGGAAAGTATTAGGTTCTTTTTTTGATGGAGGCATGTTGGGAAGCTTTGAAGTTTAAGGAAGTTCATGTATGTTGGAAGAAATTAAGGGGTCAAGAAGACCATCACTAGACATAGGTTTATCAACATGATCTTGCTGAAGTGAAGTATCCTCATCACATGAGTCATTAGAGGTTCCAACATGAAAAATCACATCATCAATAAGTTCTTGGATTTTATCTTTAAAATCCATGCAATCTTTAGTTTTATGACCTTTATTTCTATGGTAATTGCAATAGTGATCATCATTCCAACATGGAGATTTTATCTCAGGTTCATAAGGTCTAGATTTGTATGGTAAAGTGATGCTATTGTTTTCAAATTAGGTCTTAAGAACCATATCATATGAATCTCACAAAGGGGTAAAAATTCTCTTGAATGTATGTCTAGGGTCTTCTTGTTGTTTCTCAAGTGTATAGCATGCATCCATGTTTTCATGATATTGGTCAAAGATAGGTCCATCATGAAATCTTGGCACATGCTCAAAGGAGGTATTACTTTATTTTTTTTTCAAGAGGTCTTTGGATATAAAAGATTATGATAAATATGTAGATGTTGAAGAAGATGACTCACATGTATGTAAAGATTTTAAGGGAAATTCATGTGAGGATGTCATTTTTTCTCTTATCCACTTTATAAGGTCACACTCTATACGCGTGATGGTCCTAGTGAATCTATGGTAAGAGGGATCAAATATCTTTTCTAGTTTTTCATATTTAGAATATAAGTCCAAAAATTTCTTAAGGTCATCAAGAAGTTTAAGGTCAAAAGGACTTAGTTGAGGTTCGGTAGAAAAAGATTTGAAACCCATTGTGAGAGATGGAAATTCAAGCATGAAGGAGACTAGAAGAATCTAATAAAGTGATGCAAGATAATTTGATGTCCAAACTAGAGAGTGGAGTGTTCACTTGTAAAAGGAATATAGCAATGAAAGAGTGACTTGTCAAGCAAAGTGTTTGAGTAATTTACAACACCACTGACTCAAGTGAAGAGCAAGGAAAGAAGCCAAATAGCCAAGTAGATGGATAAAGTGAGATCAAAAGTGAACCAATTTCCCAATCAAAGAGTGTAGTCAAGAGATCAAGGTAACCATTTCAAAAAAAAAGAAAGTCCCAGTATGCCAACATAGCCCATAATGATGGAAAATACCAAGGATGCTAAGACCAAAGATTCATTTTAAGCAATTTCAAACACTAGAGACATAGCAAAGAAAATTCAACTAATGAAACTCCCCCTAGTAAGAAACACAAGAAAGATGTTTACACTTGGAGTAAAATGTTTTTTTTTTGAGTTTTTTGTGTTTTTTAAGTTTTATGATTTTTTGAATAAAAATACACAATGAAATCATGCAAAAGGAATAAATACTCCTAGGGCTCAATTTGATGTATGTGTCCACTTTTGTTCAAAGTGGAGGAAGGTTTTAAACATTCAAGCACATCAAACATACCAACAACCTATTCAGGTTTCCACAAGGATGCACAAGGTCAACTAGGGGATGTCCTTGATACATGCAAGGTATGTGAGGCCCAAATCTATAAATGAAAGATAATACTATCAAACAATTGAGAGGAAATGGCAAACCAATATTCACTTTCACTTCCCAAAGGTATAAAGTTCTTTGGGACTTAAAGATTGAAAATATTTCTATTTCCAAGAGGTATGTCTATAGATTAAAGCCACACTATTTATACTCCCTTAGAATATGGGAGTTGAGTTCGTCCCCTAGAGTGATCACTTCTCTACGAAGGCCCCCTAAAAATAAAAATAAAGATCTCTTATTTATGTTATTCTCAAAAACCTTAACAAGGATACAAGAAGAAAACATAAATAAGAAAATGTTGGGGATTAAAAGACAAAGGGGTTGATTTTTAAGCCCAAATTCAAGTGTGAATGATTCATTTTAAACCCTTTTTCAATGTTAGGAAGAAACACCAAAAAAATTGACCAAAAGAAATAAATTATTTTACAATGAAAAATAAAAAAATGATCAATATTAACAATGGAAATAAAAAAGGTTTGGGATGGGTGCACCTTGATTTTATGCTTTCCAATTGTCTTCCTATTTTTTGCTCCTTTGACCTCCAAGTTGCCTTCACAAACTTAAATCAAGTGCATGAAATCATGAAGAAATAGGACAATTAAAATAAAATGCATTGAAATAGTTGATTCCATATAAAATAACAACTCATATCATGCATTGAACTTTGTGTAAATTAAGTGCAAGCTAACCACTAGAAGCTTTTTAAAATTTATTTTTTCTTTTGACCTAGTCAACAAAATTGTATTTGTATGCAAGGATTTTGACTCCAAAAATAAAAATGAAAAGAAGAGACCTATAGTGAAATTCAACAATATTTCCAAAAATGAAATAATTTTAGGGATATATCTTAATTTGTTCCATAGGGACCTATTTTAAAAAAATAGAATAGTTTTGATAAATTGACCTATGGAGCCATGATTTTGCATCTAAATATGAAACACAAAGAAGTAACTCTTAGTAGAATCAAGAGACCTTTCCAAAAATGTAATATTTTTTGAAAAAAATTATGATATGTGTCCCAAAATAAATTTTCATGAAAAATAATGAGAAAATTACAACTCACACAAAATGCTTCAAAAAATATGAATTTCAAACTGAGATAGGTCACTGATCCATCACCAATCTATCAAAAAAATCATATTTGAATACCAATTTGTTTGAGCTATATGATCAAGTCCTTCAAAACCTAGAGTTTTGGCCTTCAACTCAATCTACACAAGGGTTAGCCTTAAGACCAAAGTTAAAGCCTTACAAAACCACTTGATTAGAACCAATATGTTGCTGTAAAAAAATTAGGAATGAGAAAGACAGTATACTCAATTGGTAGGGCTAATTGGATTAAGCCTATTAGGTCCTCCTATATTATCTTCAAGTTTTATGTAACTTTGAGTAGTACCCATTGAACCATAAAATAAATGGAATGACACTAATCTATTTGAGTGCCAAGAAGAGTATTAGAAGATTGAGATCCTAGGTCATGGAAGACTTGTCATAGTAGTCCCTTTGGAAGTAGAAACTTTTTTGGTTAATAGGGTTGTGTAAGGTCTTCAACCTGGTGGAAAGTGAAATTCTTGGCTCTCATAATGAGCATGTAAAACCTAGTGCATGTGAGACCTAGTGAACTACTTGACTGTAATAGACCTTTTGAACTCAATGAAAACATCTATTTAGGCCCAAAGTGCTTTGAAAAAATTTTCTTCCCCTAGATTGAAGAAAAAAATAACAAACAAACTAGGGTTTGTGTCTCCAAATCGTGGCTTTAAAAAACCTTTAGCCAAGAAGTAGTAGGGAGGCTTTGATACCATATAGAAGTTGATGAAAGACAACTTCATAATGCACCAAGATCACCTGCATGAAAATAACCTGCTTAAGAGAAACTTAAGAAGGAAGGGTGAAGCTTGGAGAAACTAAATAGACTAGGAGAGAAAATATTGCAACAATGAAAAATGTATTATTGTACAATATTGATATGCAAAAAGATATGAAATTACTATAGGAAAGCCCAAATATAAAGGCCTCTAGGAAGCTTTTAGAACAAGCTAAAAAGTCCTAGGAGATAAGGTTGACAACTAAGCATATGTCCACAAAAGGTGGAACATCCTCAATCAAGTTGAGAAGATAAGTATGACTTAGATGGTAACAAACTCTCATGTTGTCAAAAAATCCTAGACTACAACTAGTAAATAAATGCATTAACCTAAGAAAACTTAGGTAAAAGTGTAAATAATAATTATTTACTCTAACACCACAAACTCTCCTTTTTCATCCAAGTGAACTCGGTAGACACTGTCTTCTAAACTAGGTAAACTTTGGAATGCTCGGCAGACACAGGAAACTATCTTCAATAATTGAGTGAGCTCAACATACACTAACTCGCAATGATATGCCATTTTTCATAATGTCAAAGATAATACACAATTAATCAATTGTTTCCAACAATTAGGTGAATCCAACATGCAAAGAAAACTCAATTTGGGGGAGATAGAATGGAGAAAATAAGATATATGGATTTGTCTTGCAAAAGAGTTTGTTATAAATAATTAAAATAATTTATGTGAGATCCTAATAAGGATCATCACACATGCAAACATATATAATATATCAATATAATAAATCACCAAGTACTGAGTGTTCCTCTAATGTGAAGAGATTCACTTTCGAAAGATATGGAACTAGGCAAGTCTTCTTTCACTCTCCTCTTTTATTTTTAATTTTTCTTCTTCTTTCCTAGCCAAATCATATTTTTTCTTGAATTTTGTTTTTTTCAAACTTTTCAACTAAATTTTATTATATTTGGTTTCCACTCCCTTTAGTTTTACACTTAATGTTCTAGAGATCAAGATATTTTAAATGTGAAGAATACTTTCTTATTGTTTATGTCCATATGTAACTCATTAGTAGCTTTTGTAATTAATTTATCTTCCTTGTTGTATTACTTTGACAAATGTTTCCTATATTTCTTGTTAGAAATATACTTGGATTAAGTTTTAGATTTTAGGGATCACATCGATACTTCCTATCTTCTTCATAACTTTATACAAGGATGAAGGGGAAAAAATCCTTAATGTACCCATCGAACAAGATTACCCATGCCGTCTTGGAAATTTTAGAAATCTTAGATAAAATCTTTTCAAGTTCTATCATATAATCCTACGTTGTATCATATTGTTTCAACTATATCATTTTCCTAAAGTGTATCTCAGTATCTTTTATTTTTCAAATATCTTAATGATTTTATTAGTAAATTTTCATATATACTAATAGATCAATGATGTGAGGCAATAAATCCTTGGTATCATCACTCGTGTGCAGTCCATCCAACTTTAAATTGGAAAACTTGATTTTCTTGTTTTCAACTATAGGTCTAGGAGCTTTGTGATATTCCAACTTTTGAACCCATGCTCTAGGAGCACAAATATGACTAAAAACTATTACAAAATTCATAAAAATGAAGCCAACCCATGAAAAATCCTCACATCACCTACTAATTTGGGATTTAATCAATTAAGGATGGACTCTACTTAAGAAGGATACTTTGTGATAAACCCAAGATATACTAGTTAAATTTTAAGAAACTCACTATTTTCCAAGTTGATGATAAACCTTTCTTGATGAATCTTCTTTATCTAACCATGTCCAAGTCAATGTATGATCAATGCCAACTAGGAGATAAATATGTATGAGGCCTCTACAAAAATCACAATATTACTTGCAAAAGAAGTGGACAAAGAAGCCAAAGCATTTGGTAACTATGAATTGGCCAAATAAAAAATCACTATGGAGTTGTAGACTACCTCTATAATTAGGAAGAAGAAACACAAGCTTAAGAACCATTGGCACTGACACAAGGTTAGGGAGAGGATTAGCAAGAGGAGGAAACAAAAACTATTGAAGGTGCTGAGGGAGAAGAAGTTTAGGAAGCACCTATTCCTACTGACAAGAAGAAAAGTAAGAAAATAACACCTCTAATGACAAAACCAAAGAAGGTTGCAAAATGTAGCCAACCCAAACCAACAACACTTATCACAAGGGCTAATAAAAATCACTGCATAGAAGGCTAAATAGGTAGCCAAGCCTAAAGAGCTAGAAGGCGGACCGCATAAAAGACCAAGAAGAAAGTATGTTTCTTAGGCTGAACCTAATGAGGAGAAGATTGAATCTAATGACAACAACCAATTCCAAGTGGTGAGTCATAATTCCTCCTCAGATCTAGATACTTTATGTGAGAACATTAGAAACAATGCTAATTTGTCAGGTTTCTCTCACATTGAATTTGATAACCTTGGAAATATTGAGAATAATCAAGTAGAGGAGGCAATATATGCCATGATGGCTACTTTTTAAAAAGCTTCTCTAGAAATTGCCAACTCTATACCTAAGAGCTTATATGACTGAGTTGAGTAGAAATGACATTATTGTTTAGACACAAAGAAGCAAATTAGGGAGACAATCCTCACTCAAGTTATGCCTAAAATCAACAAGGCACAAATTTCTAAAGCCATAAAGAAATATGTTATGAGATTTGTACCTACATATAAGGCATTTAACATATTACAGAACAACATAAAGGATGTTGTTGTCATGCCCAAAATATGCGAGGGCAAAAACACACAACCTCTTTTTTTTTAATTTATAATTAAAATGCTCTAAGTTTGATATGGTTGTGTTCACAGTTAAAGTAAAGGTTCTCTACATTTCATCTTAAGTTTATAATCTTGTGGAAGGATAAATCGTTAAATTTGAACTCTCATTATAAATCTGATATCGACATTTTTTTCGTTGTTTCATTACTAATATAACATTATATTTAAAGAAATATTGAATAACAATTCAAATGAAAATGGTTCTAATAAAATTGAAATATTAAATCAAAGAGATAACTAAGATAATATCATATCTAACATACACATAAATATACTTTCTTTAATTGTATTCCAATCACAATTTTATATAAATCCATGATGATTTTTTTATTTTTTATTTTTTAATAAAATAAAACATTCCTAATATAATGACCATATGAATTAAATTTAAAATTGACTAAGATAATAAAATATTTCATGAAACATTATCTACAAATTTCAACAATACTTTAACAAAACTAAAACTATAATTTTCAAGCAATAATATTGATTAAAATTTTAATAAAATCTATTAATTAACTTATAACGTATCAACTACTAAGCAACATATTTAAATTAAATAAATTATACACTACTCCTAATTAATAAACAATATAATGTTAACACCTTTCTTCTTTTCATATAACAATTTCTATTTAATTTTTAAATTAAATTCATTTGACTAAATTAAAGTTACATCCAATAATAATAATAATAACTTTTTTGACTAATAAATCAAAAAAAATATTTTCTACATATTACTTTAATAATATTAGTAAATCTAATATTAAAACTAACTAAAAAAAATATTATCTATCAACGATTCTTATCAAAAATCAAATACTAATAGAATAAACCAATTTAAATTGAATTTAAACTATCATAAAAACAATGAATCAAAACTTAATATATAGAAAAATCATAATAATTAAATTATACAAAGAAGATAAAGTTCCCCAACTACTAATATTAACTAATCATTAATACTAAATAAAACAATTAGTATTTAAAAGCATCTATCTTAAATGTAACTTAGAAGAAAACTAAATTTAAATAGCAATCATTTTCTAAAAACAAACTTAATGCAAACTTAAAACTAATCTAAACTTATATTTTTAAAAAATATATATACTTAATATAAAACAAACCTAAACTAAAAATGAAACTAACTAACTTTAATTTAAACTTTATAACAACTAAAATTAAACAAGCACTAATCTAAAACTAAAGTTAAAAAAAAAATCAAAAAATCAAAACCTAAACATACTACCCGTACCCACTCAACAAAAGTAAATGAAACTTAATAAATTAAACTAGACCCATGCACTTTCCTATGCACTGACCCCACACACTCCATTCACCCAATGCACAGTAAAAGATTTAAAAAAATTAAATTAAACTCCACCCCACTGCACTTTCCAAGCGCTGCATGAGATGGTACGGGCCCAAGGAAATTAATATGCTAGCTAGCCAAGTCAAATCACAGCTAAGGAAGGAGTTTTATAATTTAATTTGTCAAACATAGATCAAACTTTCTCACATAATACTTATGATAGCCCACGTGGACCCTCCCCAAACTACTTGCCTTCCTCGATGGAAAAGTAATGTTAAGATGGGATATTTTATAAAAGTTATTGCATAAAGTTTAGTTGATAGGAATTAGATATTTTTTTTGAATTGATTTATTCAAAATATATTTTTCTTTCTCTTTGTTTTGTATTATTTATTTATTTTAATCAAAAGCATAATTAAAGGAATCTTTAAAGATTCTCTGTCTTCAAAAAGAAAAAATTAATTTCCTCATACAAAATCAGAGGATAGAATTGCCTAGGAGATGCCCTTTTTTTTCTAAGTCATTTTTTTGGCTAAGTGTAGATTTTCTTTTGCGAAATTTTCTTAGTGTGAATTTTTTTTTTAAACATATCTATTTGTTTAAAGAGGTTCTAAAACCTTAATATCAATATATACATATTTTCTTTTAAAAAAATATGGAGAATACATAATAATCTATTTATCCGTTATTCTACTTGTAAAATTTACACAAGGGCAGTTTTTTTTTAAAACAAAATTCATACATGAGGATCCATTGATTTTTAACACAATAATGCATGACTCATTTTACCTCTAATAAAATATGAAGATTGAATAAGAATATCAAACACATCCATTTTAAAAAATTTTCCAAACAACATGCATAAATGGAAAATTTACAAATTTCACATGACAAGAATATTCATCAACTCTTTTATATTATTCTACCTGGTTCAAGGCTCTGCCAAGAAAGAACCAGTAAGAAAATCTGGCGTCCTTGCCATTTCCAAAAAATGTTTAAATACCATATTTACAACATATTACAATACAAATTCAAACTTTCTTCTAAGTCCTTATCAAGGAAACATTTGCAATAGCTTTCGATAGTAACGGTGGTCATGGAGAAGATAAGAGTTGACCCAAAAACAAATCAAGCATAACATGATGAACAAACAAACATGCATCCCCATCCCGATTCGCACAATAGGTTCAATATTAAATCTGACTAAGGAGAAGGTGGATTTTCCCAATAGGAGACGTTGATCACCATACCATAACATAGCTCTTTTGAGGCTAAAATCTCAGGAACTGGCATTGTTCCACAAATGCCCTTTCGAGGCAATAATTTGAGGATATCCATTCTTTCACTTTTTTCCAAATTTCACAATTTTAAACATGGTATGTGATGACTGGTAGGGGCCCATAACACCCTACCCTCTTTTGCTCTTCTCATCACGAGAAGAGACTCTACATTATCAGGGTCCAACTTAAGCCCTTCCCCTGTACATGGTCACTACTTCCCTATCCAAGGGTGAGTAATGCCAAAACAATCCCCATGAAATCCCCTCAAAAACAAATCATCAAGACAAACATAAGAATGCATCAAGAACAAGTTAAAATCCCTCCAAATCAAACCAAACCCACAAGCAAGTAGCAACAAAGAATAGTACAATAACTTATGCAAGATTCAAGCATGAACAACATGAAGAACAAATCCAAAAGAGTGAAGAACTCCTACCTTCACAAAGAGTTATGGTAAATTGGTAAGTTGAGAAGAGCTTTTCCCTTTCTTCCTTCAATCTTCAAACTTTCTCTAAAACTAGAGATTGGGTAACAACTAAAACCCCTCTCAAGAATGCCTCTCCATAAGATCTCAACTCAACTACCTCTAAATTGCAATAACTTTCCCCACTTAACTCAAGTTTCTAGAAACTTCTAACTCAACCTCACCACTAAAGCAAACTTCAAGGTAGAGTTTATCTTGTCAAACTCATGATGGAACTTCAATTTTCGCAACAAAGGAAAAATAAGATATTTGGAGAACCATAAAAGTCAACAAAAGGGGCTATGGGGGTGGAAAATGCCCCCAACCCATACCCATATCCCTAGGGTACTTAGATTTTATGTTTTAAGGCCTTTATGATTAATTAGGGACCTAACAAATGCTAGGAAAAATTTAGGACCTTTCAACAACTTCTAAAATGTAGATTACTCACTAATCTTGATTAGGATAATTAACCTTGATTACTCACTGATTAGCAAAAAGGTCACTAGCCTAATCTGACTTAAATCATTAGTTCACTTGGTTAATCCTAACTATCATGCTGGAATGTATAAACAATTCACGAGTGTCAAGCGACACTATAAAAACATTGTTATGGAATATTAACATTTAAATATTATAGAATGATACACTCATTCAAACCACGACACAAATAAAATACGAACAACGAGATTTTCATCTTTCATTAGATTCAACCTTTGTTTCTACAATTCAGTACATAGGGTTCAGTCTTGTCTCTCTGTTAGATTTCTCGACTAAAATATCCTGCACACTCATTGCACACATCAGTAGCTCAAAAATATCACATGCATATATGTATATAACATATCAAGGAAATCACATAATTAAAACATCCATCTTTTAAATAATCTATTTTTTATCTCATTCTACTCATATTCCTAATCATTAAAATTGCATAATCAAGCGTTAATTCTACATTCACTTACTTCATTAGAATGTAGGTTCATAAAGCATTAAATGACAAAATCAATATATCCGAAAGTAAAACATCACACAACATACAACATTTCTTCATATCCATTTCAATCTCCTATAGCAGTTTTAATAGATAAATTCTTATTTAATGAGTATGTGCAAGGAGGGAACTTACAGTTGTAAAGAAGTGCAAACAGATGTGGAAACTAACATGTGGACTAGCCACAAGCAAAGAAGGTGAACAAGAACCTATTGAGGTAGAAGATGATGAAGATGATAAAAATGAATAAGGCATAGTTGAGGGAGGCACTGATATGAATTTTGATGATCCGGAAACAACTAAGGAAGATCAACAACTAGATTAGAGTGTACAAGATACACCAATGTCGAGTGTCATCCCTCCATAAGTGATAAGTGCAAGTACTAAAACTATCATAGTAAAGGATGTTTCTAATCCTATTGATCAAAAAATCAACCCCCTAACATAGGAAGACTTCAAAATGATACTTATCTAATCTACACTACAAGCCAAATTATGTGATAACCCTATATTGGTAAGTATAGATGAAATCTAAAAGTTAGAGTCTATGACTATAGGGGAGGAAGTGAAAACACAAGACAAACCTACAATCACTCATCAAGTCACAACTGTACAACCTTCACCACACTTAGTTGAATATCAAAGGAAGGAGATAGTAGGATGGACTATTAGTACACACATGGAAGACACTCCAATCTCATAAAATGTTCAAGAACCTAAAAAAGACAATGTTGAGATAGTTGCAGTAGATAAGGTGGAAATACAAGTGAATGCTAGAGTCAAACAAGTTAGGTAGATGTACTTGCACCTCCAACACAATTTCAAGGTGCAATTGAAATCAAAAAAGGCATAAAAGGACAAGCTTGAAGAGATAGATTTGATACCCAAGCCAAAGGATATAGAAGCAATTCAAGCACTAGTAACATTACCAGAATCAGGAACTCCTTCTAGTCAAACTCTTCAAAGGCTAAGCACAGATGCAACACCATTGCAATTATCAATGTCAAGCCCTAGCTCATCTATGGAAGAAGAGGTAATTAAATATGGAGATGTTAGCCTAGATGAAGAAATTATATTTCGTAAGTTTGATTATGCAACAATAATAATTAAACAGATGGGTATACTACAAGAAGCCCTAGTAATAAAGAAACATTAAGAACTGCTTAGAAGGGAGAATAGACAAAAGCAAGCTTTGATTGAGATCAAAGATATTTTCTTAGAGCCCATTTTTTTTTCCAATTGTTAAATAAATGGAATGCATGGGCATATTGACATGATTTGAAATAAGCATGGAGAAGTGTATTGCAACACCATGTAATAGGTTCACATCTAGATAAAACCATTTCATCAAATATTTGAATAGCCTTCTCAACTAACCCTACATTAGCACATGCACCTATAAGTGAAGTCCATGTGACTACATCTGGCACTATGCCAATAGCTATCATATCCCTTTTCACTTCAATTTCCAATGCCCACATTTTTTGCCTTCCCAAAAACCTAGATCATTGTGTTGTATCCTATAACATCCATTTTCAACTCCCTGACTGCCCCTTTGCATAGAATTTCTTTATAAAAATGTTTTGCCAAATCAACTTTTTCAGCAATGGACCATGTCTTTAATAATATATTATAAGTTTCCATATCAACAGTCACACCTAAGTTCTACATATATTTGTATATTTTCAAAACACAATTCAAGTTTCCTACATTGATATTCATGATGCTATTGTACACAAAGATCAACAGATCTATGGTTTAATATATCTTTTTTTTTTTTTTTTTCTAAGTTGCCATAAAATATGAGATTTGACACATCTTTAACATCCTACTATACATGCTTATATTCATGACTTTTATTTTCCATGTCACCCTTGTAGGAATCTATCATCACTGCACTTAGATACATTATTTGATTTTCAATCTCGCATTTGGCACACTTATATTTTCTCTCTTTTAGCAATTTGATATTTTTAGCCATGTTTCTCGATTTGAAACAAAAGGTTTCAAGCCTATTTGACTTGTCCCTTTATGTATAACTCATTTGATATGTATATGTACATAAAAGAAAAAGGTTTCATGTCCAATATGACTTGTCCCTTTAATGCTTTTGTTTGTGGTTGCCCTCTTTCTACTTCATGATTTGATTGAAAGGTTTTATATTTGTAATTGATGTACATCCCTTTAACAATCTCCTCAAATCTCCAGTTAGCTATTTTGGTTCAACTAGAAGGTCCCATACCTTTAATTTATGTATGCTCCCTCAATAGTCTCCCCAAGATCTGCAGTCTTTGCCTCTACATGGTTCAGTCAAAAGGCTTCATGCATGTAAATTATGTATGATCCTTCAACAAACTCAAACTTTAGATCTATATCTGCACATGAAATAGACTTATTAGCATAAAACCTACATTTCTTTCAAATATTTCTCTTTCCTTTACATCTTTTAATGCATTTATCTAAATAAACATTTCTAAGAATACTAAGTAGTGTAGAGATAATTGGAATGGTTCCAATTTTTAGTTCATATGAACTAACCCCCTTCTTTATATTTTGTAGGTTCATTGAAAGATGAAGATGTGGGCTAAAATCTTCTTCAACATTCAGATCAATGACTCTTCCATTCAAGCAAAAGAGGCTTTTCCCCTAATTTATCCAGTACTTTTCTATTTATGCAATGTTTATATTTAGATATTGTATTAGGAGTTGCCATGACTTGTGCGGTATCTAAATGCATTGTATCAAGTATTATCTAAAATTTGAACATTTTGTGCCTTATGAAATAGTTCTGAAATATATTTCAATAAAAGTGTACTATTTTGGTACTTGTATGTAATTTGAATTAAGATGATCCAATTTCTCTTGTTCATTGGTATATGTACTTCACATTTTGCATCCAAACCATTCTATAATATGTATGATCAACAACTTAAAACACATAGCATAGTATATAAGCAATTATATCATAGAAATTTAGGAGGTAGAGTAAATTGGTAACATTTAAAAAAGTACATAAGGGTCAGTAAGCAAGTCATGTACCTATTCCACTGAAAAGTCTAGAAGGAAGGAGACAAGACTAAAGAGTTGAAGCTGACTAGTGAACTTGAGGAGAAAATTGCAATACAGACTCTAGTTACATTGCCAATTTCTACATCTCCTCTCAATCATCACACACTTCAAAGGTTGAGTACACATGCCACACCATTACATATACCAAGGCTAAGTTCCAACACACCCAAGAGTGATGAAGTTACATCATTTCAAGATGTAAGTTTAGATGAAGTGATTAAGCTACCAAAGTTTTATTTGAACATAATCACTATTGAAGAAATGAGCATTCTTCAAGATGCTCTACAAATGAAGAAGAGGTAGGAAATCTTGAGGGGGCATTAGAAAAAGAAAATTTTTCATGAAATCAAAGACATATTTTTTGATGCTTTCAGTCTCCTAGAAATGAATGAAGATAAGCCCATTATATAGAAACTCATCACCATTGTGGACAAGATAAAGGATGAAGACCTAGATTCTAATGCAAAATTATTAGAATGGTTAGAAGGGAAGTTTCATATAAAGGTTTTAGAGAAGGTATCTAGTGCTATTGTACCAAGACGGGTTGATCTTGCAACCAAAATGGAAAGTGAGAAAAAGGTGCTAGAGAACATGTTCACTCTCTACACAAAGCTATGCAATGTCAATCTATTCACTAAGTAAAATCAATAGGCTATTGACCAACTAAAATGAGATCTACAACTCATAGTTAATAATTTAAAACTATCTCCTAGTAATAGTTATATACACTTTTAGAGGTTACTAACAACTTAGAGTAGGCTTGCCGAGTTGCAAGCAAAAGATGCCAATATTAGATCTACTATGATCACTATCCAATCAATGTTAATACCTCACATGGAAATGTTACACAAGGAAATAGCCTTTGAAGATACTTTGATGAAGAAAGATTCTCAAATTTCTACTCACGAAGGCTTAGTTGATCTAACTGCTAATCTTGAAATATAGATTCATTCATTCGATGCAACATGTGATAACTGGGATGCAACATTGACGATCATCATGGAGCTACACAAACCATTCTTGGAAAAACACACTATAAGTGTATAACCTAAATGACATAAGTCTTTAAAAAGGGGATATGAAGTGTTGGATATCTACTCAGCATGAGTAATGAATGAAGAAACAAAAATGAAGTATTTACTTAGGGGGACTAATAAGGTATGGAAGATAGAAAACAATTTTGCAAATTTTGAAATTTAGAATTTTTGTATTGAAGTTGAGCAACGAAGAGACATTATGTATCTTATGCATTAGATAAGAATGTATATGCCATGAAAAAGTGTTTTTACCACTCATGTCAAAGGGGGAGATTGTTAATCTCATATTGATTTTGACAAAGTGGTGACAAAACACTTAGTCATTATTCAATGAAGATCAAAGAATGATGAGCATAATTGTCTAGATAGTATATGTTGAGTAATATGACAGTTAGTGTTGAGAACTAGTAGGTGTTGAGTATTCAATGTGTACCAAGTCATTCAGCTATCGATTGAATAGAGGGAGACACGTAAATAGTATGTGTTGAGTGATTTTGGTGTCGAGAAAATAGAGTGTGTTGAGCTATTCAAAAGTTGAGTTACAACATTAAGAGCACAGTGAAGGTCAAACATTAAAGCCTTTGGATATTAAGTGAACAATTTATGACATATATGTTTGTAATGGTACAAATATCTATGTAAACCATTTTTGGTCTAACATAATCATATTTTCAATTATGAGAGATAACTATAAAGCCATATTATGAATCCCTATGCAATACATGCAACCAATCAAATTGAGGGAAGAATTAGGAAGCAATAATGATAAACCTCAACCATTGATTATTACCTAATCCATCATTTTAATGCACCACCCAGAGATCCTTCAAACAAGGATGAAAACAAGCCAAGATAAAAAAAAAAAATTTAACAAGTATGAGTGTGCATGACAAAATCATACACGGATCACATAGATCACAATGGAAGACTTAACCACCATCTTGACAACCAATGAATCTCCAAACACCACTACCTAGATTGACACACATACACAATAGGAAATAGAAATCCAAAATGACAACAATACTAAGAATCTAAGATCTATCAAGACATGAAAAATTAAGTAAACCCAATGGGTACTAGAATCACCAAAAATTGATCCCTAAAAGCTAATGGAGATGCCCACTATTTTTCACATAAGGACCAATAATAGATAGATTTTCACATGAAGATGTGCAACATGCCCCAAAAAGAAATACCTTTCCACATGAGGGTGTGCACCAACTGACATGAGGACATACTTGGCAAAACAACAAGGGAACCCAAAACTGGTGTTGGGTTTTGTGCGAGCAAGTGCCCAAAGCCACATGAAGAAATCCAACACACCACGTGATGACTTGCGTTCTTGTGCAAGAAAGTACAATTTTGTGTGAGGATCCAGAACAACAAGTCAGAAAAAATTAAAGGAAGAAAACTAGAAAAATAATTCCTCCACACCAAGAAGTACTGAATCCACATATCGAGGCAAAAGACATTTGAATGAATATTGAAAGACAAAAATAGTATCTAACCATCTAAGAAGTAATGAAGGAAAGTATAGAAGGAAACACCATAGTGAACATTACAACCAAACTAAGTATGCAACTCCTCCCAACCATAATAGCATCATAAGACCATCATGGGCCCTATCCATCACCCATTCTTAACATCCCAAGCTATCCACCATATCATCGGTAATATCATATAAGGACATCACTACTAAAACATGCTACAATGAAAGCATAAAGAAATCTAACATGCTAAATGTAAAGCATAAGATAATCCTATAAATATAGATAACATCATTTATCATATGTTAATCATCAAAGTAAGGAAATACATCAATAAACAACATCATCCAAACATGATATACAAGCATCCCAATGAAAGCATAAATCACAAGAAAGCATGCTCAGGAACCTAAAGCACCAAGTGAAAAAATCCAATAATGTTCACACTAGGAAAAAAGACCATCTCTTTACACCGGTCCCTAGTAGTGGTAAAGGTAGCTATGCCTCCCAGCCATGTGGAACCCATAGGCCCACTCCCACTATGCTAATGGAGATAATGATTCAACAACAAACACATACAAAGAAAATATCCATGGCTAACACAAATGCCAGATGACTAAGACCAAGACAAAGATAATGTATATACTACAGGTCCTAGTCAGAAACTCAATGGGCTACTAAGTAGGGGCTACATCATGGAGAGTCACTTGGCATCCAAAATCCCTAGTTTAGACTATGCAGATTCAACTCCTCAATAGAAGGCTCTAACACACCACATCTTTTTATTATCTCAAGTTTCTTTACCACCTAATATTTTATTTAGCTATCACTTAATTAAAACTTCCTTCGCCAACCCTCTAGGTACAATGATCACCAGGATGCAAGATAGAAACCCCCTCCATATGCTACCCTACTTTACCCATGCTCATCCAATGCTGTGTGTCTGTAGGCATGCAAATTCCCAACCCAACCTCAATGATCATAACTTGTGGAAGTAACATGAAAGGTCAGGCCTCACAAGTCACCCAACAATGTATGCACATGTACTCATGTGTGTCACACCACCATCATGAAGATCATAACACAAGGATTGGATGAGAACACAAGCAAAAAGTCACTCGACAAAAAATAGACTCAGGAGGATGGATGTGACGTGCATCCCAATACAACATAAAAGGTGCAATAAAGGTCCGACTGACATCCAAATAGATAATCTACATCTATGGCCAAACTCATGCCAAGAAAACTTGAGAAAATAGGGTGACACACAAAATGAGGTAAAAACCCCAAAAATAGGAAAACTTCAAAATTAAAACCCATCTAGCCTTTGGATAAAAAACCACCAAAAATCCAATAATATTTGAGTTTGAATACCATATGAAAAAATGGCCAGCATAATGACATGAAACCCCAAAATCCCATCCCAAAAATAGGGAAAATGTTCATACTCGACTAATCGGGTAGAACCAAAAAACAAAAATAGAGGGGAACACTAGTTCTTAGCCTCCCAACAAACAACTACCAAAAATAGAACCTAAAATGACGTGAAAACAAGGAAATTGGAAGGCCCCACCTGACAACAAAAGGGGCAAAAACTGAAAATAACACAGTAAAATAAATCACCCACTGAATCTATTGGAAATCACAGAAAAGTAAGGTCTACCCAAGCTGGATCCAATGAGATTGATCTCGGGAAAATCCCATGCTCATACCTCTTAGAATGAACAAAAATCCAATCCTTCAAGAAGAAGATTTTAGAAAAGCTCTCAAATTTTCTAATTGCAAAATAAAAAGTGAGATATTAAATTCCTCTCTCCAAACTTATTCACTTTTTGAGTGAATAGTCAATTAGGTCAAATAGCTAGTTAGACTAACTAGACTCTAAATTGACCCAAATGAAAATAGTTTATTCCTTGTAATAGACTTCACTTAAAGCAAAGTTGCTAGAAATTAAATTCGAGAAGATTTAAAGCCCAAAAATCCAAAATCATACAAAAACCCTTAACAACTTTTGCGACAATGCAAACCTCTAAATGTACAGACACACTTACTAGTCTAATCACATAATGCAAATGAGCTCAAATTTAATAATCATTAAAAGGATTTAATTTAAACAATTAAATAAGTGTATGTTGACCATACAGGGACAAAATTGGTAAAATATAAATAGTTGAATCATGAACTCCATGTGCCACTACCAAGGATACAATTCCCACACACTGAAACACATGATCAAGTGTAATTGCATAAAATATCAAAGCCAAAGAAATAATGCATTAAATACCTAATTAATCCATTTACATCACTCATGTTGCATAAAGTATAAAGAGACAAGAATGAAGTAAATCACCCTAGCATAAAATTCATCACATAACATAATTAGAAAAGAATGTCCAAATACCAAATAATTAGATATCATCATAGATCTACTATCATTTAAAAATGGCATTAACATGCAAATATGATAAACTAAACAACATAATAGTATAGTATCTATGGTACTGAATCAAAGTATAACATCCGACCCTCAAGTCATCTCAAAGTACATAAAAAAAGAGTATCAAGTATCTCTCAAAAAAAAAATAGACAAGGTGAAGACTACAAACATGAGGCACTAAAATCACCACTAATTTTTATTTAAGAAGGTTAAACCCTAATAAGTTTATGAGCGTGCGAGGAGACAAATGCTAATAGTTGAGAGGACATTCATGGTGGTTTAGATGGCTATGACAGAGTTGTGCATTGTAGAATCAGCTTGAGAAGAACATATTAAAGAAATGAAAGGACAAAGGAGACATATTTGATTAGGAGGATCAAGGTTTAAACAATAATAAGGAGATCTGACATCAAGTAGCAAGGTGCTAACAGAAGGATCACAATGCTAAATCATTCTAACAGGCGACGCAAAGAAAATATCTTAACCAAGTAGTCCTAACAAGCTATTGCAAATCTCTTACCAAGTACTTACTTTTTTGTAAGTTTAAATACCCTAACAAGGTGAGACCTAGTAGTCTTTTTAAGCCTTTAATATGGTAGACCTTTCATAGGGTAGATCATACATTATGATCAAACACATTGTAGCCATAATTGGCCACACTTTACAACTGTAGTAGTGAACATTTGTGGGTCTCATCCTGACCTCAAATTTACCTTCTCATTAGAGGGTTTCTTAATAACTAAATTTATTGTGTTATGTTTTATTTACTTGATGCTATGACTGTGATGTATGTTAAGATATTTTGGTTTATATGTTGAGTTAGGAGATGGATGTTGGTGATATGTTTTAAGAGGCAAAAGTTTTAAGTGCTGATTCACCCCCCCTCTCAAAATATACTCTCCCATTATTATTTCCAACAATACACACACACACACATATATGGATATGTATATGTATATATGTATATGTATGTATGTATGTATATATGTGTGTATGTATATCTATAATTAGATAATTGAGAGCGGGGTGAATCAGTTATGTCTAGTTATCATACAATCACTTGAAACTATTTTAGTACCTAAAAAATTCATAAAATTTAACATCAATCACTCTGTGTAACCATTCCACTTATCGTTTAACTCTTTCAATCACTTTATTTCAAATTGTTAACTTACTGTTCATTGCATTACTGAGTATCAATATAATTACTTAGTGACTATCAACCATAGAACTAGTTATTACTGAGTTACAATAAACTATAAAATGTGTAAAACAACTTGCAACACAAATAACATTCACACATTTTACATGGTGATTTTAACATGGAAACCCTATGAAGGGAAAAACCACCTAGGACCGATAACCCAATAATTTTCACTCTTTTGAAGTGAGCTCTAGTAGGAGCGAACCTTTTTAACGATCACATACACATTGTTAATGTGACCTTGTTAGAGGATTTTGCCAAAAGATCATCTAGACCTTATAACTCCTTATTCTTGACTAAAGAGTGGCCTAATTTAAAGGACTTACAAACACCACTAATCGAAGTTACCATTTAGGATATCAAAAACTTGTTAGGTCCACTTAGTTCTTCCAAGACTTTCTACTATAATGGTTAAAAACTAATAGTAGAAATTATCTATTAAGAATAACAACTACATTTTCTTTTTCAAATCATTATTCTTTCTCTTTCTCTATTTGATCTCTCTCTTGCATCCCCTTTCACTCTATACTTTTGACTAATTGATTGACATCTTATCTTTCTCCTTCTACTTCTTGGTTCACCTAACTCAACAATCTTCCTTCACCTTCTTCAACTTTGCATTCACAAAAACTTAATACTCCAACAATATGATTATTAACAAATGACCTAAAACTATCTTAATTACATACTTAAATAATGTTCTTAATGCTTCTAGATTCTTCCATCTTTTATCACTTAATCACAATCATTGATCTTAGATTCATTCAAAATTCCATATTCAAATCTTCATACAATGTATCTAGACACTGAAAAAATATAACTTTTATATAACTTTTTGTCCATCCTTATTCTTCTTCAATCTCCATCATCAGGTCCTTATGAAATTTTCCTAGTTGTTGACCTTGTAAAAAAATTTGAATCATGCCTTAGACCATCTCAAACTTTCTAAATTTCCATCAAAAGTTTGCCTTGGATTCCAATTATCCAAAAAAAATCATCTTATCGTTAGTCGGTAAACATAACATTTACTCAGGTAATATAGAACTTGGTTATTACTAGAATTTTTTTAGTGAATATTGTGTTTCTCTTTTTCTCTACCAAACACTTGGGAAATATTGTAGTCACTTGGTGAATACAATCTCCCTTCATTAATCTTGTCACTCGGTTAAGCTTGTGGTCTTCAAGACATTGCAACAATATATGATTATAAAATAATCAAATCAATAGTAGATTACCATTGTCTAGTTCATTCAAGTACATATTGTATACCTTACTTATCAATACTATCTTCAGAATACTTTCTTCAAATATTCTTCATCAATCAAATGATATGAGACTCTACTAAGTTAGCATAATGTCTAGAAAACTAAGACTTTGACATCAATGACCATATAACAACTTATAATAATCACCTAAAAATGGTCATCTAGACTATGAGCTCCTTTCTAGCATTCTTTCTTAATTTATCTATTACTTATTCTGATCAAATCCTAAAAAATATATTTATTTGATTATAACTGATGGTTTGACCATCATATCATAATTTTTTTATTTAATTGAAAGAACATGCTCCCTTTTAATTAAATAAAGTCCCCAACATTTTCTTATCCTAAGTGTGCACACATAAATCATTATTATTATTTTAAAAATAAAAGGAAAAGGCTTTTTGTCTCACATGAGGGGCACACTTTTCTATGTGGGAGGAATCTTTATTCTCCTCCACATAGATTTTGCCTCTTAGAAGTCAACTGTTGATATTGATTAGATGAGATGCATTTGCACATAGATCAATCAAGATACATCCTCCATCCTTGATTAAGTCCCTTTTCCCTTTTAATCTCAAACATAAATCTATCTTTATAAGAGAAGGATCTCTCCTAATTCTCAATCCTTACACTCTCATGGTAATTCTATGCTAGAGGATTTCTAGGTACTTTTAAAGCTTTGAAGACTTGTAATTTTCTTGCATTTTGGAATTTTAGCTTAGCTTAGTTTCCTTCATGATTCAAAATAGCTCACGTAGTTTAAGTAGGAAGGATTTTAACTCTTCATATTTGATTAACCTAGCTTGCATCTTCCATTTCATGTTAGTATTGTTTGCATTGCATTACACTTGCATTGTGGTTCTTAGATGCTAGCAATCTTGCTTCCATCTTTGAATATCTTGTTCTATGGTGCACCTCACAAGGGTTGCTATTGGAAATATTCAAGACTATGCTAAGTTACAGAGAGGGGAGGAGTGAATTAGTAACTTCTAAAACTTCTACCAATTTCAATTCTTAATCAATAAATCATTTAGCACTTAATTCATCACATCTGATCTAATTGCATGCATGAGAAACTAAAAACATGAAAGCATCCAAAACACTTGAACACAAAGATTTGGTGACCCAGAAACCTTCCAAATAGAAATTAAAACTAGGGTGGGAATGATACCTACAAACTTTAGTATTGTAGCATAAAGTTGGCCTATTAAGGCTTACATTGATCACTTCTAATGATCTACCTTGTTAGGAGCAATTAGGACTGCTAGGTCCACTTTGTGAGAGGATTTACAAATGCACAATGAATTATGCACTCAATAAAGAGATTTATAGAATACTGTTAGGTCTACCTTGTTAGAGGATTTTGACTGGTTCACCTATTAGGATGAAGTAGTAGATCTCTGACTTTGCAACTAATTTTGCTGATATAGATTCTTTAGTGTATGATCAACTTTCTGTGATAGTTATGTATTTTCTGCTCCTTATACTAATATGGCCTTTATAATTCTTTATCTACAATACATATGCTCACATTTTCATTCTTTCTCTTTTTCATACATTTGAAATGATACAATACATTACATATATATAGCAATCCAAATTACAAAATTACAAGGTTGGCCTTGACACAAATTAACACAAATACTACAAAGTCAGCCCACATCAAGATACTTGGGTTCTGAAGGCTAACTTGGTGAGATTCTAGTACATGGCATGTAGTGTCACTACTCAGCATCATCATGCTCTTGGTAGACATAGAAGCTCGGTCCATACTAATCACTTTCAAGTAGTCTTGAACTCAGTCTGCACTGGTGACTTAGTAGATATTGTGCAACTCGGTAAACACTGAATAACTTGGTTACCATGAAGTAACTCGATCAACACTGGCTTTGCATCATCTAAACTATGAACTCGATAGATACTTCAATGCTTGATAAAAATAGGCTTCGCATCACATGAATTGCAAACTCAATAACCACTGATAAACTTGGTATACACTAAAATGCATGGTTTAAACTACTAGACTTCACACTGATTGAATCTACTTGGTAACCACTAAGATTAGTCCAAAAGACTTGGTAGCAAGTGTAGAACTCGGTGGCTTTTGAATTACATGGAAAAAATTGTAAACTGTTCAATGAGCTCTGTAGCTATACAAAATTTGAATAAGTGTGTGTCACTTATAACAAACTTGACTGATATGTCAACAATCTCCCCCTTCGGCATTAGTGACAAAAACACTTATTAGCCCAAAAATTGAATACTTTTTATTCATCACCATGTGATACTAGCTTGACATATTTTTGAGATTTTTCAAAATTGATCTTTGTAAGGTACATACAAAGTAGTTCTCCACCATAGCATATTTATCCCCCATACTATGGGTTCCTCATTTTTCTCCCATATAATAACATATCTCCCCATGTAACTTTTCTCTTATATACATGTAACATTTCTCATCTCCCCCTTTTTGATAGTAATGCCAAAGATTTATTATAACATATTTACACAAAGACACCAAAATGAGATAAGAATTCAGAGTGTACCTTGAGGGTGATTGACAAGGTTTTATCCCAGTTATCTTGCAAGACCTTACATGTACGAATTGCAATTTGCACTTCTGCAGAGAGTTCAATCATGTGATCCACAATAGATAATTTTTTATCATGGATCAGAGTCTTTGAATATACAATATGTTTTTGCATAGCATCCATGATTAGAAGGATCATATTTTGTATATCAACCAACGTTGAATAGATCCTTTCTTCTTCTCTTAACAATTCAGCTTGCAAGTCTGACAAAAATATGATCTTCTTGAAATGTGTAGAGCTTGAACTAGGGTCAAGTTACAACTGCTAAGCACTTTCTTTAAGACTAGTATCAATTTTGGACAATTTTTCCTTTAATTCCTTTATATACTCAGTGACATCACATAGCTTTGCAAAAAGTGATGACACATTTGAACAAGACACCTCAAGATTGACCAAAATTGTTGAAAGATCAACTTGATTAATGGCTATTTGATAAGCAATGTGCTCCAAATCTTTGTTATTGAATTTATTTTTATTTGTTTCAACCAATGTTTCCTAACCTTCAGCATCCTCATTGAACTTTTGGACTGCCTCTCCAAGCTGAAACAAAATAGGTTGAGAAGAATCAACTTTAATTCCAATTGTCTAGGTCAAGATATTATTGGCATCATCTAATATCTTATATTCTCTATCTCTTTCCTCTCTCAATCTTTATTGTTCAGCCTTTTTCATGAGGAGTTCACCAAATATGTGCATTTGATCTACAGAAAGATTATAGATATCCCATTTGGGAATTTCTATTTCCTCATCCAAATCTATATCTTCCTCTATCTCCTTTCTTGTCAAAAATTTTATACTCGGTTGAACCTTAGGTTCAACTCTTCTTGTACTCATTTCTTTTGTACCTAAAATAGAAACAATAGTGGACATACTTGGGCTTGCAATAAAAATTGGTATAGTACTAACTGATGGAATACTTATAGAGATGCTAGAAGAATCCAAAATTGATGAAGTCAAAATTATAGAATCCAAAACTAAAGTAGAAAAAACTGGAGTGCTTATGATGGATGTACTCAAAACTGAAGAAGTCAAAATTGGAGGAGTGAAGACTAAAGAACAAGGAAGTCACTTCTTTCAATGATATGCTAAGCTAAATTGGTGTGAAGAGTCATTGGACATTTGAAGTAACAGTAGTAGTCACAACCAAACTTGTTGAAGTTGTCTCCATACTTGATGTAGTCAATGGTTTGCTTAGGGAGTGAGGAAGTGAGGAAATGACTACAATAGCTATCTTGACTAGGTCAATCTCCTCATCATCTTGCTTATCTTCCTTTGTAGCTTCTTCACCTTGATCCTCTTCATCTTCTTCATTATCAAAATGAGTCACTTGTTCAACATTTTCTTCCATGTCTTTCTCCATATCTTCTACTTCGTCAATATCCTTTACTTTAATTGGAAATTCACTTGGTTTATGATGATGATAAACATTTTTCCAAGTGTTTGTAGTGTTTTTGACATCATGCTCTATGTCCTTAGTCAAAACTAAACAGGTATTGAACCTTAGAGTCAATTTTTCTTTATTTTTCTTTAAAGACTCTTTCACCTCAACATCTAATATGCTCGGTAGTAACTACCTTAGGGTTTGTGCATATATGTCTTTGACTATTTGCATGGTAAAATCCCATCTTGGCTTTAACTTCTCTAACAATTCACTACAAATTTGAGAAGCAATATGGTCTAGTAACTACTTCCATTTACCCATTTTTCTCAGCATCAGTTCTTCAACTTGTTTCTACTTTGCCTCTATCCTAGTCTCATATTTCAAAGATTTTAAATTTGATATTTTAGGTCCTTCTTCCAATTGCTTCAACTTTTCTTGGAAGGTGGGTGGAGGTTTGTTGAATACAATGTCACTTCCTTTCTTCCATGACCTCCTTGTGAAGACTGCAGTGGATGATTTTGCAGGCCTTGTGATGATCACCTTGCCCGTTTTCTTCAAAGGTTCTTCTTCTTTCTTAGATTCTTCCTTGTCCTCTGCTTGTTCCTCATCCTCACCTTTTCCCTTGATTAACAAGAGATGTGCACTTGATTTCAATTTGGCTATCCTCCTCTTCCCTTTGTTAACTACCTATGGGAGCTTTATCTCTAGCTCAATTCTTGCCTTAGCTTCTTCATAGGTTCCAAAATAAGGGGTGTTGGGATCAACAGGCTCATTGATAAGGGCTTCAATGATATCCTTGGTCTCATCAATATTCACCTCATAGCCAAGAGGTTTGACCTGCACAACTCTAGGCTTAACTGCCTAGATATACACCTTGTCATAATCCACCATGAAGCACACATCATCCTTGTAGCCTTCAACTAACTTCTTTGGAATTTTGAACCTAATGTTCATTTTATCTTTGAACACATTGAAGTAGTTGTCCATGATGCTAGCATAGTTCTCTCCCATTTTTGCAATATATTTATTTATTCTGTAAAGTACTGGTACATTTTTTCTCCAGACTATAGTGCCTTTGGAAGGGAAGAACTTCTAGACATAAAAGAATAGACAGGTTAACAATGAACCAAATTTGCATGGGTTTTTCTTTTAAGTTCTAATACTTTCCATATTCTTATTGAATTGCCTCAAAAATAACTTGGCAAGGTCATAAGATCGGTTGTTCTTCACCACTTTATATGCTAGGTCCATGGCTTCACATGATACATTGTTAAGACGACTTGAACTATATATCTTATGAGCACTAACATGAATTCCAAACTTCAACTCTGTATTAGTAACACTACTTATTTTCATACCTCTACCATCCCACTTGACTAGGGTTTTCTTTTCCAACTCAGCCTGACCTACGGTTTTAGTTGTTTTGGCTTTGGCAAGCATGGAAAGACTAGTGATTTTATGAATCATCTTCTTAGTTATTAGAATTGGTTGCTCTAACCACAATTTTTTGTTATGCACCTGACCAAGGATATACCTTATTAATTTTATTTGAAATTATTAGGGCATATGGGAATATGTGTTCAACCTTTTGCTTCCAAATGTTGATGCTCAGGTTTTAGGGTTCCATCAACACATAACTGACCTAGGGCATCATCCATCTCTAGAGTACCAATTTCTTGAATTGCACATTTAAAATGAGTATGAATATTGTTAACAAGACATAACTTGGAAGGGATTTGAGATTGAGCTCCACTTGAGTCTAGGGTTTCAGCTACAACAGGTGCAAGCTTGATATCTGGCGCTTTCTAGTCAATACTTTGATCCAACTTGTCTAAACCTTTCTTGACTTTGCTACTGTTGGATGTCATTTTCACTCATTATCTTGAGATAACTTTGAAAATTTTTGCAAGAAATTCACTCAAGTCACTTGATCACACAAAAAATAACTCTTCATAATAGTACTCAAAAATTCACGGTAGGAAATGAATTTGATTACATGACCTTTTGTTAAAACTTTGCCATTAATGCTTGGTATGGAGGTAGATAAAATGACATTATGCTGACAGTCTAACATCCACTATTTTTCATTGGCCACTCGATGACCTCTCCATAATTCAGTAACCATAAGTGCCTTAGTTACTCCCATCCTTGCTTGGTAGAGCCTATGACCCAACCCTTCTTTGTAGAGAAGGTAACTTGGTAATAACTGATACTAGTCTTACTTAGTGATATCTTTGTGTCTTGTATATGGATTTGGATCTTTTTCACCTTTCAAATAGAACTGATTTAGATGTCTTCTTTGATAGCTTGGTTCAAGTTCTTCCTTGGGAACTTAATTAGAAATGGTAGAGTCACCCAATTCTTGAGTGACTTGACCATCATTACTTGGACTAGTGTCCTCTATAGACTTAGGAATCCATTTTTGTCTCATCTACTTTCAGATGTTATCAGCCCTTGCTTTCTTTTCATCTTCAATTTTACTAGTATTCATACAATTCTTGGCAAGATGACCAAGTTTTGTACAAATGAAACATCTTTTAGTGGTATCTCTTTTCCTCATATGATGTTTAACACAATTGATACCAATGTATCCAAATTATCCACAATAATGACACCTACACCAAATATTGTAGTCCCAACCAAATATTGCTTTCACAATTTGTTATATAGGATTCAATGTCTTTGTTTTGCTTTATGATGCCTTGTGTCCATGTTTCTTACATTTATGACAATTGCCTTCAAATCTTGGTTTCTCTTTGTATTCATTAGCCCTGTGACCATGCTGATTGCAATTATAGCATTTTCCATTGAATTTTACTTTTCCATTACTCCAACATTTTCTTGATGTATGACCTATCTTACCACAGTGATTGTCATGCCTGAGCACTACTACTATTTTTTGCTTAATAGGATTTAGTGGTTAAAAGTTTCTTTCTGTTGATATGTTCATATTATCTGTAGAACTTGGTTTTTATAATGTCCTTGGAACATGTGTTTTATATCAAAACTTATTGTAGTCTCTAGTTTATCAAGTTTGATATCTTTGATGTTACGTTATTGTTGTGTATGCACAATATTTTATTGGATTGATATTAGAAATATTGTATTTCAGTTTGATTTGAATTATCAGCTAAAAGATATTTATATTTAATTGTGATGTTATGCTTTAGTTTGTGTTTTACTAATGCATAAATGATAAATGATTTGTTTGCTTCAAATACATATGTTTTTTTCATAGACTTACATAGTTTTGATTTCAGAGCATTCAATCATTCGTAGTGAATATGGAGAATATAACCCTAATTTAATTTACTTGTGGTTTGTGATATTAGTAAGGTTATTTTTTTTATTTATATGTTATGTAATTCCAATTTGATTGATTATCCTAACATAATATCTTTATGTTTATAAGGACTAGAATATCCTTATGGTTTTAAAATATATAAATATAATATCTATAGCCTATGATTATCTAATGTTGTGGTTTTGGAATGAGGAATTTTTAGTGGTAAAACCCTTATGGGTTTCGAATGCATTTTAAAGGTGTTAATGTATTGTTCCTGCCAAATACATGGCGGTGGAAGAGGGCTGCCATATTCATGGTTCTTTGCAGAAGTTTATGTTCATTGAATGCATTTCATAGTGGGGTTTTCAATGGCATTGAAGGTTTCTTTGTCATACTTTTTCAAGCTTGGATCTGTGGTAACAATGCTGTTAATTTGGCATTCTTGTTCTGAGAATGTATACCACTTGTTTTTGAATGCTGTAAAGTTGGCAAAATGTAGGGGTTGTAGTTGGAAAGAGATTCTTTCATATGAGGATTGAGCAAGGTTTTATTTCATACAACATGAATTATTATTGCCTTTTTTGCTATCATGTCTTACCTCTGTTGCGAACTTGTTGGTTGGTGTTCATTTGGGGAGTGTGGTTTGGAGTTGTGCATTTGGGGCTTCAACACTGAGCTGTAGAGTAGACTTGGTGTGAGCATTCTTCATTTTGTGTATTTCAAGTAGGGGAATTCTCTATCCCTACTCTTTCTTACTATAATTTTTATTTGGTATTATATAAATTTGTTAATAGGTGTATAATATTGAGCTACATTTCGACCCTCGAGTTTGGAAGTGGGCAGGGCTCGACATAGGTTGTTGAGCATTGTCAATTTTCATGCTTGAGAGTGGACTTGTAGTGTTTACTGGGCATGGCCATTACTTAGACTATCGACTATTATAAAGATATGCAGTTACTTCTATGAAATGGAAAATGGTGTAGCATCAATTTTATGAACACATTTTTTTATGATAACAGTCAGCAATAGAAAATTATCATTTACATTTTGTCAAACAGTTTATAAACACTTAGATTTGATCATTGTGAGGTGGAAGAATATCAAATAGGGATAGGGTATTAACATTAGTTTTCAATAGATAGCAATTGATAAGGAATTATTGTTGATAAATCATAGTTTGTAAGTGTGTTGAATGATGTATTGAGACCATGTGTGGTTGTGTTGTGACAAACATAGCCTAGAGGTCGAACAGCTGTGTGAAAATTGTGGAATAAGCATTTGGTCATATGGTTATCATGAAACTTTAAAAGGGTTTGGCATCGATAGATTTGGTAATTAGTTAGTATGGAAATTTGAATTCATAGATTTTATTTGAACAGTCGTTTGTTAAATGATTTGTGATGTTATAAAATGTTGTTATAGCTTAATCAGGGAATTATATATTGCAAATAGACTTGAAAGCATATGTGATTTAGTTGTATAGTTATCTTGAAGGGAAAAATTCTTGTTGATCTCTATTGAAACATTGAATGAGATTGTTTGGTACAAACTGACAATGGTGTTAAAATGGTATTTTGAAATATTCTAATATAGTCATTAAGTTTAAAATGAAATGGAATTCTTTTTACTTAAATAGTAATACTCTGTTTTCATTAAGAATCAGAATTGTTTTCCGAATTGTATTGAAATGGAAAGTTGATTTCATATTGAGTTTCGGTTATGAAATATGTTGATGAAATTCATTTTTCAAAATGAAAGTATCATCTGTACTTGATCTTACTATTTAGCCAATTCAAAGGATAAGTAAAGATTGTTTTTGATAAGAAAAATAGGTTTTAGGGGATCCTGAAACCCATAAGTTTTACATAAACAAGGCTGATAATAAGCCAAAGAAGCCCAACCAAAATAGAGGTCCAAAAGCTGAAAAAAGACCCAAAGGCCTAGCCCAAAAAAAAGGCCCACAGAAAGGCCAGAAAAAAACCAAACTAAAACAGACTATAGAAAGCCTATCAAAAAGCCAAAAGCCAGGAAGACAAAAAGACAAAAGACAAGAAAAATAGTCTTCAGTTATCTTCTTCATTTCTTGCATAGTCTGAGCTGCCTTGATTATCTTTTGTTGCTCCTTTGCCATTTGATGCTGGACCTTCTCAATGCCCTGATCCATACTGGTGAGAGTACTGATTGCGGCCTTGTCATATTTTGACCTAGCCTTATCCTTGTTCTGTCCTCCCTCCTCCACCAGTAAGCCCCTGTCCCTAAGTTTACCAGCAAGGGATTGGATGTTGTCATTCATTGAACTTAGGAGAGAAATCATCTGACTTGCCAAGTTGTGGTTGTAGTTTTCAAGATTTCTTAATCTCCTTTCATTTAAGCTTTCTCTATTTTCCTGGTCCTCCTGGCTGTCATTACCTATCTTATTCTTAATACTTTCCATCTGGGATACCCTTTCTCTAACTTCCTCCAGCTCATGGAAGAGCCATTTGATTGATCTAAAGTTGTCAATCATACTACTACGGGCATTATTTAGAAGGTCCATTCCAGTCTCCCTTGCATTGTCTGAGATGGCCAGGATAGTTGGGTCTATGAGCTCATTGAGCCTAGGCTGCTCTAGGTTGTCCACCAGGATCTGAGGGTTCATAGCTTCCCTAAAAAGCCCATAGTAGCAATCCTCACATTGAAATTTTTCCAGGCCTTTATCCTATTTTTGACCTACACTTCCCCCTTGTTCTCACCAGTGATGACATTCAATTTTTCCTCCGAAGGAGGCTGAGACTGGATAGGGGAGAGGGGAAGAGGAATAGCATCTGTCCTTTGATTTCTAGTCTCCTCAACTCTCACAACCTCCCTCTTCCATTTTTTCCCTGGTTTCTCCTCTTCCACCTCCTCCTCTAACACTTTGTCAGAATCTTCCGTATCCATTTCCTCCTCCTCCTCAGCATAACCCTCTTTTGCATGAGATTGGCTATGATCCCTAGGGCTTTTCCTACTGGGAGTTTTAGCAGTGGACAGTTTCCTGGCTTGACCTTTTTTCTTCTTTCCTGAGGAAACATTCTCCTCCTCTGAGCTAATGCTCTCAATGTCATCAGAGTCAGAAGAAAAGCTGGAGTTGCCTTCATCAACATCCTCAACATGAGGAGGGTTCTTGCATATAGACTGATCTTTTAAATGCTCATGGATGAGGAGCAATAATCCCTCATGCAAAGCAGGGTTAACAGTGGCTTTCTTCTTGAAACTAGAGATTTCCTTGTTCATAGAAGTGAGAAGGTAAAAGGGTATGGAAATTCTTTTCTTATGGCAAAAATGATTTAAAATCACAAAATGGTGAGTTCTGACCCAATCAAACCTAGGGTCCAGGGTAACATAATCAATGAGGGCATATAAATCATACCTCCATAACTTCTTTATAGTCTTTGTCACATAGAAAGACTCTTTCTTTTCCAGCTTGTTCATCTCTGTATAATTTTTCATGAACTCCTTGATTGCATTGGATGAAAGTTTCTTGTCCCTGTAGAATTTGAAACCCTCCATAGGGATACCAGTGACATCCGCAACCACCTCCTCTGTGATTTGGAAGGAAACCCCATTCACCTTGACCTTTCCATTGTTCCACGAGTTCACCATGTTGTTGGTGACCTCAGGGTCAAAACCATGGAGTTTCTCAAAAAAATTTGCAACTCCGCCCTTTTCCAATTTTTTCCAGACTTTGCCCATATTCTTCAACTTCTCCACTTCACCCGTCGGCTCCTTTCTACTCCATTCTCCAGTCATGACATCCATTTTTTCTTCAACAATTCTCATGAGCCCCAATCTCTGCAAATTTTTTCCAGCCAAGATTTTGGCTCTGTTTCTATTATTGGGTTTGTGATTGTTCGCTTCTCTGATACAATAGCGAGTGAAAATGATAAAAATCCTCCAAACGTGTTGAAAAGACGAAGAAAATCCCTTGAGAATACAAAAACCAAGAAACATATTATTGCTCGTACCAACATCCATTCTTTCTTTATTAAACATGATTATAGTTAGATTGACTCGTACTTCTATGGATTTTCTCCTACTTGATTAGTGACCTAGCCTCCATCAAAATATCTTTTTTGGAATGCCAGATCATCTCTTTGTCTGCTCCCACCCCTTTGTTAGTGAACCAATCAACAACTGGGTTTGCCTCTCTAAACGCATGAGTGACGTGGACCTTCTCAAATTTTGTGAGGGTGGCACATTTCTCATCAATTATATTTTCTATCAACCACGAGGGAGGGGAGACACCATTAATATTTTTAATTATGTTTTTGGAGTCCCCTTCAAGCCAAAGTTTGGAAACTCCAGCTTCAAAAGCCAGCTTAACCACACTGCACGCAGCTCTGGCTTTAGCCAAATGGTTGGTCTAGGTTCCAAGTGGGAGAGCAAAGGCTGCAATCCCTTCCCCAAAACTATTTCTTATAATTCCACCACTTCTAGAGGATCCAGGGTTTCCCTTAGAAGCACCATCAAAGTTGGCTTTTGACCATCCTTTTGGGGGTAGGATCCATCTGGCATCCTGTCTTTTTCTTTGACCGTCTTCCTGTCCCCTATATCAACTTCCCCCTCCTTCATCACTTGAAGGTTTTCTTTTATGTTTTTCAAAATCTTCCTTCCCAAAATTATAGCTCACTCCTCTCTATTCCTAAAAATTCTGTTGTTCCTTTCCTTCCAGATACTCCAGTAGAAGTGAGGCAAAAACCAAGAATAATTATCTTGCCGGCCTGCAATTTTACAGAGGCTTTTCCAATGACTAAAAAATTCAATGAAGTTTTCTGGCCAGCACCAAAGAATCTCCATTTCCTGATTAAGAGAATTCCACACCTCCCTAGCAAAGTCACATTGAATGAAGATATGATTTCTCGACTCAAACTGGTTTTTACAGAGCAGACATCTACTGGGCATAACATGGCCTCTCCTCATGAGGTTATCTTGCATTAGAATTTTGTTCTGAAGGGTCAGCCAATAAAATATGTTGATCTTAGGAGTGAGGCCCAAGAGCTAGGCATCCACCCAAGGGGGTTTCTCCTTTAAACCCTAGAAAGAGTTGTAGCCAGAAGCAATAGAATAACTTCCATTGGGATTATCCCTCCAGACCATCTCATCCTTATTATTACTAGGGATCAAAGCATTAAGCATAGTCATAATTGGTTTCAAGTCCTCAGAAATGAGGGAAAGGTCTCTCCATTCTTGACCAACCCTATAATTGCTTACTTTAAACCCATATAGCTCCATGCATTCTTGCACCCATCTCTCAAAAACTGGGTTGCTAGAAAGTGGGCCTTGACATAACCACCTGTCAGACCAAAACTAAATATCCTCCCCATTTCCTAGTTTCCAAGAGACCCTAGCCTTAGCTAGGTCCCTGGCCTTCAGGATACCATTCCAAATAGTTGACCCTTTAGGGATGTCCTCATTGAATAAAGTAAAATGAAGAGAGGGTCTTCTGAGGTATTTATTTTCCAGAATGTCTCTCCATTCACCAGTGTTATTGAAGATATGCCAGATTTGTTTTGCAAGAAGCATCTTATTGAGATGGGTAAGCTTTCTGATGCCCAGACCTCCATACCTCTTGGGGAGGTAGACCTTCTCCTAGACAACAAGAGGGTACCTTTTCTTTCCTTCTAGTCTGGTCTATAGAAAGTCTCTTTGGATTTTCTCCATTTTCTTTGCAAATTTCACAGGAATTCCAAAAAGGCTTAGAGCATAAATGGGAAGGTTCTGAAGAGTGGATTTGACCAGAAGACATTTCTCAGCCTGGCTGAGAGAGGCACCTTTCCATCCAACCATCTTCTTGTTGAATCTGTCCAGAATACCATTCCAGAAAGAGTCAGGGGGAGAGGAGCCCAAGGGGAGTCCTAGATAGGATGAAGGGAGAGAGCCCATGCCACAACCAAGGATTCTGCCAATTTTCCTTTGTCTTATGACAGTAGGGATAAGTAGTATAGTACTAAGATCAGTAAATATCATTAAATTAAGATGTCAGTTTAATTGTGTTTACGGGTTCTTATTATTATAGTATCTTTTTTTTTGTTATAATAGTCTAAATTTACCTTGGTAATAGGAAAAATTAAGATGTGTTTGAATAGATTAAAGGATTTAGTATCATGTTGAATTCTGAGTTATATCTATAGCATGAACATTCTTAGAAAATCTATTTGATGTGTATTTTAAGAATAGCGATGATGAACGTATATCGGGGTGGCTAAATTTGGTTTGTCCTATTCAGTTAATTAATTTAGTGATAATTATAAAATGATTTTGGGTGGGTTAATTACATATAATAGATAATTGGCCTTACCTATGACTTAAACCTATATGGTTAAGTATGGAGAACAAGGCATATCTCTATTCTGTCATTGACAAGTATAATAGAGAAACTCGCTATGTGTTGACTATGAGCATACCATACATGGATGCAGTATCTTAGTACCATAATGATGACACCTCAGTATATATATGTTTCATTTATGTGTTATTCTTAGTGCGAGTTTAATTTTGCAATAATGAGTAAAGGTTTACTTCTTGCATATTAATTATGGAGCTGTTCTATGTTTTAGTGAATCAGATATCTGTATTATGGATTTGTGTATGTTTGGTCTAACATGCATGCAGGTGGACTACACTTTTCAATTTAGTGTATACTGAGCCCTCTGTTGTTTTGTGTTGCATTTTGTGTGTTTCCATGTGTTTCGAGTTTACAAGTAGCTAAGGATGTTTATTGAAGTTCTTCCTGAATCATTATTTATTTGCTTGTAGGGTCCATATCTTGGACATAGGCATTTAAGGATGAGATTGTACTTCATTATTGTACTAAACTCAATATGTATTAGAATCTTTATAGAATCATATTTGGATGATATTTACTTGTATTTTGAGATTTTCATATTAAGAGTGTTTCAATCTGTGTACTTGTTCTTGAATTAAGTGGAATTAATTAAATAAATAAATAATTGCATTCTTTGTACTTTTTTTTGGATTCAAATTTATTGGTTTTGTTGTGGTAGTGTTACATTTGGTATCAGAGCCTAGTTAGTATAACCAGGACTCTTGGGTTATAGGGTTTAACCCGTCATCGATGCGTATTTATAGTTTATTGTTTGTAGGTTTCTATCATGCCTCTCATCACTAGAGGGACTCAAGGACATGGTATTCCTGACAATAACCTTGATGGCAAAGGCTGAGGCAGGAGCAGGGGCCATGGTAGAGGTCCTAGGCACTAGAATTTTGCTGGGAATGATCAATTTGATCAGAATGCTGGGGTTGGAAACAACCAAAATTATCAGGTAGATCAAGTTGTGGTACTTCAGAGGATACTAGAACGTCTTGATAATATTCAGGCTAATAACCAGATTCTTGGTGGGGGAGCGAATGATAGAAGACCTCTTGTGCAAGGTATTAACCTTCCTATGGAGGAAGATCCAGTGGCAAGAGCTTAGCTCAAGGATCTTTCCAAGATGAAAGGATCATTATTTTATGGTATGAAATAGGGTACAGCGGTAGAAGCTTGGCTGCTGAACATTGAGCGATGCTTTGTCTTACACCATTACTTGAGTAACGTGAAGGTAAGATGGACAATTATGCATTTGAGAGGATTTGGTTCCTTATGGTGGGAGTAGGAGTTGGAAAATCTGGGCATTGATATCTCTCTGGTTACTTGGGAACTCTTTGTTGAGGGTTTTAAGGAGAGGTTCATGTCAAAATATTGGCATCAGGCCCGTGTAGAGGAGTTCTTTTAGATTATGCAGTCTGGCTCTATAGTAGAAGCTTATGAACGTAGGTTCTACGAGCTTAAGAAGTTTTTTGGGTGGGCTGAAAATGATAAGGCCATGATACAACACTTCATCAGAGGACTTATGCCCAAGATTGGGGAGGAAGTGAGAACTTTTTGACCTTTGACTATGCAGGAAGCTTCAGAGCGAGAAAAGCTGATTGAGATGGAGTCTAGATATCATGGGGCTTCATACAAAACCAGCATGAATCCATCAACTTCAGATGTCAGTAAGAACCTAAAGCCTCCTCAAGGTAGCTCAAAATTAGGATTTTTAGGTGGGAGATTCAAGAAGAGAAAGTTCGATAAGAACTCCAAGGGTTCAGAACAGCCTAAACCATCTCAACCATCTCAAAGTGTGCAGAGTAATAAGCCATTTCCTTATCCTTCAGGTCAGAACATGGGATTCATGAAATCTGTTGAGTGTTTTTATTGTGGTTAGTGGGGTCATTACCAATCTTAGTGCCCTAACTGGGACAAGCCAAAGGTTGGACCTAAGCCAGCTAGGTCTGAAGTGAGAGTTGGTGATTCTGCTAGGAACCACCATATCTTTGCAACCCTAGATCAGAAGCAAGCCAAACACCAGAACACGATTATTGAAGCTTAGGGTAATACTCAAGGTATGAAACTATCTATTTTATTTGACTTTGGAGCTATAGACTCATTTATTTCTTTTGCTTTAGTTGCAAATAGTGGAATTCCTATGGTTAGGGTAGGGGACAGATGGCAAGTGGAGTTAGCGTCAGGATCCAAGGTGAACGTTGATATTGTTGCTCCTGACTGTAAGATTCAAATGAAATCTTTCACTACTTCAGTAAACCTTAGGGTTATACCTTTAGGATCGTATGACATAGTTTTGGGTATGGACTGGTTAGAATAGCATCTAGCCATTTTGGATTGCAAGGATAAGTCAATCAGATGTGTAGATAATCTTGGAATAGCTAGAGTTATTGTGGGAATCAAGAGACCCAACTCTTTGCAGACAATTTCTACCAAGCAATTGGCAAGGTCTTCTTGAAAAGGCTACAATTTGTTTTCCCTAATAGTAAACAACTTAAATGATTCCATGGATAAAGGTTCTTCTCGCGATCATCCAGTCTTGCAGAGTTTTTCGAATGTATTTTTTGAAGAGATTTTGAGAATACCTTCGAGAAGAGAAATTGATTTTCGGATCAATTTAGTGCCAGAAACAGAACCAATTTCCAAGACTCCTTATAGAATGATAGCTCAAGAGCTGGTTAAACTTAAATTTTAGTTGGAGGAGCTTTTGGAGAAAGGTTTTATTCATCCTAGTGTTTCGCCTTGGGGTGATCTGGTAATCTTTGTCAAGAAGAAAGACTGTTCTTTAAGACTTTGCATAGACTATAGATAGTTGAACAAGGTCACTGTTAAGAACAGGTATCCTTTGCCTAGAACTGATGACTTGTTTGATCAGGTCAAGGGTGCTTGAGTCTTTTTGAAGATTGATTTGAAATTTGGGTATCATCAACTTAGAATCCAAGAAGCTGATATTCATAAGATAGCTTTTCGCACCAGGTATGGACACTACGAATTCACAGTAGTACCTTTTGGGTTAACAAATACACCTTCTGTCTTCATGAGCCTAATGAATGGTGTGTTTAGAACTTACCTTGAGAAGTTCATAGTAGTATTTTTCGATGACATTTTAGTGTATTCTAACTCTGTTGAGGAGCATGAGCAGCATTTAGGGCAAGTTTTGGAATGCCTTCGTAGGAAGAGACTGTATGCCAATCTTGAGAAGTGTGAATTCTTCAAATCAAAGATTTGCTACTTAGGACATACAGGTGATAGAATTTTTGTAGATCCATCCAAAATTTGGGCTATTGTTGATTGGCCAACACCTACGAGTGTGTCTGAGGTTCAAAGTTTCATGGGTTTAGCAAACTATTACCGTAGATTTGTGTCAAACTTCTCCAAAATAGTGCATCCTATCACATCTCTTTAGAGAAAAGGGAAGAAATTTGTGTGGATAGAGGAGTGCAAGGTAGAATTTCAAAAACTTAAGGAATGTTTGACCAGTGCACCAGTTTTGGTAGTCCCTGATTTAGCTAAAGAGTTTGTGGTTTGCACTGATGCATCCTTGGATGGCATTGGGGCAGTTTTGATGCAAGAGGGATGTGTTATAGCTTATGAGTCCAGAAAGCTAAAGAGTCATGAGGTGAATTACCCTACTCATGATCTCGAACTTGCTATGATTATGCATGCTTTGACTAAGTGGCAGCATTTTCTTTTGGGTCAACGATTTGAGTTACATTCTGATCATCGTAGCCTTCAATATCTTTTCACACAACCAGACCTCAACGCTAGGCAACAAAGATGGATGGAGTTCTTGTGTGAATATAACTTTGAGATTAAGTATGTGCAAGGGAAGGAGAACATGGTTGCTGATGCACTTAGAAGAAGGTGACATGAATTATCTTCTTTGATCCTAACAGTGGATCTTAAGGATAAGATTCTTTATAATCTTCTCGCAGATCAATGTAAAGATGATCATTCATTTGATTTGGAAGTTCCTTTCTTCTTTTTAGGGATTGGGAAAGTTTCTCCTTAGCTTTCTTGAGTTGGGCAATGGCCATTTCCATATCCAACTTTTCATTGTCAATAGTTTTGTCAAGTTTGAATATCTCCATATCCTTGATCTTTGCTCAAGCTATTAAACTTTCTCTTGAGAACCACAAATCTCTGATACCGATTGTTTGAAATATTCAAGACTATGCTAAGTTACTGAGAGGGGAGGGGTGAATTAGTAACTCCTAAAACTTCTACCAATTTCAATTCTTAATCAATAAACCATTTAGTACTTAATTCATCACATCTGATCTAATTGCATGCATGAGAAACTAAAAACATGAAAGCATCCACAACACTTGAACACAAAGATTTGGTGACCTAGAAACCTTCCAAATAGAAAATAAAACTGGAGTGGGGATGATACCGAAAAACTTTAGTACTATAGCATAAAGTTGGCCTATTAATGCTTATATTGATCACTTCTAATGATCTGCCCTATTAGGAGCAATTAGGACTGCTAGGTCCACCTTGTGAGAGGATTTTCAAACACACAATGAAGTATGCACTTGGTAAAGAGATTTATAGAAGACTATTAGGTCTACCTTGTTAGAGGCTTTTGACTAGTTCACTTATTAGGATGAAGCAGTAGATCTTTGACTTTGCAACTAATTTTTCTAATAGAGATTCCTTAGTGTACTTATCACCTTTGATAGATATGTCTCTATTGCTCCTTATACTAATATGGCCTTTATAATTCTTTATCTATTGCTACCATAACTTGAAATTTTTGGATTCACAATACATATGCTCGCATTCACATTTTTGCTCTTTTTCATACATTTGAAATGATAAAATACATTACATATATACCAATCCATATTACAAAATTACAAGGTTGTCCATGACACAAGTTAAGACAAATATTACAAAGTTGAGCCACATCAAGATACTCAAGTTTTGAAGAATGACTCGGTGAGGTTTTGGTACACACTATCCATTGTCACTACTCGACATTGTCATGCTCTTGGTAGACATAGAAGCTCAGTCTATACTGATCACTTTCAAGTAGTCTTGAACTCAGTCTACACTGGTGACTGGGTAGATATTATGCAACTTGACAAACACTGAATAACTTGGTTACCATGAAGTAGCTTGGTCAACACTATCTTTGCATCACCTAAATTGTGAACTTAGTAGATACTACAATTCTCAATAAACATAGGGTTTGCATCACATGAACTGCAAACTCATTAACCACAAATAAACGTACTATACACTGAAATGCACGATTTGAACTGCTAGACTTCACACTAGTTGAATATGGTTGGTAACCACTAAGATTAGTCTAGAAGACTAGATAGAAAATGTAGAGCTCAGTGACTACTAAATTACATGGAAAAAATTATAAACTATTCAATGAGCTTAGTAGCTATACAAATTCTAAATAAGTGTGTGTCATTAATAACAAACTTGACTGATATGTCAACAGTTACATAGCTGTACACTCGAAAGTGTCCCACTCTAAACCCTTCTATCCAAACGATTCCATGAGTTGGAATGTTCGGATGCCGGCTTAGAGCTCCCTATCCACGGAGTGCAAGAGAGTGTATTTCAAGTTCAAGGGCTCTCAGATGAGCCTTAGAGATACTCTTCTTGCTAGTAAACCATGCAATGGGAGGTTCCAAAGACAAGATTCAAGAATGCAAATGTCCCAAGGAGTTCCTCAAGGATGCAATGCAAATGAAGATTAAGCTAGAATGAGAATGTCAAATGCAGCTATGCTAGAATATGAATGAGAGTGTTACAATCCAAATATTAAGCTATGTGAGAGATTATTGCAAAATAGAAGCTAAACTAACATGCAACATGAATCTAAGCTAAAATGCCATGGTATGAGAGAATGTAGACAAGAAATAGAAGTTCTCCACAAAGCTCCAAAGAAACCTGTTAGAAAACCTGCAGCATAACAATATTCAAAAGATGGATGGATTGAGGGGGAAAGCTCTCTCCCTTTTAAAGATGTATGGACGGTGGAGATCAAGATGAAGATGGTGGATGATCAACGGTGGAATTCGAAAATAGGAGTGATCCATGTGCACACACAAATCAACCAATAGAATATAAGTTGACTTGTCATATAAGACAAAAGTCACAAAGCCTTTTCTTTTAATTGCAAAATAGAAAAAGGACTTTATGTGTGCACTTTAAGTGGGTTATAAGAATGGGGTATTTTATTTAATTAAAAGGGGACATGTTCTTTTAATCAAATAATGAACTTAGGATAGCATAGTCAAACTATAGGTTATAATCAAATAAATTGATTATTAGCAATTTGGTCTAGGTAAATGATTAAATTAATTTAGCCAAAATGCTGAGAAGGGGGCTAATAGTCTAGATGACCATTTTTAGGTGATTACATTTGCCCCTCTTTGACTAATGCGTGATCGATCTGGGAACACATTATGTCAAAGAAAATTGAAACCAAGTAGGCGATGATAGATATAGATATCTGATTTTGAAGAACGAAATGTAGAAAAAGATAGCAAGTCCTGAATGTACAGCCTAATAGTGATAGTACTGAACACTAGGAAAAGATGATGTTAGAATTCAAGAAGAATGCTAACACTTAGAAAAGTGGATAGAGTGAGAGCAAGTGAGAAGATCAAACAAATGCTCCTAAGCAGTGATAGAGTATTTCTGCCCCCTCGGGATCGAAATTGAAATGAGGTAAGGGGATGCAAAAACTGGCTAGAAATGAGAAAAATAGAATATAGCAATGTCCAAGATGATAGATAGATGATTAAACCCCAAGAATGACTATAAAAAAATTGATAAAATGCCCCAGTTTGACTAGAGTTGACCTTGAAGGATATAGCATAAAAATTAGGTCAAAATGAGTAAAAAGGTGATTTTAGACATGAAACAGTAAATTGAAGTAGATATGAAGTATGGAAATGATGAAGACATGAAGAAATGAAGATGCCCCAATGATGATTCAGAGATTAGACCTCAAAAGGTCAGCTAACTGCTTAGAAGAAAGTAGAATTTTAAAAGACAATTTTGACCATCAAGATGAACTCGAATTTGGATTTTGATCTCGAAAATGAATCGAGGATGTTGAAATTATTTAAGAGGTCAAAACTTTATATAATGTGATGATAAGATAGAAAAGAGATGAAGCGAAAGATTAAGAAGGTGAAAAGACATGAACAAGAAGAAAGTAAAGAAATATATGAAAGGAGTTAGCTGATATGTCCATAGAAAGATGAAGAGAGAGCTCTCCCCATATGCAAGAATGCAAGACTAAGCTAGAAAATGAACCTAAAATGTAAGCTAACATGCAAAGTGGTTTACCAGCAAGAAGTGCATAACATTTAGACTCTTAATTTCATCATTGAGCATTTATTAGGGACATCATGAGATCATACAACCATCACTAGTATAACTATGAGGATATGAATATGATCGATATTAGATAGGTATGTGGAAATCCAATCTAAGCATCAGAGACATGTAAGTCAAGATAACTACACGATTAGATTCCCTAAGTTTAATTTAGCAAGATTACACCTGTATCAAGGCATAAGTGCCAGGATAAACCCTGAGTGCGATCTTGCAAAACAATCAAGGATGATACATTTATAAGTCAAAGTGTTGAATAGGACAAGCATGAATGCTTACAACACTATAGACAAACAAAAGTATACCCACAAGCAGAAATCAAGAAAATATGTCCCATGCCCCCAGTCTTCTAGTCAATGACATCCTTGAAAGACTATTAGGGAGGGAATACATGGCAAAGAAATCATCATAGACAGCACACAAAATAGATAAATGTCAGCATAGCTCAGTCGTTTAAGTGTTAAAGTGTGTGTGTGTAAGTCACTTGGCCATTTCTTCCAGACTTGATTCTGATAGTGAGAAATATTGCGACATCGGAGACTGTAGGTAAACTATCTGTAAAGTGTTAAAAAAAACACTTGATGTCAAAGTGGGGGAAGTGTTGAGAAACACTATTTTGTGAGTTGTCAAAGAAACCCTAATGCACAAGAATACCTCAATAGGCTAAGTAGCTATGCCCCAAGATGAGGACAAGAAACAATTCCAAGCCAGGAAATGTGTAGCGAAGTGGATGATTGAGACTGATAGACATAGGTGCAAGGGTTTCAAGTAGCGCCTGTTTCCAGGTTTTCACCACATTGATAGATTTTTTTTTTTTTTTTTTTTTTTTTTTTTTTTTTGGTGATACATCAAAGTGAGGTTTTCACTAAGATGATCATTTTTTCAGGACATTTTCTGATTTTTAAGATTTTTTCAGACTCATAGATGTATACAAGATAGCTGAGCAGCAAGCCTCTAAGTATAGAACTTCTTCAAGTGTAGGATGTTGATAGGTTCTGCAAGTTCTTCACCCTCTGAAGTAGACAACTGGTAAGCACCAGACCCAAATGATGTTGTGATAATGTAAGGACCTAACCAGTTAGGTTCAAATTTCCCTTTCTGTTCTCGATTTTGCTGATTTTTGGGATTCTCTCTAAGCACGAGTTCACCAACTTGGAACTCACGGGGGTGAACCTTTTTGTTATATTGTGTAGACATGCGCTTCTGATAAGCTCTCATGTGATCAAAAGCAGCCTTGCGCCGTTCATCCAGAGTCTCTAATTCCTGTACTCTCATAGCTCTATGGTCTTCATCGGTTATTAACCCATGTAAGGAGATGCGCAAAGAAGGTATTTCGACTTCTAATGGGAGAACAGCCTCAGAGCCATAGACTAGAGAAAAGGGTGTAGCCCCTGTAGGAGTACGAATAGAGGTTCTATAGGCCCAAAGTGCCGGATTTATTTGCAAGTGCCAATCTTTCCCAGACTTGTGAACTGTGCGGTGTAGGATTTTCAGCAGCGTTTTATTAGAGGCCTCAGCTTGGCCATTCCCTTGGGGATAGTACACTCAAAAGTGTCCCACTCTAAACCCTTCTATCCAAACGATTCCATGAGTTGGAATGTTCGGATGCCGGCTTAGAGCTCCCTATCCACGGAGTGCAAGAGAGTGTATTTCAAGTTCAAGGGCTCTTAGATGAGCCTTAGAGATACTCTTCTTGCTAGTAAACCATGCAATGGGAGGTTCCAAAGACAAGATGCAAGAATGCAAATGTCCCAAGGAGTTCCTCAAGGATGCAATGCAAATGAAGATTAAGCTAGAATGAGAATGTCAAATGCAGCTATGCTAGAATATGAATGAGAGTGTTACAATCCAAATATTAAGCTATGTGAGAGATTATTGCAAAATAGAAGCTAAACTAACATGCAACATGAATCTAAGCTAAAATGCCATGGTATGAGAGAATGTAGACAAGAAATAGAAGTTCTCCACAAAGCTCCAAAGAAACCTGTTAGAAAACCTGCAGCATAACAATATTCAAAAGATGGATGGATTGAGGGGGAAAGCTCTCTCCCTTTTAAAGATGTATGGACGGTGGAGATCAAGATGAAGATGGTGGATGATCAACGGTGGAATTCGAAAATAGGAGTGATCCATGTGCACACACAAATCAACCAATAGAATATAAGTTGACTTGTCATATAAGACAAAAGTCACAAAGCCTTTTCTTTTAATTGCAAAATAGAAAAAGGACTTTATGTGTGCACTTTAAGTGGGTTATAAGAATGGGGTATTTTATTTAATTAAAAGGGGACATGTTCTTTTAATCAAATAATGAACTTAGGATAGCATAGTCAAACTATAGGTTATAATCAAATAAATTGATTATTAGCAATTTGGTCTAGGTAAATGATTAAATTAATTTAGCCAAAATGCTGAGAAGGGGGCTAATAGTCTAGATGACCATTTTTAGGTGATTACAATAGCTAGGTTCATTTTAGAACCACCATACTTTCATTTGCAAATTTTCATGTCATAGATAGAGAGCCATAAGCCACCTCTTGAGATGATCTTCATCATGGGTATTCTCAAAGATAAGGGTTTATAGAAGTTTGGTATACATATGTGGCATCCACTATGGGGCCAGAAAGCCTTGTCTAGCTCCATTTCTTTCATTTTTGTCATTATTTTAGCTTTTTATTTTGAGGTTTTCTTTTTGCAAAAAAAATTATCGTGTGATACTTTTTCAGTGATCGTGAGATACTTTCTAAAATGTGACATGAAACAAGGATAATTAAACTCTCATACTGGTATTCTATACCTTATCATATTCTAGTTGTGGACAATATCATACTATCTTTTACAAAGTATCATACCAAAAGATCTATCATTTGGTTATATAGGGAAGTATCATATGATATTGTTATAGATGACAATATCATTTAGTCTATTGCACTCGCTTGTTTTAGTTCTTAGCTTGCATTTTTTGTTTTCAATCTTTTGCATTTTGCATTTTTTATTTTCTAACAACTCCTAATAGGTGGTTTTGTAGGGTATTTTTTAGATTTTACTAATCCTTTTGTGCCCTAACCCTTTTTGTTTCGTAGGTGTTATTGCTTGCTCATTTTCTAAGGAAATATTTCTAAATCAAAAGGGCTACTAACATTATTGTAGGCCCCCTCCAGAAAAATCTTTAAAAAGAAAATAAAAACAAATAAAAACCCATGTGTCTTTTATTCCATTTCACAGAAGACATATACTAGTTGCTTTCTTTACTTAGGCACATTAAAGTCACAAGGGTTTATTTTTGGCAGGAGAGTATGCTCTTCACCTTCTAGGTGAATCAAAAATATTGACCCTTCATTGAATCAAGAAAGGGGGTGGGATACTCCACTCTTTAGTGGTTTTAATTAATCTTCTTGGCATGTTTGGGGGAAACATTAGGGAGTACAAGAGTATGATCTTTACCTTTTAGGTGAATAAGAAATCCTGACCTCCTTGGTGTGGATTCATTTTGTTAATGTCTTAGTGATTTTCATACCTTTAGAGGGCCTACCATTGGTGGAAAGATACCAATAGGAATGAGCCAAAGTGGGAACAAGAAAAAACTAGCTAACTCGACCCACTATAATCACAAACCCCTTAACAAAGGCCAAATCCTTAGGGGGTGTAACACTTGACTTCATCAAGTGAAACTACTTATGGGATTGGGACCATGAGGAAATCACTAGGTGGGTATGTACTTAAGGTACTCTTATGGGTGTGAGGTCTGTTATTATGTCATGTATAAGGTACAAGAGGAGTGTGATGAATGGGACCATTACTAGACATTGTAGGATTTAGAGGCCACCCCTTTTAGCTTCTTAATATCTTGATGCAAGGATCAATCCTAGTGGACTACCCAGAACACCCCTAAATTTACACTCACTATATGTGTCCCTTTGGTTGTGTTGATAGTACTTCCATGAAAAATCCATTAACTATTGTGGGTGACCACTTTGTGTGAGGCGAGGGGGCATCAAGTTGTGGGCTAAGGAATTGAGTAATGAACCGTGACCTTTAGGTAGATATTTTCTTAGCATGTCTTCAATTTGTGCTAGACCCATGAAAATCTATTGAACATACACTTAATAGTAGTTTTCATAGTATTTTCACTTTAAAAATTCCCAAATGTTTGTATTGGAAAGGTTTATTTGTCCCTTGTCCAATGGATTAAGGACATGTGTTTGTGCCATAAATTGCTTTCAAAAATACTATATTGTTGTTACAAACTAAAAAAGACTCTATTACAATAGTTAAATTGCTTATGATGATCACAAAATTGGTTCAAACATAGGTTATTTATGCACAAAGTCACAAAATCATGTCTCTAATGAACTTCTATCATACTTCTCTTCTAAAAAGTATCATATAACACTTTTAGAATTTGTAAAGTATTGCACTATTATTATGAACTATATTGTGTGTCCTCCTAAGAACTATCGTATCACTACAAACAATTATATGGATATATTTCAAACTTTCATACAAAATTCTTTGTTAAACTTGTATTGCATGGGATTTTGGATTATATCATCTAAGTTTGTTGCTAGCAAAAATTGATCTTTGATTGCATTCTAGCTAAATAGGGGTGTCCACACTTGATCCTACTATGTCCTTGGTCTTAAACATATATGTTTGGCTATGTTCTAGAGTGAAAATATTATCTTGGCTTCTTTCCCATCACTTAGCTCGATTCGCTAGAGTCGTAAGTTACTTGGACACTTTTGACAATCTATTATCAAATTATTATATTTCTTGGTAACTGAACATACTGAGTTTACAAGTTTAAATTCTAAATTCTTACATGTCAGTTACAACTAGGCTACAATTTGGTTAAGTAGGTGTTCCTTCATTTTTCTTTGAACAATTAGCTTCTCCAACTAGGTGTCCATGTAAGAAATACCTTGAAAATAAACCTATATTTGACAAGGATGAGGAAGATAAGTCTTCCAATTTGTATGATCTTCTTAGCCACTTTGGTAGTTCTTTAGATAACCTGCTTGATACTCCTAGAGCTTAAAACAACATGTCTTCACCATGAACCAAGAGGAGATAATTGACCTCTTGGATGATTTTTTTCATATTAGGAGAGAGGAAATTAAAAGAGAGAAAAAAAGTATTCTCAAGATGAAGAATCTAGGCTAGAATAGGAGAAGCTTAAACAATAAAACACATAGCTTCTAGAGTAGCTATACATGTCTATGATGAATATGAGTTTCAAAACAACAAAAATCAAGTTTTTGGGGAGTATTACACATATTCTTTGAGAATAAAAATGCTAAAACTACCTATAAAAACCCCTTCCTAAATCATGCTAACTTTAGGATCAATGGCAATAATACCCCTCCAAGAACCTTGACACCACATGTTGAGGGATATGTATCACCACCTAGACTCTCTCATCAAGATAAACCTTCACATCATGAGAGTGGATTAGAAAATGAAGTTACTAGTGAAGACCTCATTAAGTTTCAACAAGATGAATACCTTCAAAGACTCATAATTAGGGCTTTAGAACAAAATAGAGACAAATATTTTTCATACATAACAAGTAGAGTTTGGAGGATATCCCAAGAATTTTATGTCCAAAGAATTATTCAAAAAAGAGAACCACCCAAAAGTGAACTCATAAATAAATAGGTCCAAGAGTTATGAAACCAACTTGCATGTATGTAAATGGAGAAAGAAAAGCCAAAAACCTCATTTTTTGAGACCATACGTGCTCTTCCTTTTGACAAAATTCTTTACACGATTCCATTTCCAAGGGATATAGAGGTTCCTAAGTATGATAAATATGATGGCAATGATGACTAAAATGATCATTTTATAAATTTTTATGCTCTTACCATGGATTTTATGCATGAAGACACATATCTCATGAGGTTCTTTACTAGAAGCTTGAAAGGAAAATCCATGGAGTGGTTCACCAAACTCTCACCTTCTCTTAAGACATTTGATGAGCTTGTGCAAATTTTTATTCAATGTTACTCATACAAAATACAATATAAAAAACCTCATTACCATTCTAGACTTATGAAATATCAAGAAAAAACAAGGGAGTCTTTTTATAGATACTTACAAAGGTGGAGAAGATTACACTCTAGGTATCTTCAGTAAATCTCTAAGAATGAAAATATTGATATCTTCATTAGCACTCTTGTACCTAAGCTATACTATGATATTAGGAAATAAATGTTCACCACATTCAATGACATGATTGAGAGTGCTTATTTTTGTTAGAATGAATGCTAATGATCCTACTTTGGGGTAGTTTCCTAAGAATTGGAGAGTATTGATATGTTTCATTCATGACTATGTTTTCCATTGATGTCAATGTAGAAAGGTTTTTGTAAAGACTGGTTAAGTAGCAGACATAGATCTTAATGGTATGGAAATGGTTTGATTGTTTGGTGATGCCCAATTATGGACATGTTTGGTGCAGTTTCCTAATGACATTATCAAGTGCACAAAGTCTAAGTTGAAGATGTATGGAAGTTGTACCTAATTTATAGAGAGCAATTCAGAGACAGAGTATTGGGAAAGTAGTTTTTGATGTTTTTTTAGTATATTACATCTAAGATGCAGTGAGAAGATGTATATTCAGATAGAAATAGAGGACAATCTATTGATGATGTCAATAATTGTGCAAGCCCTAGTGTCATATGTGTAAAATTTTGTATAGACTGTGAGTCGATTGTGCCATTGTAATTGTAATTAATTAATTATCTTATTATAATCACTAACTCAAGGCATAATTATAAAGATATAGTATAAAGTAAAGATGTTTTCCTTTTTTGTAGAGTGAGCATGAGTGTTGTGATCACTATATGAAGTGCAAAGCCTAAAAAGAAACAAAGTGCTTACTGAATGCAAGTAACTGATCCAAGGGATTATTGGATGCAAGTGTTGTGATTTGGCTACAAGATCAGAAGGAGTAAAGGTTTGGTTGATAGGATAGAGGAAGAGGAAGGAAGTACATTTCATTTCTATTATTCTACAAGGAATAACACAAAGATCATTTGGACAGTGGGTTTATTGGTCTTTCCCTTGAAGCTATTTAGGCAATGGGTCTAGAAGTCTTCCACAACTCCTAACAAGGTTGGCATAACTCCTAATAGGATTGGAATCTCCTAATCTCCTAACAAGGACTCATATGTATTGAATGTATTCATAGACTCCTAATAGATTCCATCCTCTAACAAGGAATATTTATATTAGTACATCATTTTGTGGATACCATCCCCACAGGGGTTTTCCCTCTTATTAAGAGTTTCCCTGGTTAACATATCTTGTGTTATTGTGTATGAGTATCTTGTTGTGGTTTTAGTTTATATTTCTCATATGGTTAAGTGTGTTTAAGGTTGATAATTATGATAATAGTTGCATAATTAATCCACCCCACCTCTCAATTATATCAGTAGAATATATATTCTGACAATTGGTATTAGAGCATCAAGTCCTTCAAAGATAAACTTAATAGTTTTGGGAGATCAATGGTGAATATTTTAAAAAAGGATATTCCTAGATTTGATGGGGCCAACTATGATAGTTAGAAGGACAAGATGAAGACTCATCTATTGTGAATGGGTTTTCATTATTGGATCTTGAGAAAGAGTAAGAAGAAAATTGTTGAAGAAGAAAAGCTTGAAGGACGTAGTGAAGAAGAGAGAGATCTATTGATGTGTAACATGAGAGCCAGAGAAGCTCTACTATCAACTCTTCCAGAGAATGAATATAGTTAGCTAAAGTCACTTGAAACATCTTATGAAATTCAAAAAGCATTAGAATCTACTTTTGAAGGTGATATGCATGCAAAGAGAATGAGATTTCAGAATTGGATATGTGCATTTCAAGATGTTAAAATGATGAAAGATGAATTTGTAAGAATTTATATTGGTAGAATATAAGAAATTATTGCATGAATTTGGTCTCATGGTGGAACCAAGGAAGAAGATGAATTAATATGGAAGATCTTGAAAATTTTGATGCCACCATTCAAGCAAGTAGCTCAAATGATTTAGCTAGTAATGCCCTCCACTAAAGATTTCACAAAGGAAACATCGCTTGGAAGATTAGAATCTCCAGAAGTAGATTTGAGATAGTCTAGAGATCTAGCTAGAGTTGAAACAACTTTTAATGCTCTAAAAATTTGACCTATTTTGATAAGGAGTGCAAGCACACGCAAAGATTTTTTTGGTAGCAACAGATCTGAAGAAGACAAGAAGATTGATGAAGGAATAGCCCTTCTTGTGAGAATAGAAAAAGATGGTCAGAAAATCTTTAGATGTTGGACATGTGATGAGTTTGGTCATTATGCATCTAAATGTCCTAAAAGAGAAAAAGTATAAAGGAAAGTTTAAGCCTAGAAGAGGTAGAAATAGAAATTGTTTATATGCAAATGAAGATGAAGAATCTGATGAGAAAGGTCAAAGTGAAAGTGATGGTGAATTAGGATTTGTGGCTATCAAAGAAGATGATCTTGATAGAGAAATTGGAGAAAAAAGAGCTCTAATTTCCCAAGTGGAAAAGAAATCTAATTGCATAATTGACAGTGATTGTTCACATCATATTATTGGTGATATGAATAAGTTTGTTAAGTTCAAGAATCATGATGGAGGTATTGTTAGAGTTGGTAACAATGCAACCTATCATATAAAAAGAATTGGATCCATTACTCTTGAAGGTAAAACTAACACTAATGATATTTATTTTGTTGATGGATTGAAGCATAACTTGTTGAGTGTTGGATAGTTGGTGGACAAGGGTTATCAGTTGAAATTCATTGAGAAGACTTGCATTATCAAAGACAGAGATGGTAAGCTGATTAGAATAGGCACAAGATCTAGAGGTAGTGCATTTTAGTTGAATCCTACAGAAATGACATGTTTGGTAGCTGAAGTAGAAAAAAATTGGTTGTGGCATAGAAGATTCAGTCACATAAATTTTGATAATATTGTGAAGGTTAGTAGCACATTTGCAATCAGAGACTTGCCTAAGATTATGAATACTACTAATGTTGTGTGTAAAGAATGTATTTTGGATAAATAGAAGAAATTATAATTTCCTAATAAGAAGTTCACTACCGTAGAGAATCCAGAGATTGTTCATGTAGATCTAAGTGGTCCTTTTAGAACAAGATGATTCTATAGTGAAAGGTACATTATGATTTTTGTTGATGATTTCACTAGAATGATGTGGGTAGCATTTCTTAAAGAGAAATCTAAAGCTTTTGAGATGTTTAAGATATTTAAGAATATGGTTGAGAAGGAATTTGATGTTAAGATAAAGTGTTTGAGATCTGATAGAGGAGGAGAATTCACCTCTAGAGAGTTTAACATATTTTGTGAAGAAAATGGAATCAAAAGACAACCGATATCACCTAGAAAACTTCAGTAGAATGAGATTTCTAAAAGAAGGAATAAGTTAGTAGTAGAAGTAGCAAGATTGATGTTGTTTGAGAATGATGTTTCTAAGATATTTTAGAGAGAAGCAGTCAATGAATAGTATACACTCTAAACAAAGTACAAATCAGAAAAGGTATGAACAAGACACCTTATGAACTATGATTTGGTCATTCATCATCAATTAAGTATTTGAGAATATTTGGGAGAAAATGTTATATAAAGAGAGATGATGACATTGGAAAGTTTGATCAAAGAAGTGATGAAGCTATGTTTCTTGGTTATTCATTGAAAAGAAAGGCATACAATTTTTTAAACTATAGAACTAAGGCAATAGTTGAATGCACAAATGTAAGGATTGATGAAAAGTTTGGAACTAAGGAAAATATGGTAGATTATAATTTAGATAAAGAAGAAGAAAATTATGCAATTGTTAGACATAATTTTGAAGTTTTCTTTAAGACTAAAAATAATGTGTAGAATGATGTGCTTACTATTGAGCAAAGAGGAGAGAAAAGATCTAAAAATAGAAAAGAGATAAGAGTTGAGATGTCAACTCCTACCTCTAAGAGGACTCTAACAAAGAATCACCCTCTTGAGAAAATAATTGGAAGAAAAGACAAATGTGTAATGAAAAGAAATAGAGTAAATGAAGAGATATGTTTGATATCTCAAGTTGAACATAAGAGCATAGATGATCATTGGATTCAAGTAGTGAAGGAAGAATTAGATTAGACTGTGAAGAATGATACATGGGAGTTAGTTCCTAGACCTAAAGAGAAGAATATGATAGGAACCAAATGGGCATCCAGAAATGAGATGTATGAACAAGGTGAAGTTGTGAGGAATAATGATAGACTTGTATGCAAGGCATATTCATAGAAAGAAAGAATAGACTATGAGGAGACATATGCACTTGTAGCCAGAATGGAAGTAGTAAGGATGTTTTTGGCTTATGCAATAAATAAGAAGTTCAAGGTTTATCAGATAGATGCTAAATCAGCCTTCATGAATGGAGAACTTGAAGAAGAGGTATATATTGAGCATCCTAAAGGTTTTCCTTTATTAGAAGACAAAGACATGGTATGTAGACAAAAAACAATGTCTATATGGTTTGAAGGAAGCACCTAGAACTTGGTATGCAAGGTTGGATAGTTATTTGATGAAGCTTGGATTTTCTAAAGGTATGACAAATCGTAACTTATATTTGAAAGAATTTGAGAATGGTTTGCTAATAATAGTAATATTTGTTGTTGATATCATATTTTGAGGTAATGATGAAGCAAGTGATAAGTTTGCTGAAGAAATGAAGAATGAGTTTGAAAGCATGATAGGAGGAATGAATTTTTTCCTAGGATTGTAGATTGTACATAATAGTGATGGTATTTTCACTTCACAAGCTAAGTACTTGAATTAATTTTTGAAAATATTTGGTTTAGAAAGTTGTAAACCTATTAGTACACCTATGATAACTAGTCACAAGTTTTTTAGCAAAGATGAGACACCTACAATAGAGCAAAAGAAGTATAGATCCATGATTGGAGGTTTGTAGTATCTGACTCATACTAGACTAGATATAGGAAATACATTTGGGATTGTAGCTAGATTTCAAGATAATCCTAAGGAGTATCATTTTGTAGCAATAAAGAGAATATTCAGATATTTGAAAGGAACATATGACTATGGAATTTGGTATGATAGATCAAGTTATTTCACTCTATGTGCATATACTGATATGGATTGGGTAGGAAATGTGGATGACAAAAAGAGCACCAGTGGTGGAGCATTCTTTCTTGGAGGAAGATTGGTTTCTTGGCTAAGAAAGAAGCAAGATTTCATTTCTCATAGTAAAGCTGAGGCAAAGTATGTTGCAACACTAAATAATTATAATCAAGTTATGTGGATGAAGCAGATGCTGAAGGATATCAAAATTGAGTTTGAAGAGCATGTTATTGTAATACCCCAAAATTGGCTCATTGCCATCTCAACCAATTTTGGTCTATTTCTGATCAATCCTAAAGTCCTATGTCACTAGGAAAATTCTCATTCTGCTATTCACTACTTGGCTTAATTGTCAGATGTAGAAAACCCTAATCTACATTCATCATATTTGTTATTTAATTCCTATAGTACACACTCATATTAGTCGCATTAAACCTACTTGATTTAATTATAATTTAATTATTAAGTATTTATACTTTAATTAAATTATAATTATATCCTAAGGCTAATGTACTACAAAATTAAATTTATTTAATTTAATAAATACGCCTATCTTGATTAATTAAATGGGAAAGGTATTTCTAATTAATTAATCAAAATTATTTAATTAAATGGAGTACTTACTTCTAATTAATTAAACAAAGTTATTTAATTAAATAAGAAGCCATTCCTAATTAATTAAATGAAGTTATTTAATTAAATAAGAAAAGTGTCTCTAATTAATTAAAGATTATTTAATTAAATAGAAAAATTAATTATGAGAGCATATCTCATTTTATTAAATTAAATATCTCAACAAAATCTCTTCAGTTCAAAAAGGGAAATTTCCAGTTCACTATTGATCAAAATTGAGTTAAATCAATTAACTCCTTTTTCTACTCAAATTGAATCAATTAACTCCTTATTTTACTCAAATTAAATCTGTTAACTCCCTTTAATTTGGGAATCTCCCTTTATGACTGAACTTCACCTTTAATCCTGACCGTTGATTGAAATCGATCTCAATCGTTGACGGATTTCAAGAAAGTCTATTTAAGAGACCCTCATCTCTTCATTTTGAGAGGATGAATTTGGAGAATTTGCATCGAATCGCTGCTAGAATTCATACTCACATTTGCTCATATTTTTACATACATCTTGCATTCTTAGTTTAGATTCATCTAGCTTAATAATGCATACATTTTTAGTTTAATGTCTTTTATTTCTTAGATTAATTGCTTGTACTTCATATAGATTACTTGCACATTCATATAGCTTAAATTGCATTCAAATCTTTCGTTCTTACAAGGTCTGGTTGCTTAACACCTCAAATTTTAGGATATCTGACAAGCAATTTCCTTTAGATAGAAGGCAACAAGTCGCTTTGCAGGCTGATTTTTGGATGAACAATCCAATGTTCATTTTGAAATGAATCCACATACAATGATCGTGTTGAAGTGTGTTTGTTAGTAGAGGCCACATATTCACGCATACATTTCTAGCGCCCACCGTGGGGCATGAAAATCAATTTTTCTAGCCTCTTTCTATATTTTTTCAATCATTTTTTTGTCCTCTATTCATACTATTCCATACAGATTCAGAAATCTTTGCACGAGACTATTCATTTTCACGTGACGATCCAAAATCTTTGCATGAAGATTCTTTTCGCATCGTGCGAGAAATTTCTTTGGCTCATGAAACTTCGTGTGAAACCTATTTCTTCGTGCAAGCAGAAAATAATTTCGTGTGAGCCGAATTTAATTTTGCATGGGCCGTAAAATTTCTTCGCACAAATTGTCAAGAATTTCGCGTGAGACTCTGCTGACAGAGGCAATTTTTTTCATTGATTTTCATGTTTTTTGGTTTTTCTACTAACTGTTCATGGTTTCTAGTGTTTTTGTGTTTTTTGATTTTTTTTGGAATAGCATAACAGCGGTTTGCAAGACAAAAGCACGATAAAGTCACTAAAAATAGGTAAAATCTACTAAGCGCATTGCGAGGATCATCAGGTAACTTTCCTCAGCTGATAACACTTCATTTGGATCTAAAACAAACATCTCTTGTGTTAAGCTTGTGTGTGTTTCCTTCCGTATTTTTATTTTACAACACATGCATAATTTGATACTAGGGTGTGATCTCTGTTGGTATTCATTTAGCAGGCTTAGGTACTAGTGATAGATTTAGATAGCTATTTTGGGTTATTGGACTTGCTAATCCGTCAGCCCCTCATTCTACCCTGTGGTTGCAAGATCAGTACCACGTTAAAGGGGAGGGGTCTACATGACAGAAGCATTAAAGGCTCCACTAGGCAACACTTTTGTGCTTTCTAGAACTCACTAGTTTCTGAGTTGTGGACTCGTGTTAGCTTGTGTGAGGGGTTAAATGTTCCACATCTTTGGACACACCTCACATCAGTTAAAGTGTTAAGTGTACCACCTTGTGCTCTTTGATTACTTTTGGATAGATTTTCTTTTAGAAATTGACATCTGTACACACATAGTAATTAAGCCCCCATGACCACTATTTTTGGATCTTGAGGGAGTGGGTTCCTAGTGAAACTCCTCTCTAAGATGAGTTCCTTGTAGGTGGGGAGGATACTTTGAGCATCTCGTAGATAGATGAATCTTCGACTTGTTGATTAAGGCATCCTTTCTCCGAAGAGGTTGATAGATCACAGGGAGATGATATCATAGATCTTTAAGAGATAATCTTAGTTTAGTGTGTTGGATTAATCTGTCTATTTTGACTGGGCTAAAGGTGAAAAGGTGTCAAAACCTTGAATTTGGAAGCTAAGTCCCCTTGTGGTATACTATTGTGAGTCGGTCACCTTTAGAGAGGGTTAACTGTAGTAGACAATCCCTCTACAGGGAAAACTACATTCATAGAACCTCAAGCGGTAATAGCCATTTTCACCATGGTAGTGACAACTGCTATATAAATGTCCTTATGGAAGAAATCTCCACGGGTGTGGTTCATTGTGGGTTGTCAGATCTCCCTAGCATCTCTTGAAGATTAAGTTCTTGGACTATGTCAAAACCTCGGTGCACCGGGATTGGAGGTCACCCCTGTGAGTCATAAAAGTTACAGAGTCAAACCATTTCTAAATACCTTAGAGAGGATAACTTTTATTTTCTAGAGATGTATGCATGATTGCAAAACTCTTTGAAAACGTACACAAATAGCTCTCTTAGGGATTAGCACAAACTAAGTCACTTGATTGTTCATGTGCAAGGTTACTTTTTCCCTTGCTCATTGTTTTTAGACGTGCTTGAAATCACTTGCTTGCTATTCTACGTGCCTGTTTATCTTCTTGGTTATTGGAATGATAAAAAATTTTGTTAAAATAAGTCACTGTTGTGAAACTATTCTTCCCTTTTCCAAGAAATCATTTGGGTCTCGTGCGGAATCATCTGGCACTCGCGCGAAGCCATTTTGTCCTCACACAAAATTAAAATTCTGTTGTGCATCTTTGCATGGTCCTGTAAACATTTTTGCATGAAATTAAACCACTATTACTGACCTTCGCGTGAGACAGAAACATCTTCGCATGGCCTAAAACTTCTTCGTGTGGCTTGTAAAACTTCTTCGTGCGAACCGTAAAGGTTTTTCGCATGAGACTTTGTATCACCATTACCAACTTGGGTCTGTTCTAGCTATCTGTGGCCTACACACTATCCTTTTCTGCATCTGTTTATCGCTCTTTTTTTGCAAACAAACCTGAAACAGTGACACTTCACTTAGCCGAAGACTTGCGTCTTATACCTTGACTAGTCTTGTCTTATAAGTAATTTTGGTCCTCGTATTAATGCTTGTCATACTTTGTGTCACAGTGGTCATAATCTCTGGCTATTCTAGCCTTTAAATCAGACCATTTGTGCCTTAGTGAACAACATTTTTGCTATTATCTTGTCCTTTTTGAGACTAAGTCTTAGTATAGTCCTTGTCCAGGTTCTAGCTTCTTGTCCTTGGCTATGACTGTCACAACCAAAAGACGCAACGTGTTTTATCTCGATAACCTTAGATGTGGTCATGCTAGGGGTCATAATAATGATAGAGGTAGCTTACCTTTTACTACACAATCTGTATCCAGTGTGGCTAGTGAGGCATCTTCAAAGTCCTCCTCACCTGCCAAGTCATCTCAAGTTCAATGAACATTCTCGAATTTGCAAAAAATTAAGAATCTTTTTTACCAAGAGGATACTGAAATAGGTAGAGGTCCTACATTCCCAAATACAATGTATGATCCTTTCTCCACAGACCCTTTTGAAACACAATGTACAAAAACTGAACATGTTCCTATAATGACTAATCATGAACCTGAATAGGGTAGTCATAGTCGATATCAAGAACAACCTAGGGATGACAAGGAGAGAGAGAAATAATATGACACTAATGAGGAATAGGAAGAGGTGGAAATCCTTCCTGAACACATAGAAAAATTTCAAAGAGACAAAAACTTTCAGAAGGTCATGGGAATCCTACTCAATGAAGAGAAAGAAAAGTACTTTCTCAAACTTGCCCAAGAGGGAGCTAAACTACCCACACATTTCAATGTGGAGACCATTATCACACGTGAAGAAGAAACTAAGACTGCTAAACTCCAAAAACAACTAAAAATTATGCAAGACCAGTTGGCTCAGATGATGCATGAGAAAGAGAAACCCACAAAGGCATACACATTGGACGCTCTTTGTTCATTCCCATTTGACAAAAGTATAAACATGCTACCTTTCCCACGAGGCATAGAACTACCCAAATATGACAAGTACTTTGGTAGTACTGATCCCCAAGATCACTTGCAAGAATTTGGTGCTTTGTCTATGGATTTTATGCATAATCAAATGTACCTTATGCGTTTATTCCCTAGAAGCCTAGGTGGTCAAGCTTTGGAGTGGTTCTCACATTTACCTCCTAGTATCAAGATGTTTGACAAAATTGGTAATTCATTTGTTCAACAATATTCTCATAACATTCAACATCTTGTAAATATTCAAGATCTATGCAACCTTAAACAGAAGGTTGGTGAGCCTTTTCTCACTTTCCTCCAATGGTGGATACAACTTTACACTAAGTATTCCCATAAAATCCTAGAAACGGAGAAGCTCGACATTTTCACTGATAACCTCTTACCTGATTTTGGGTATAGAGTCCAACTACAAGGTCCACGTACCTTTGAAGACATGATTAAACAAGCTATCCATATCGAAGAATTTATGGTCAAGAAAGGTGAGCTCACTCTTCAGAGAGACACAAAACAAGGTTCCACTTCCAACAGGGATAAAACCAAACACGTCAACAAGAACCGAGAAATTGTACATGATGGGGTTGTTGATAATGTCACACCAAAACTTGCTAAAGTAGTATTTAATCTCATAGATTGCCTCAAAGTGGCCAAAAATTTTGAGAAGCCTCCTCCTGACAATAAGGCATCTGGGAACAAACCGAGAAAGTCATGGGCAACATGACCCAAGTGAGAGTATACGCCTTTAGCAGAACCTTTGGATGTGGTTTACAAAACATTGCTACAACACAAGCTTATCTCACCAATGGATAAATCTCATCCCTATGATCCACAACCATGTCCACCATGGTGGAATGAGACCTCATTTTGTGAGTATCACCAAAACAAGGGACACAAAACCAGCAATTGTATAAACTTGCGTCATAAAGTCCAGGACATGATTGATGTTGGTGAACTTGTGGTAGATGGACATAACAAAAACTCGGACCACAAGGTGTTCAAAGAGCCTTTCCCAACTTATGAAAAAGGAGAGAATTCGAAATTAGAACCCTACAATAAGGTCAACTATACGTATTCCAATGATGATAATATCATTCACATGGTTGAACCTGTAGATTCTAAATACTGCGATGTTATTACCATAAAGGAGAGGCAAGATAATGATAAACCCAAGAAATCATTTGTCTTGAGAGGCCCTACTTCCAATAACATGGATAATGCATCTTTGCAACACTGTGCTAATGTTGTTACTCACTCTCATGCGAAGTTGGTGCTCAAAGGCCCTACACCTCCTACTTCAAATCTTGAACAACACAAGGATAAAACCCTTGCTGGTCCATCTGGTAAAGGTGCAAAACACACAACGAACTTGACTGCAACCAGTTATAGTGTTCTAGATCAATTGAAACAAACCAATGCTCACATTTCCATATTTGAGCTGCTTAAAATCTCACCTGCTCATAGGCAAATTCTGGACAAAGCCCTCACTGAGACAAACGTTCCTCAAGATCTTGATCTTGAGCGATTTCAATCCATGGTAGGTCACCTGACCTCACCTCATCTTATGACCTTCTCCGAGGAGGATAACAACTCACTGAATCACCCACATAATCAGCCTCTACACATTGAGGTTATGATCCACCAGACACGTGTTCGTCGAGTACTCATTGACAATGGTGTTGGCCTAAACATTGTTTCTGCTGCTCTACTTAGACAATTGGATTATTTTGAGGACTCTGTTGATCCTCGATGAAAGATCACTATTAAAGTGTATGATTAATTAGAATGAAAGTCACTAGGTCTTGTGACTTTACCAATTCACATCAATCCTATCGAAAGGCATGTCACCTGTCAGGTGCTTGACATTACCTTAGCCTACAACATTATGTTGGGACGGCCATAGATACATGAGATGTGTGTTGTGGCATCCACATACCACCAATTCATTAAACTCCCATTTCATGGCTCTGAAGTTACTATTCCTACCACTACTAGCTACACCTGCAATATGCTCAAAGCTGCTAATTCTTTTGTCCCTGCTAATCATGAGTCTACTGATTGTCACAAAAATAAGCTGAAACAAATTGAGTAGTCATTTAAATTGAAAGAAACGGATATGGGAGAGTACCACATGGAACCAGTGCTATCATTAACATCTATTCCAGAGTCCCCTCGACATTTTGGGAGACCCTCAGAAGCAAAGAAGCCATTTTTGTTGACACCTCGGACCAAGTTTAATGGCTCTTTTGTCAAAGCTATAGTTCCCTTAGAAGATGAAAGTGAAAACAAAGCCATTGCTGCATGGCTTTATAAAGAAGAGGCTCTAGTAGACCTAACAAAAAAAGCTCAAGAAATCACTCCTAGGAAATATGGACTTGGTCTTAAGCTTATGAAGCATTTTGATTACAAGGGAACTAGCCCTATTGAGTGCAATAACAATGGTTTAATAGATCCTGTCAAAGCAACAGTGACACAACTGGCCTAGGGTTTAAGAAGGCCCCTTTCCATTTGGGATCCAATAATTTCATACCCATACCTAAGAGTTCATCTAAAAATGAGTCACAATCTGAGTCAGGTACTCGAGAGGAAGAATTTGATGATGAGGATTCTTACCCTCATCCTATTCCTTATGATCTTGCTAAATTCTTTGCTGAGCCAGATGACTTTGTGCCACGTGTTAGCACTGTGGATGATACTAGTGATTCTTCTAAGGACAATGTTGAGCAACTCAAATATCATTTAGAAAAGGGAGAATCTAGTCATTCATGCCATATTGAGTATTTGTGTAAGAATTCAGAGGCTGAAGGAGAGTATGTCCCTATCACTGTTGGGGAGTTCTATATTCTCTCACCATGTAGCACCGATTCTCATGAATATGAATTTGAAAATCTTTCAGAAGTGAATACTGATAAAGACATTGACCAAGTGCATGTCTATGAAAATCAAATTGAAGTGAGTAAAACATCTAGGGAAAGGTCACGGGGGTCTGATCCAACTAGTGTCCTAGAGTTGTCAATTACTAATGTTCGTACTCTGAGGCGTTTGAATACACCTGTGGGTGAGGTCGCCATAGGTCTCGAATTGCTGATCCATGCATTTAATGACTATATTGTGAATGCAATTGAACCAGTCACTACTCTCTCACTCGTACATCTCGAGCTTATAGACTGGAACCCCAATGCATCTAACGAAGTCCCCACATTCTAGATTGACTATGCTCTCACCTGTTACCTAAACGCTATTGAACCTATAACATATTCCACCAATGAGTAGAGTATCAACATGATTGAGGCCAACATCAAATATCTCAGTCACATAATTAAAAATAAAAAATGCAAGAGGTCCGATGGTGAAAACCACATTGTGGCAGTGTCAGATCCCAAAAAAGTAAAAACAAAAGACGTATCCAAGGGTGAAAACCTCTCTGAGGTGCCTGTGGATGAGATATTTGATGTTCTTCCCAATCACTTTCAGGAGAGATCATCAGTGTTAATAGAGCCGACACAGCCAATTAACTTGGGCACAGAAGAACATCCTCATGTGATACATCTGGCTCAGTCATTGTCAATTGAAGAAAAGGAATAATTCATTGCCTTTTTCAAGGAGAAGAAAATAAATTTGGCTTGGACATATTCTGACATGACAGGATTGGATCCTGATCTTATCATGCATCACTTCTCCATAGCACCAGGGATCAAACCAGTTAAACAGAAGCTTCAAAAAATGTATCCTCATGTTGCATTGCTAGTCAAAGCCGAATTGGAGAAACTTTTGAAGGCTGGTTTCATTCGTGAAATTGATTATGCTGAATGGATATCCAATATTGTCCTTGTGTCCAAGCATGATAAGTCTATTAGAGTTTGTACAGACTTCCATGATCTTAACTTGGCATGTCCTAAAGATGACTTTTCGCTCCCTAATATTGATATGATCATGGACATGACGGCTGGCTGTGAGATGTACTCACTTATGGATGGTTTTTTTGGATACAATCAGATAAAAATTATGCTAGAAGATCAAGAGAAAATAGCTTTCACCTGTGCATGGAGAACCTTTTGTTGGAATGTGATGCCATTTGGTTTAAAGAATGTTGGAGCTACATAACAGCGGGCTGTTACTACAATTTTCCATGACATGATGCATAGAACCATGGAGGACTATGTTGATGATACCTTGGTCAAAAGCACTAAACGCAATACTCATTTTCACGATTTGGGACCAATCCTAGATCATATGGAAAAGTTTAGTCTTTGGCTCAATTCTAAGAAATGCGCATTTGGTGTCACATCAAGAAAACTGTTAGGATATATTATTTCTGCAAAGAGAATTGAAGTAGATCCAGAAAAAGTACAAGCAATAATGGACATGCCACCACCTTGAAACATCAGTCAGATGAGAGGACTACAGGGGAGGCTTCAATCTATTTGCAGGTTTATTTCACAATTGGCAGATAAATCACAACCCTTCACAAAGGCCTTACATAAGGGTGTGAAATTCAATTGGAGCTAGGATTGTGAGCAAAGCTTAACATAGATCAAACAATATCTTGTCAATCCACCGATCTTGATGCCATCTATGCATGGGAAGCCTTTGCTTTTATACATTTTAGCCACTGAAACATCTTTGGAAATCCTATTGGCTCAGGAAGACAATGACAACAAAGAAAGAAATATTTATTACTTGAGTCAAACATTGGTCTCTTATGAGAAAAAATACAACATTATTGAGAAAGCTTTCTTGGCAGTTGTCTTTGCTTCCCAAAAGTTGAGACACTACATGCTTTCCCACACTACACGGCTTGTAGCTAAAATAGATCCATTAGAGTACTTGCTCAGTAAGGCAGCTCTCAGAGGAAGATTGGCTAAATGGGTCATGATATAAGTGAGTTTGACATCCAATATGTTGAATGCAAAGCTATAAAAGGACAGGCAATTGCAGGCCAGCTGGCCAAGGCACCCATATAGAGTCTTCTACCAATAAACATTGATTTTCTAGATGAGTCAATTCTAACACTCACTCACCATACATGGGTTATGTTCTTCGATGGGTCCTTCACACAACAAGGATCAGGTGCTAGATTACTTTTCATCACACCATAGAGATACTCATTTCCCAAAGCATACAAGATTCTATTTCCTTATACAAATAACATTGCTGAATATGAAGCTTTGATCAATGGTATAAAAATTTCAGCTGAATGGAGAGTAGATCACTTGGATATCTTCGGTGACTCTCAGCTTTTCATCAACCAAGTAAATGATGTGTATCAAACAAAGGATGAAAAACTAATTATTTACAAATGCATGGTTGATGACTTGACAAAATATTTTGCACACATCACCTTCCAAAAAGTTCCACGTGCAGATAATAAAGTGGTTGACACCATGGCCACTCTGGCCTCCCTTCTACAAATGCCAGAAAATGATCTCCAACACGAGTTCTTGGTGGAAGAGTTACACTATGCAGCCTATGACACACCTAATTCCAAGATGATCTATTCTATTATAGGACAAGAATCATCTTGCTACCATCACATCTATTCCTATCTCCATAATCAAGCCATTTCGGAAGGTCTGACCCAGAATGAGAAACGTTACCTAATCTGTAACACTTCACATTATGTCATTATTGCTGAAGATTTGTATAGGAGAGGTCTCGATGGAACACTCCTTAGGTGTTTAGAACCCAACGAGTCCAAACGCGCACTAATTGACGTTCACGAAGGCATTTGTGGATCTCATTCCAATGGCCTGACACTAGCTCGCAAACTCCTTCGTGCTGGTTACTACTCGCCTAAAATGGAGCAAGAAGCTATTAAATATGCTAGGTCCTATAAGCAATGTCAGCTACATGGGAATCTCATTCACGCTCTAGCCAGAGAGCTGATTCCCTCTACTACAACATGGCCATTTCAACAATGGGCCTTTGACTTGGTGGGGCAGATTCACCCAACCTCTTCCAATGGACATAAGTTCATTATCACCACTACAGATTATTTCACGAAATAGGTAGAGGCAATCCCTCTCACAATTGCTGATGGAAAAAATGTAGCACTTTTTATCACAAACTACATCATTTGTATATATGGTATACCATCTTCAATCATTACTGACAATGGAGGATAGTTCAAAAATAAAGACCTGAAGGAATTGTGCAAGAAATTCAAGATTACACAACATTGGTCTTCCATTTATTACCCTCAGGGTAATGGCCAAGTTGAGGCATCCAATAAGGAAATCCTCAAAATTCTTCATCGCACAGTCAGTAAGTCAGGGAGAGACTGGCATCTCCAGATCAATCCAGCCCTATGGGCATATAGGACAAGCATTAGAACTCCAACGGGCACGACTCCTTTTGCGTTGGTATATGGGGCGAATGATGTGCTTCCGATAGAGGTCAAGATTCCTACCTTGAGAATCTCTATGAAAGGCCTTATCACTGATGATGACTATAGAATAGCTCAGCTTCAAGAGCTTGTGTTGCTGGATGAATGATGACAAGTGGCATGTGATCATCTACAAGAATATCAACAAAGAATGACACGAAGCTACAATAGAAAGATCAAGCCATGTGACTTCCAGCTGGGTGATCTTGTCTTGAGAGAGAACCCTAAGAATCAACAACAACAAATGCAAAAGGAAAAGTTTGAACCAAACTGGCTAGGTCCTTACATCATTACTATAGTATATGGATCTGGCACCTATCAGCTTTCCACAACCAAAGGAGAAGTGCTTAAAGAGCCTATGAACACTCTCCACCTGAAGCGGTTTTACAGTTGATTTAATCTCAGCAAGCTCTCTATACATATCTAAATGTCCTGAAAAATCTAAAAAATCTAAAAATCAGAAAAAGTCCTGAAAAAATTGTTACCCTAGTGAAAACCTAGCAATAGGTGCCTTGGTAACACCAAAAAAATAAAATAAAATAAAAAATACAAAAAAATTGAAAAACAAGAAAAGTGCCATTGGTGAAAACCTGGAAACAGGCATCATGGTAGCAAAAAAAGAGAATCTTTCCAAGAAGGTGAAAACTTGGTAAACAGGAACCTCCTATTCCCAATGCTCCATCTTGCAGTGCATCTTCTGGCTATTCTGTATAATCACTTTCATGCTTTCATTTTCCTACTTTTCCTGCTTTCAGCTCATGTATCCATGGATTGAGTCTTGTCACAGCTCAGGGGCATTCCCCTCTAGTGTCACTCATCTCAAGATTCTCCTCATAGAATCTCCTTTGTGACAATCACCAGTGGTCCTCATTGTGTTTGCCTACTATTGCTAAGTGTCACACTCTTTTCGAGATTCTCCTCATAGAATCTCTTTCGCGACAGTCACTAGTCGTTCTGACTGCGTCTACCTACTATCGCTAGTGTCACTCTTTTTGAGATTCTCCTCATAGAATCTCCTTCGCAACAGTCACCAATCATCCTGACTACATCTACCTACTATCGCTAGTGTCACTCTTTTCAAGATTCTCCTTATAGAATCTCTTCTGCAACAGTCACCAGTTGTTTCAGCTGTGTCTGCCTACTGTTTCTCGGGTCATGTCTCAAGATTACTTTATGGAAGATCTCTTTTGCATCATTCACCAGTCATCCTGGCTGTGTCTATCTACTATCGCTTAGTCCTCTTTAGATTCTTCATCATGAAGATTCCTCTTTGACCTCAGTCACCAGTCGTTCTGACTACGTCTGCCTACTGTCGTCACCCTACTGATGAGATTTCTTTCAAACTTGTTTTGGACATTAACACTTGACATCAATCCCAAAACATTAAACTCAAAAATGATATACTTGTTTGGATATGCTGAGCATTTTCTTTGTTTGCTTTTTTTTTCTTTATCGTATCCCCTCGAGCAAATTGATGATGTCATCTTCGACTAGAGAAGTAATGACTGGGGGCATGATCTTTTTCTTTGCTTTTTGTTTGCGGTTTAGTTCCAATTAGTTGATACATTCCTATAAAAGGGGTGTCCACTATAAGAGCCTCCATCTTGTATTGGATGGCCGTGTGCACCTTGACTCCTTTTATACAGATACGTTAATGACATTGGTTCTTCTCCTTATTTGTTGGAGTGAATACTTCATGATATAGTACATACTGATACTCATCCTATTAAGTGAATGTATGGGTCACTGCGAGTATATCTAGTACACTTCTGTCTTAGGTTACGAATGCAAGGGTCATTGCGAACAGAATGAATACTAAATACTTAGCATAAGAGGGATCTCCTGTGTGTTTGGTGTGCCTGTCATGCAAGCAACATTCAAGTCATCCTAGCATTTATGCTCTGATGTTTATGTTAACTTGCTACATTAAAAGGGACAAATTTTTGGTCATTTTGACTTCTTGTGCCTCAAATGCTTACATTTAATCTTGACATCCCAATAACGTATGTTATATTCATATTTTCATGATTGCAATGTCAATGGGAGTTGTATAACATACGAGCTTTATTTTATATCCAATGATGATAAATCGTCGAGGCTTGGTAACCAGACCTAGGGTTGCATTCAACATAGTCTTGCATTACATACTTTATTTGCATTAGCACACAATTCAATGGTAATTCTATTCATACTCCACATGCATCAGATTCCTCCATGGCTACACAAGCATTTGGTTCATTGATTCATGCTCCTGAATGGAATACCTGTGACTATCAAACAAAAACATGCAACACTACGTAAGATGTCAGTTCATACATATGCATTCTATCTAAGTACAACATACATCTCATGTACATCAAAGCAAAACAAAATAGACAATGACATGTACACAGGAATACTCAGCTCAAAATCTCATATATATATATATACATATATATATATATATATATATACATATATATATATATATATATATACATATATATATATATATATATATACATATATATATATATATATATATATATATATATATATATATATATATATATATATATATATATATATATATGTATGTATCAAAGAATGGGTTAGTAAAAAAATAGGCGCTAGTCGAGCGCAATCGATCAAAAATGATACATGTGGTGCTGGCACACCAATCGATACATAGCCAAGGATCAAAATCAAATAAATTAGACACAGAGCATCTAACTCTGTCCTGAACCCTCACCTCCAAAGGGAGCAGGAGGAGCAGGGGCAGCAGGTGGCGGAGGTGGTGGTGGCATATCCAGCCTGACAGGAGGTCGTGCACCTTCGGACTCTCGCGCGTATTGAGAGAATCGTTGAACCTATAATGTCTCATCTGGCACGACACTAGTGTATATAGCATAATAATATGTAGCCCTAGTAGACTAGAAGTAGATCTCATCCTGCGCCAGCTCCAGCCTCCACTCTGCAGTCTCTGCGTGCTCCCTCTGAAAATCTATCTCCCATTGTCACTCTACCAGCTGTGCATCCCAGATCACCACTGCAATCTACAACTCTCCCAACTGTCGGGAGGCCTGACAAACCTGCTCGCACTACCACAGCACTATGTCCTGCACCCCACCTGCTGGATGATCTGGCATGTCATCATCTACCATCTTAGGTGCCTACTGTGGTGGAGGTACCTGTGGCTAAGGCACCTGCTGCTATAGGACCTCTTGCTGAGGGGCCTGCTCCTCTATCCTTTGCCTCCTCCACCGACTATGTCCTGCCCCACTGCCCCCAACACCTAGGTCTGATCCCATCTGACATGGGGGAATAGGCATCTGCTATACCTAATGTTGGACCTGTGGTGGCATCTATGGCTATGCCTATTGCTGTTGGGGCACCTGTCCCTATCCCTATACTTGCCCTGCCATCCCTAGTGGATCTGTGAAGTGTGGGAATGGATGGCTAATCAAAAATACTTGAAATGCAAGCGTCATCCCTACATCTACTACCTCTGGCAGGTAGTCCCACTGAATAGCAGCTAAATTGCAAATATCTATCATGGATCACCCTAGATCCATCCGTGAAGGCCATCCTCACTCAATATCCTTCTGTACCCTAGCATAGGCAGAGTACTTAGGTGAAATGTCCTGTAGTCAGCCATACTGCAACCACACTCATGAGATCACAAATCTCTTGATCACTGATGTCGTCCTGCTCGCCAACAATTGAGAACTAAACATCCATGGCAGCTCTCTGGGGACATCATCCCAGTCCTTTGTCTCTCTCTAGGGTCACTATACAACGGACACTAGGTCATCAAGATGTGTTCCCCAGTGCTCAGTATTACCCAGGTGGGCCTAGGTAATATGCCCTCAATATCTACATATGTAGGGCTCCATAAGCTCCTGGGCATCCTAAAAAATCGGCCTACATATAAAGAGATGTTCCTAGGCCTAGATCTGTAGAACATAAACTCTTGCTGCCATGGTCTTCTTCTCATGGAAGATGACCTTGTGCATCTCATGGAAAAGGTGGGCCAACATGCACTGACCCCATCCAAAGATCTCTGGTGCCTCCAACATCCTGCGAAGCATGATACCCCATCCACACTCCAACCCATGATGTCCCCTGTCAGGACATAGGAAGCAGCTCAAGAATATACCCAGCATGGATGCCAACCTGTGTGTGGGTCCATAAGTATGCATCAACTCATCCCAGCTGATGGCCCTACCTCTCGGTAGCTCTCTCCCTAATATAATGGAAAGTGCCTCTGTCCCTAATCAAGGCACTGTATCATAAACCACCCGAGCACCATGGAAAGGAATCTGTAAGATCCTCCAGATGTCCTCTGGTGTGATGGTCATCTCACCCATCGGCAAGTGAAAGGTGTTCATCTCCTAATGAAAATGCTCCACCAAAGCTATGAGTAAGTCATGATTCACCATCACGGCTGGAATCTGGCAAAGAGAAGACAAACCCAATTGAGCAATGTGTGCCCGATCTGCATCATCCAAACTCCGCAATAACTCTCCATATGGCAGATAATGAGATCTAAATGAAACATCTCAGAAGACCTCCTGCATGCACAACAAAAAATGACAAACAAACGATCAATATCAAGTCGAAATGAAGCATCAAAATGAAATAAAGTGCAATTTCTAAGTGCGAAATCACAAAACTATCATAGAATTTTGCGCAGGATTCGTGAAATCTCGTGCGAAAACATTTAGTTTCACGTGAAATAATTCTTTCTTCACAAGAAGAATCTAGCCTTCGCGCGAAGATAGAGCTGCCTGCACGAGAAAAGAGATTCTCGCGCGAAACACGAATCGCCTCTCACGAAGAATCCCCATCCTCGTGCGAAACCAAAATTGTCCTGCGCGAAGATCCTCTGACCGCGCACAAAGAAACAACACATCCTATTTCTTCGCGGGAAGAAAGAAGATCTTCGCATGAGAAGAGATTAGTCTATATCAGAGCTCAAAATCACTACAAGACAAAAGCACAAATGAATTGAAAATGACCCTTCGAGCCCTTATATAGGTGTTGACCAAATTTTTCAAAGTGCTCGAATTTGCACAAAAATCACACCCCTGGCTAATTGGACCATTCTAGATCTATTTTCAGGATCAAATTCAAAATTTGACACACCTAAGAGCCTCCAAGATGCATTTTAAAATTTTGGGGACTGACGCGATCGAATGCTTGTGCAGCCCAAATCTTTCTGATACTTTGTGATTCTTGGAATCTTTTCAACTTTACATTCTCCATATTTTCAAAATTCTTTTTGAAAATAGTCAACTCAAGTCATTCGTGGTTAAATCTAGTCAACTTTTGGTCAAACTTGGTCTTTGCGACTTTGCAATCGTTTCAAATCAACCATGAATCTTCTTTAGATCGTTCTGATCTCTTCTAGCTTCTGTTGAATCTCAAATTTCTTCTATATCTCATGATATACTGCTTCAAATCATATTTTTGGTGTGTCATCTTTCAATTTCACTCCTGAGGGGGCAGGATGATTACATCATTAAATACTTATTGCTCGAGGCATCTAATTCCCATCTTATGTCCTTATCACTTGGGGCATCTCATCACTCAGGGCATTTTGTTCCCTTCTATTTGGCATCTTTGCCATCTATCTTATCTTTTCATCAATTGATCAACCTTATAACAACTCTTCTCAAAGTTTGATAGACAGGTATTGGGACAATCTAAACCTTGACTCCTGAGAATCAAACCTCATTCTGGGGATGATTCTATGACTCATGATTGGACCTTGTTATCTTGTTTTGATCTTAGGTATCTAGGTGTTCTATCTAGATCCTTGAAGGTTAAGCTCTGTTCTGGAGATAGTCTTCTAAATGTTTTCAATCTCAAGTATCTAGGTGTTCTATCTAGATCCTTGAAGGTTAAGCTTCGTTCTGGAGATAATCTTCTAAATTCTATCAATCTTAGGTATCTAGGTGCTCTATCTGGATCCTTGAAGGTTAAGCTCCATTCTGGAGATAATATTCTAAATGCTATCAATCTTACGTATCTAGGTGTTCTATCTAGATCCTTGAAGGTTAAGTTTCGTTCTGGAAATAATCTTCTAAATGCTTTCAATCTCAGCTATCTAGGTGTTCTATCTGGATCCTTGAAGGTTAAGCCCCATTCTAGAGATAATCTTCTAAATGCTTATCAATCTTAGGTATCTATGTGCTCTACTTGGATCCCTTAGGATTAAGCTCTGTTCTAGAGATAGTCCTTAAAAGCTTATCAATTGGTCTCCATATCATCAATTTTGGAACCAATCTCATTTCTTGATCCTTGCATCATGCTTTCTGATTTTCTTTGAATTGAACGTGCTGCTTGCACATTCATTCAAAGAGGGGAAAAATGTAATACCCCAAAATTGGCTCATTGTCATCTCAACCAATTCTGGTCTATTTCTGATCAATCCTAAAGTCCTATGTCACTAGGCAAATTCTCATTCTGCTATTCGCTACTTGGCTTAATTGTCAGATGCAGAAAACCCTAATCTGTATTCATCATATTTCTTATTTAATTCCTATAGTATGCACTCATATTAATCGCATTAAACCTACTTGATTTAATTATAATTTAATTATTAAGTATTTATACTTTAATTAAATTATAATTATATCCTAAGGCTAATGTACTACGAAATTAAATTTATTTAATTTAATAAATACGCCTATCTTGATTAATTAAATGTAATTATTTAATTAAATGGGAAAGGTATTTCTAATTAATTAAACGAAATTATTTAATTAAATGGAGTACTTACTTCTAATTAATTAAACAAAGTTATTTAATTAAATAGGAAGCCATTCCTAATTAATTAAATGAAGTTATTTAATTAAATAAGAAAAGTGTCTCTAATTAATTAAAGATTATTTAATTAAATAGAAAAATTAATTATGAGAGCATATCTCATTTTATTAAATTAAATATCTCAACAAAATATCTCTTCAGTTCAAAAAGGGAAATTTCCAGTTCACTATTGATAAAAAATGAGTTAAATCAGTTAACTCCTTTTTCTACTCAAATTGAATCAGTTAACTCCTTATTTTACTCAAATTAAATCTGTTAACTCCCTTTAATTTGGGAATCTCCCTTTATGACTGAACTTCACCTTTAATCCTGACCGTTGATTGAAATCGATCTCAATCATTGACGGATTCCAAGAAAATCTATTTAAGAGACCCTCATCTCTTCATTTTGAGAGGATGAATTTGGAGAATTTGCATCAAATTGCTGCTGGAATTCATACTCACATTTTCTCATATTTTTACATACATCTTGCATTCTTAGTTTAGATTCATCTAGCTTGATAATGCATACATTTTTAGTTTAATATCATTTATTTCTTAGATTAATTGCTTGTACTTCATATAGATTACTTGCACATTCATATAGCTTAAATTGCATTCATTTCCTTCATTCTTAATGGGTCTGGTTGCTTAACACCTCAAATCTGAGGATATCTGACAAGCAATTCCCTTTAGATAGAAGGAAATAGGTTAGTTTGTAGGCTGATTTTCGGATGAACAATCCAATGTTCATTTCGGAATGAATCTGCATACAATGACCGTGTTGAAGTGTGCGTGTTAGCAGAGGCCACATATTCACGCATATATTTATCATTTATTGTAATAGCACAAGTATAGTGAGTATGTCTAAGAATCCTATATTGAATTCTAAGACTAAGAAAATATCTATTAAGTATCATGTGATGATAGAGAAAGCGTCAGAAAAAGAGATCAGATTGGAGTATTTTAGTACTAAAGATCAGATTGTAGATATCTTTACAAAGCCTTTTCCTAATGATACATTTGAGTACTTAAGAGGTATGCTTGAGGTTATACCCCTACCTACTTCTGAGTAGATGATGTGGAGAATGCATTAGTCTAGTGGTATAGAGCACTATTATTAGCCTAGACTGAATGTTGATGCCTCCCATATGGGGGAGTATCTATGATGGGAAAAGTTATTGAGGACTCTTGATATTTGGTTTTAAATAGTGTCTTTGGACACTCAAGCTAGTTGAAGACTTGGAGCAACATATTAGCAATTGGTATGTAATAATTGGTATGTTGTAACACTAAGATTGAGGCCTTTGACATTGATGTCAATGGGAGAGAAAATATGCATGAAAAATAACTCCTAAGTGTGGGGGAGAGAATATCTCCTAAGTATGGGGGAGAGAATATGTATAAGGGATAGATATCTCTTTAGAGAGATTTAGAAAGCTTCATGAAAGGAAGCAAGAATTTTCACCTGATGTATTTTGAATTTTTTAGTGTGAAGTAAACAATTGATGTCTAAGAAGGAGTATATGCTTGTTGTATTGAGACTTTTTAGAGTGTAGACAACTGGTGTTGGTCAGTAGTAGAAACATAAGACTATTTGGTATTCTTGGAACTTAGATGATTTTTCATCTATGTTGCCATCAATGCCAAAGGGGGAGATTGTTAGCATAAATACTGATGATACTACTTTAGGGGAGTATCCTAAGCATTGGAGAGTATTGACATGTTGCATTCAACATAGCATGGTTTTTACAAAGACTAGATGAGTAAGATACAAAGATCTTAATGGTATGGATAATGGTTTGATTGTTTGGTAATACACAATAATGGACATGTTCAACATAGTGTCCTAATAATGTGGTCAAGTGCATATAGTCTAATTGAAGATGTATAGATGTTGTACCTCCTTTATAGAGAGAAGTTTAGAGATAGAGTATTGGGAAAGTAGTACCTAATGTTTTTTCACTACATTTCATCTAAGATGTAGTGAGAAGATGCACAGTCAGGTAGTGATAAAGGACAACCTGTTGATGATGTCAACAAGTGCACAAGCCCTAGTGTCATATATGTAAATTTTTATATGGACTATGAGCCAACAATTCTATTGTAATTGTAATTAATTAATCATCTTATTATAATTAATTGGGAAAGCCTCAAGGCCGACTCAAGGAATTATTATGAAGATTTAATATAAAGGAAAGATGTTTTCTTTGTTTGTAGAGTGAGCATGAGTGTTATGATCTTTGTATGAAGTGTAAAGTGGGAAAAGGAGTAGAGTACTTACTGAATGTGAATAAGTGATCCAAGGGATTATTGGATGTGAGTGTTGTGATCTGGTTACATGATCAGAAGGAGCAAAGGTCTAGTTGACAAGATAGAGGAAGAGGAAGGAAGTATATTTCATTTTTATTATTTTTCAAAGAATAATAGAAAGATCATTTGGATAGTGGGTTTATTGGTCTCTCCTTTGAATTTCTTTGAGCAGTAGATCCAACTATCTTCCACAACACCTAATATGATTGGAATCTCCTAACAAGGATTCAAAGTCTCCTAATAGGGACTCATGTACTGAATGTATTCATAGACTCTTAACAGGGTCCATCCTCTAGCAAGGAATATTTATATTAGTACATCATCTTGTGGGTACCATGCCCACTGAGGGTTTGCCTCTAATCAAGGGTTTCCCTAGTTAACATATCTAGTATTATTGTGTATAAGTATCTTGTTGTGGTTTCAATTTATATTTCTCATATGGTTAAGTTTGTTTAAGGTTGATAATTGTGATAATAGTTGGATAACTAATTCAGTCCCCTCCCCCCTTCTCATTTATATCAGTGGAATATATATTCTAACAATTGTATTGAATATGTTATTGTTAAGAAGAGGGATATAGTCCTAAATAAAGACAAAATTGGCAATGGGAATGGTAAGGACAGAGGAAAAATTTGGAATAATAATAAGTATGTTGGTAATGATGGTGTTATTGATGTGCCTAAGACCAAGGAACCCACTTTTAATGTAGATAATACTATCCTTTCTATATAAAAAATAAGAGGCTACAAGAACAAATAATTAACTCCAACTAGTCCCAAAGCTATGACAAACATAAGTTCACAAAATTCTCTAGGCCTAAGTGAAATTTCACTCCATTGGCTGATTCATATGATGTGATCTTAGTAAATTTTCTTTCTAACAATCTCATTACATTGCTTGACAATTCAAGACCCTATGGTCTCCTTGTCAAGCCTTCTTGGAGAGATGATCATTTTGAAACTAGAATAGGAACAAGGGTCATAACATGGATAATTGTCTCAAGCTCAAAGATTTGATACAAGATCTTATTGATGAAAAGAAGGTTTCCACTTATAGGTTGGTTAATAACTTTAATCATAAATATTTCAAGGATCCTATACCAAAATATGAGGAAGGAGAAACTTCAAAAGAAAACAAGAAGAGTCATGAGGCCAAGATCAACTATACATACACCAACACCAACTATGTCATAAACATGCTTGAGCCTATTGAGGAGCTATTTTATATGATGGGGCCTAAATTTTATTAGTACCCTAACTATGATATCGATGATGAAAGGCATAAAGTGATTTAGAGAACTCTTAGTTCCTACTAAGGATTTGATGACAATATACCTATGGTTTCACTTAGGGTTGTAGATTCCTTTTCTTCCTATGGTGAAAGACTAAATGTTATTACTAGGGATCAATCCAAAGTTTTCCTTAAGGTCATAGATATTCCTAAACAAGCTATTAGTAAAAAAAAAGGGTCTTCCTCTAGTTCTACATCCACCTATGATCTTGTAAAACAATTTCTATGTACTCCCTCTCAAATTTATATTTTTAAGTTGCTAGATTTATCTTCTTTGCACAAGGAGATCCTAGAAAAGGCTTTACACATAGCTAGTGTCCCTACAAACATTGATACAGATAAGTTCCAAGCTATGGTTAATCACATTTCTACTATGTATTGCCTAATATTTTTAGAAGAAGATGATAAAGTGCTCAATCACCCACATAATATTGTATTGCACATTGAAGTCTAAATCCATTGCACCTGATTCAGACAAGTGTTGATAGACAATCGTGCAGGCTCAAAAATCATTTCTTTCAATGTTGTTCAACAATTGGATCTCTCAAAATTTTCTATTGACCCTATATGTAAGATTATAATCAAAGCTTGTGATGAAGTTGAGCACTCCTCCAAGGGTCTTATTGTGCTTCTTGTTTGAGTTGGTATTGTAGAAAAGGATGTAGTATTCAAGTTTCACAATATTCCACTTGCATACAATATTTTGTTAAGAAGACCTTGTATACATGACATGAAATTTATTCCATCAACTCTTCATCAATGCATAAAGTTCCCCTTCAATGGTACAAAATTCTTGATTCTTAGGGATAATTCCATTTCAATAAACATACTCACTATTACTGAATCTCTAGTTCCAAATAATAGAGATTATAATGAAGCTATATCCTCATTCGTTGAATGTGATGAGCATTGGTGTAAGAGAATATACCTTTGATTATATTACTACATTACTAATTTCTACATGCTCTAATAAGAAACTGTTTGAGCACATGAAGCCCTCATCCTCAACCATGAGTATTTATTACACATTTCTACAATCCTTCATCTTATTAGAAGATAGAAATGAATACCAAGATATTAGGGATTGGATATATATAAGAAGACCTAGCTAATGAGGTTATACTTGATACACTTGTTTCTCCCAAGAGGTATGGAAAAGGTTGTCAGTTTCTTAAGAAGATGATTTACCCTAGGCATGGACCTTTTAACAATAATAAATACACTATATTGAACCTATGATTCATACTAAAGGTTAAAAAATAAGGATGAAACTAACTTGGGCTATGGGGTTGATGAAAATATTCCTATTTATGATGAAGAATGTTTTATGGCTAGTGATTTAGATTATGAGATTCAAACTATAGTCACTACTTTTCTAGACGATGATTTCATTTTGCCTACCTCCATTCCTATTCCCTTTCATGTCAATAATCTAGAACTTTCTAATTCTCTATCCCTCATACATCCCAATCTCATTGTTTGGTCCATAAAAAACCAAAGGCATGAGCTACCATCTTTTCAAAATGACCATGAGATCACCTGCTACTTAAATGCTATTGAGCCTATAGTCTCTTCCACCAACAAGCCAATCGTTAACATGAATAAGCCAGATATCAAGTTTTAATGGAATTACCTTGGGGGACTATTTGAAGCATCAGAGAGTATTGACATGTTGCATTCATGTCTATGTTTTTCATTGATGTCAACATAGCATTTTTTCTTTAAAGATTGGCAGAGTAGAAGATAGAGAACAACTTTGTATGAATAGGGTATTGATGATCAGGTCAAGTGTAGTAAATGATGTGTTATACACTATATCCAAATGACGTGGATAAGTGCACATATAGAGAGTCAAAGACATGTAGAATATATGATTGATTTACAAAAGATAATAAGTAGTCAAAGTAACTAATAAGTGATTTTTGTTGATTGATTTGTATCTCTTAACTAAGACATAGTCATGATAAGTGCAGTTAGACTGTGTCAGTAGATAGCCTGATGATGATATCAATGAGTGCACAAGGTTTGAGGTTGTACATGTGGAAATTTGTAAATATTATGAGTCAAAAATGACTTGTAATTGGGAAAAGATGTAAAGTTTTGTAATATCTTAATGAGGTCCTATTATAATTAATTAGGAAAGCCTAAAGGCTGACTCAAGGAATTTCTTTGAGCATATGGTATAAAGGTAGGATATTTTCCTTGTCATAAATTGTGTGATTAAGGTATTCAAATGTGTGATATGCAAAGTATTTGAAAAACGTGAGTAAGAGATCCAAGGGATTATTGGATGCAAAGTTGGTGATACGGTATTGAGATCAAAAGAGGTTTTGTCTAGTCAAGAGGATAGAGAAGGAGCTATACTTTTCTATTATTCTATAAGGAATAATATAGAGATCAATTGGACAATGAGTTCATTGGTCTTTCCCTTGAAGCTTTTTAAGAAGTGGGTCCATCTTCCTTCTACAACCCCTAAAAGAGTTGGCACAATTCATAACAGGGCTGGAATCTCCTAATAGGGATTCAAAGTCTCCTAACAGGGATTGATATGTACTAAATGTATTTCATTAACTCCTAACAAAGTCCATCCTCTAACAAGGAATATTTATATTACTACATCATTTTGTGGGTACCATCCCCACTCAAATTTTTCCTCTAATCAAGGGTTTCCCTAGTTAACATATCTAGTGTTATTGTGTAGGAGTATCTTATTATGGTTGTTGATTATATTGTTCAAATGCTTAAGTATTAATAAGGTTGATAAATATTTTAATAGCTAGATAGCTGATTCAACCCCCCTCTTAGTTATCTTAGTGGACTTTACTTTCTCACAATTAGTATCAGAGCATCAAGTCCTTGTGTTGGAACTGATTGAAAAGATCATAAGGGAGATTGTTGGAAATGACTGAAGAGATCATATATAAAAAGTAATGGAACTAGTAAAGAATGTTCTCAATCATTGTTTTGTCATTGATGTCAAACTTGCTACTTGTAGGAATGATAATTGCTTTAGTGATTCAAATACTATCAATTGGCTGATTGACAAGGAGGAGGCAATCAATAAGATATATCTAGAACACCTAGAGAAAGGTTGAAGTTATGATGTTTTAATGAAGTACAAGGATCAGCTAAGCCATTGATGAAAAAGTGTATTGATGACATACTCTAAGACACAGAGAATGGGCATATTGAAACATATCAAAGATGTAAGGTTTTACCTAAGTCATTTGTAAAGCCTAAATAAGTTCATTAGAGAGAGAGAGCCAAGCAAGCTAGTTAGTGCCGAGCAAATTCTTAGTTGAAGCTGAGCAAGTTAAACTTCAGATGCTGAGTGATCTTCAAGTGCCGTGTCAAGACAACAAGTGCCGAGTAGATATCAGATGCTGACCAGAAATAAGTGCTGAGTGAACTTTAGATGCCGAGCATAAATAAGTGCTGAGTAATTATCAGATGTTGAGTGATCTCTAAATGTCGAGTAAAGATCAGATGCCGAGCGAAGTTCAGGTGTCGAGCAAATACAAATGCCAAGTAACATAGAGATGTCGAGCATCAGTAAACCAATAGTGCTGATTTGCTGCATTATTTCAAAGATCGAAGATTCAAGCCGACAAGGTTGTTATCTTGAATTCTGTGAATCAAATAGAAGATAAGAGTGATGAACTGGTGGCACAGAACACCATGTAGAACATTTTTGAAGAATACAACTGGACTTTAGAAAAAGTTTCTAGATAAGAGCAAAATATGGGGTAGATACATTGTATCTTACCTAATCCATTTGAAACCCTAAAAATAGAGAGGGAAAATCGAGCGGCAAAGGCAATCCAAATCTCTATTTAAGGAGTCATAAGGCTATGAAGCAAAAAGAGAGAGGAGGTCAAGCATGAAAGCATAAAGTGCTGAAGGAGGTGCTAAGGAGTAAGAAAGCACAGTTACTTTGCTTCAACAAATTACCACAGATATGGTTGCATTGGTATGATGAGTAAGAAGACTTAAAGAGATGAAGCTTGAGATGACAAGCTGTCAGAGCTGAAGTGATTAAAGCCAAGGAAAAAGACTGAACTGAAGTGTGATCTAAAATCTGCAAGATATGTTGTAAGTTGTATCAGATTGAAAAGCCATTATTGTTACTCTCTAGCAATTGTAATATTTAGTTTAAATCCAATGGACCTAGGTTGTTTTAATAGCCATGTTGTAAATTCTTTAATAGGGTGACATTCCAAGTGAATGTTCTAAAGTCCTTTGACCAGGCCCATTCCTAACAGTATGGTGAAATCCTCTAACAAGGTCACATTTAACAGTGTGTTGTAAGCCTTTAACAGGGCATCACTTTAGAAGAGTGAAAATCAAGTAACATGTTATTGGTGGTTTTTCCCAAATTGGGTTTCCATGTGAATCACTGTGTCATGTGTTGATCTTGCATGTTTTATCTCTGCACATTGATTTACTGTAATTTGCTAAGGATGATTGATTTAAGCTTGGATGGATGAAAAGTTTATGGATTCACTATAATTTGTGAAAAAGTATTATTAGGGCATTTGGACCTTGAATAACTGGTTCACCCCCCCTCTCAATTATTCTAAAGAATTCTAACAATTGGTATTAGAGCTTAACTGCTGATTCAGTTTAAAGGGACTATAAGCAGGAAAGATCAAAATGCCTAAGAGAGAAGTCCCCAATTTCAACAAAGACAACTTTGTTGCATGGCAAATTTTTATGAAGCTAAATCTTAGATCCATAGGAGATTATGCCCAAAATTCAATTGTTACTGAACATGTTGATCCAATTGGTACTCTTACTGTAGAAGATTTGAAAAACAAATAGGAACATAATCAGACAATGCTGGAAATTACTTCTGCACTCAACTATGCTAAATTTGATGATATCAAAGGATGTGACACTACATTCAAGATGTGGAAAGCCCTATCAGAAATCTATGGAGGAGATCAGAATGTCCAAAGAGCTAAAAGAGAAAGCCTCGGAGGAAAGTTTGATGATATGAAAATGAAAGAAAATGAGAATGCTACTCAATATGGTGTAAGAATAAAGGAAGTGGTAAGTGCAATAAGATGTTTGAATGGTTAATTGGATGAAGATACTGTTAATAGTAAGTTCTTAAGAATCTTGCTCCCTATCTATGCTATTAGAGTATCAGCAATAAAAGAACTAAGATGTGTACCTGGAAACAATCTAAGTTTTGAAGGAATAGTGGGTAGACTCATTGCATTTGAGTTATCTAACTTTGACAACTACAGACCTGAGAATGTTGAATCTGCTTTCAAGGCCAAGCTATCACTGAAAGATGTTGAACAGGTGAAATCAAAGAAAGGAAAAAAAATGAAATATGTATCCAGTGACAGTAGCACTGATGAGGAAGATGTGGAACAATTGGAAGCATTGCTAGCTATAAGATTTCACAAAGGCAAAGGAAAATTCAAAGGTAAGATGCCTATCATTTGTTTCAATTGCAATGAAGTAGAACATATTGCTGCAAGGTGTACACAAAAAAAGGATTACAAGGAAGGCAACAAATACAAATATAGAAGAGAAGATGACAAGAAAGATTACAAAGACAAAGGCAAGAAGTGTTATATTGGTGAAGAGAATTCTGATGATAATGATGATGAAGTTGTTTATGTAGCCATGAAGGATCAGTCTAATGAAGAAGAGCCTACAACACTGGTAACATGTATGAACAAAAATGAGAGATGGATCATAGACAGTGGATGCTTTCATCACATGACAGGAGACAAAAGTAAGTTTGTTAACTTTACTCAGTATGATGGTAATAGTGTTAGATTTGGTAATGATGCTCCATGTCAAATAAAAGGAAAAGGTTTCATTAAACTTACAGAAAAAATTTCATGTGATAATGCATACTATGTTGAAGGATTAAACTACAATTTGCTAAGTGTCTCATAGTTAGGCAATGTAGGATGCAAAGTAGAAATTGGAAACAAAATTGCAAAAATCTATGGTAGTGATGGTAAATTGATAGGAAAAGGAGATCAAACAAGAAGTAATCTATTTTACCTTGATATGGATGATGTTTCTTGTTTTGTTGCAAAATTTGATGATGAATGGTTATGGAATAGAAGGCTATGTCATGTCAACTTTGACAATCTGGTCAATATCAATAAAATGAAGAAAGTTAGAGGCTTACCTAAATTAAAAAAACCTAACAATATCATGTGCAAACAATGTTAGCTAGGAAAGATGACAAAGTCAAGTTTCAAAAGAAAAAACTATACATCTAAAGAAGTACTTGAGTTAGTTCATACTGACTTATGTGGTCCAATGGAAGTACAAAGCTACAAAGGAGATAAACATATAATGTTGTTTGTTGATGACTATTCTACGATGATGACTGTTATGTTCTTAAAACAAAAATCTGATGCTTTTCAAATGTTTAAGTGGTATGTGGCTAGAGTTGAAAAGAAAATAGGAAAGAGTTTGAAATGCTTGAGATCAGACAGAGGTGGTGAATTCACATCAAATGAATTTCAAATATTTTGTAATGACAAAGGAATCAAAAGACAAACATCAGCTCCTAGAACTCCCCCACAGAATGGAATTGATGAAAGAAGAAATAGATCTATGATTGACTGTGCTAAAACATTAATGATGGACAAGACTGTTGCTCTAAAATACTGGAGAAAAGCTATAAGTGTAGCTGTTCATACACTGAACCGAGTAAAAGTCAAGAAAGGTACAAATATAACACCTTTTGAATTATGGTATGGTCACTCACCCAATGTAAAACATTTCAAAGTATTTGGTTGCAAATGCTTGATCCTTAAAGATGCTAGAAATGGGAAATTTGATGCAAAAAGTGATGAAGGTATATTCCTTGGTTACTCCACTAGAAGTAAAGCATATAAGTGTTTGAATACTAACACTAACAAAATTGTGGAAAGTGCAAATGTAAACCTTGATGAACATACAGAAGTCCAAGCTGAAGAACCAAAGAGAATGAATGAATACAAAACCTTTGTGTATTCTTATGAAGAAATGCCTGTTGACGAGGATGTTGTCAATCAAATTGAAATTCAACAACAAATTTCAGTTTCAGCCGAGTCACAACCAGTGAATGCCGAGTTACATTTAGAAGTCAAGTTACAAAATGAAAAAAATACACAATTTGATCGTAAAGTCAGTACACATGAAACAGATGAAGAACAACCTGACAACAAAGTGCATAGTGACCCTGAATCTAAAAGATCAAACATGCAAGCAAGGATAGAACCAAGATTATCCAAATATGTAAAAAGACATCACCCTGCTAAACAGATAATTGGTGACAAAGATGCAAGACCAATGACAAGGAATAGACTGAGACATGAATCATGTCTGATCAGCAAACTTGAACCTAAGACAATATATAGTGCATTATAAGATGATGACTGGTATAAAGCTATGGAAGAAGAGATAAATCAAATAAAGAAGAACAAAACCTGGAGTTTGGTTCCCAGACCAGTTGACAAAAATGTGATTGGCACCAAGTGGGTATTCAGAAACAAGCAAGATGAGAATGGTGAGATTACTAGAAATAAAGCTAGACTAGTATGCAAGGGTTATGCTCAAGAAGAAGGATTAGACTATGGGGAAACATTCGCTCCTGTTGCAAGAATGGAAGGAGTAAGAACTTTACTTGCATATGTTGCATATTAATGTTTTAAAGTCTATCAGATGGATGTAAAGTCTACTTTTTAAAATGGTATACTAGAAGAAGAAGTCTATATTGAACAACCAGAGGGATTTGTTAATGAGAACAATAGGGATATGGTTTGTAAATTACATAAAGCACTCTATGATCTGAAACAAGCACCTAGAGCATAGTATGAGAGACTTCACAAGTATCTTGTATAAATAGGATTTGAAAGAACTGATGATAATAGCAACATGTACATCAAATCAGAAGAAGGTAAGGATATTATTATATTTGAGATTTTTGTGGATGACATAGTTTTTGGAGGAAAGGAAGTGCTTTTCAAAGGCTTTGCTAACAAAATGAAACATGAGTTTGAGATTTCTATGTTTGGAGAGATCAAATTTTTTGTTGGACTACAAGTACATCAACAAAAATATGGTATATTTGTGACACAATCAAAGTACATCAAAGAGATACTTAAAATATTTGGATTGGAAGATTCCAAACTAGTCAGCACACCAATGGCAATAGGAAATAAGCTATTCAAAAATGATGAATCAGCTGAAGTCAGTCAAACAATGTATAGATCCATGATTGGAAAATTATAATATGTTTTACATAGTAGACCAGACATAGCATTAGCAGTTGGAATAGTGGCTAGATTCTCTACTAATCCCAAAGAAAATCATCTCATAGCAGTAAAAAGAATAATGAGGTATCTCAAAGGAACTGATAACTTTGGTCTCTATTACAAAAAGAATGAGAAGTTTGAGCTCAATGCATATATAGATGGAGATTGGGGAGGTAACATTGATGATAGAAAAAGCACAAGTGGAGGTGCATTATTTTTAGGTAAAAGGCTAGTTACTTGGACCAACAAGAAACAAACATGCACATCCTAGTCCACTACAAAATCAAAATATGTGGCAGTAGCAGTCAATTGTACAAACACTGTATGGATCACACATCTATTGAAAGGTATGAAAGAAGAGGTAACCAAACCTATGATATTGTATTGTGATAACACAAGTGCTATAAACATATCCAAAAATCTAGTAATGCATGCAAAAGCCAAGCATATTGCAATCAAGTATCACTATGTCAGAGAATTGGTAGAAGACAAACAAGTGAAGTTGGAGTACATTCATACAAAAGAACAGATTACAGATATCTTCACCAAACCATTGCCCAAGGATGCTTATGAATATCTTAGAGGCAAGTTGGGGGTAATACCCCTAACTCAAGCAGTTTAAAGCAATGAGGTAGCTGCCCTGCATCAATAGAAACAAATCATTGAAATATTAGAAGAATGATGTAGAGGATGACAGCAGGAGCAGAAACTCCAAATCAGTCACAAGCATGGTGACAGAGGGAGAAAAAATGAGATGCAAAGCTTATACTTCGCATGTTAAAGATGCTACATCTTTGGCATTTATGTCAAAGAGGGATAAATATATAGAAAATTGATCAATACAAAGCAAGAGGGAGATATATATGAAAGAGGGAGATATATGAGATAAGTAGTATGGATGCAACAGTCAAGATAACATATACAATCTTGGTGGTAACTAAGTTGATCAATTGATTAGTTTGGTTTGCCATCAATGCCAAAGAGGGAGATTATTGGAACTGATTGAAAAGATCATGAGGGAGATTGTTGGAAATGACTGAAGAGATCATATATAAAAAGTAATGGAACTGGTAAAGAATGTTCTCAATCATTGTTTTGTCATTGATGTCAAACTTGCTACTTGCAGGAATGACAATTGCTTTAGTGATCCAAATACTATCAATTGGTTGATTGACAAGGAGAAGGCAATCAATAAGATGTAACTAGAACACCTAGAGAAAGGTTGAAGTTATGATGTTGTAATGAAGTACAAGGATTAGCTAAGCCATTGATGAAAAAGTGTATTGATGACATACTCTAAGGCACAAAGAATGGGCACACTGAAATATATCAAAGATGTAAAGTTTTAGGTAAGTCATTTGTAAAGCCTAACTAAGTTCATTAGAGAGAGAGAGTTGAACAAGCTAGTTAGTGCCGAACAGATTCCTAGTTGAAGCAGAGCAAGTTCAACTTCAGATGCTGAGTGATCTTCAAGTGCCGAGTAAATATCAGATGTTGAGCAGAAATAAGTGCCGAGTGAACTTCATATATCGAGCAGAAATAAGTGTTGAGTAAATATTAGATGCCGAGTGATCTCCAGATGCTGAGTAAAGATTAGATGTTGAGTGAAGATCAGGTGTCGAGTAACACAAAGATGCCGAGCATTAGTAAACCAATAATGCTGAGTTGTTGCATTATTTCAAAGATCAAAGATTCAAGCTGACAAGGTTGTTATCTTGAATTCTGTGAATCAAATAGAAGATAAGAGTGATGAGCTGGTGGCATAGAACACCATGTAGAATATTTTTGAAGAATACAACTGGACTCTAGACAAAGTTTCTAGATAAGAGCAAAATATGGGGTAGATACATTGTATCTTACCTAATCCATTTGAAACCCTAAAGTTGGAGAGGGAGAATCAAGTGGAAAAGGCAATCCAGATTTCTATTTAATGAGTCATAAGGCTATGAAGCAAAAAGAGAGAGGAGGTCAAGCATGAAAGCATAAAGTGCTGAAGGAGGTGCTAAGGAGTAAGAAAGCATAGTTACTCTGCTTCAATAGATGACCACATATATGGTTGCATTGGTATGATGAGTATGAAGACTTAAAGAGACGAAGCTTGAGATGACAAGCTATCAGAGCTGAAGTGATTAAAGCCAAGCAAAAGGATTGAACTAAAGTGTGATCTAAAATCTGCAAGATATGTTGTAAGTTGTATCAGATCAAAAAGCCATTATTGTTACTCTCTAGCAATTGTAATAGTTAGTTTAAATCCTATGGACTTAGGTTGGTTTAATAGCCATGTTATAAATCCTTTAACAGGGTGACATTCCAAGTGAATGTTCTAAAGTCCTTTGACCAGGCCCATTCCTAATAGTATGGTGAAATCCTCTAACAAGGTCACATTTAATAGTGTGTTGTAAGCTTTTAACAGGGCAAGCCTTTAATAGGGCATCACTTTAGAAGAGTGAAAATCAAGTAGCATGTTATTGGTGGTTTTTCCCAAATTGGGTTTCCACATAAATGACTGTGTCATGTGTTGATCTTGCATGTTTTATCTCTACACATTGATTTACTGTAATTTGCTAAGGATGATTGATTTAAGCTTGGATGGACGAAAAGTTTATGGATTCACTATAATTTGTGAAAAAGTATTATTAGGGCATTTGGACCTTGAATAAATGATTCACCCCCCTCCCCCCTTCTCAGTTATTCTAAAGAATTCTAACACCTTGAAGAAAAATCTTAACATCTGTGGGAGATCAATGGTGGATTGCTTCAGAAAAGAAAGTCCTAAATTTGACAGAGTTAAATATGACAATTGAAAGGAGAAGATGAAGACTAATCTAGAATTTTGGTTGATGAAAAAGAATGAAAAAGAGATTGTGGAAGAAAGAAAACTTGAGGTATGCAGTGAAGGGAAAAGATTTTTTTTTTATGTGTAATATTCTTACGAGAGAAGCATTATTGTTAGCTCTTGTTGAGAATGAATACAATTGGGTAAAATCCTTAGAGACGTCTCATAAAATTTGGATAGCCTTAGAATCTACTTCTGAAGGTGATAAGCATGCTAAAAGAACTAAAATACAGGATTGGATATGTTTGTTTCAAGATGCTAAAATAATGGAATATAAATCTGTGAAAAGCTATATTGGTAGAATATCATATATTGTTGTAGAGATTAAGTCTTGTCAAGGATCTAAAGATGAATATGAGATTATATGGAAAATTTTGAGGATATTGACACCTCCATTCAGATAGACAACACATATGATTGAACAAGTGATACCTTTGTTAGAAATGAATGATGATGATAGCCTTTGGGGATTATCTGAGGTAATTGATGAGATTGTATGTTGCATTCATGACTGTGTCTATCATTGATGTCAATAGAGTATTGTTTCTATGAAGAATAGTAGAATAGTAGACTGAGATTGAGCTAGTACATATGTTTGGTATTAGTTGGAAAATTGCACGATTATAGACATGTTCTAAAGTAAGTCCTGAGTATGTAGTTAAGTGTGCTAGTAAAGTTATGAAGGCAGACACAAGTTATGTGATGTTTGGTGAAGACTATTCTAGAGAGAAAGTAAAAAGTGGTTAATTATTTTCATCTTATATCTTTTAATTGGGATATAATCATGGCATGCAAAGTTAGCTACTGAAAGAAGATAATTTTTTTGTAACACGATGAAGTGCATGAGGTCCCGATCATACATTTGAAATAATTATTGATTATTGATAGCTGACAATAATAAATGATTGTCAAAATAAGTGTTTATCTTATTGAGGTCCTTTTTAATTAATTGGGAAAGGTACATAGTCAAGTCAAATGATTATTTTGAGGACATGGTATAAAGGAAGAACATCCTCTTTGTTTGATACGATAAGTGATCCAAAGGATTATTGGATGTGAAGTTGGTGATCTGATCAAGCTAGAAGAGAGGTTTGGTTGACAATATAGAGGAAGATGAAAGTACAAGTATAGTTCATTCTATTATTCTTCAAGGAATAATATAGAGATCACTTGGATAGTGAGTTTAGTGGTCTTTCCTTTGAAGCTATTTTGACAATGGGTCCTTCTGCCTTCCATAACTCTTAACAAGGCTAGCACAACTTCTAACAGGGTTGGAATCTCCTAGCAGGGATTCAAAGTCTCCTAATAGGGAATAATATGTATTGAATGTATTTCACTAACTCCTAATAGGTTCTATCCTCTTACAAGGAACTTTTATATATTAGTACATCATTTTGTGGGTACCATCCCAACTAGGGTTTTACCTCTAATCAAGGGTTTCCCTAGTCAACATATTTGATGTTATTGTGTAGGTATATCCTCTTATGGTTTTTGATTACATTACTTACATGATTAAAGAATATTAAGGTTGATAAGTTTTTTAATAGTTGGATAATTGATTCACCCCCCTCTTAGTTATCATGGTGGACTTTATATTTCTAACAACCTTGCATTGAGGAGTTTACCAAATAGACTTTACTTGGAATATTGGAAGTAGTAGAAGTGAGCTTAAAGAAATGTGGATAATTTTCCACATTGGAAATAAATTTTAGTGCATTGAGTATTTTTCCTTCCTTATCAAGAAGTGCAAGAACTAGTGAAGACTATGCTAGTAGCAACATATCTAGATCTAAGGAGGATAGAAGAATTGAAGAAGGAACAACCCTACTTGTAACAAGAGAACTAGATGGTAAGAGAATTTTTAAATTTTGTACTTGCAACGAATTTGGACATTATGTTTCTAAATGTCCTAAAAGGGAGAAAAAGTATAAGAAGAATTTCAATTGTAGAAGACCTATAGATTGTTTGTAGGAAAATGAAGATGATGAGTCCAAGGAAAGAGTTCAAAATGATAGTGATGATGAATTAGGATTTGTGGTTATTAAAGAAGATAATCATGAAAAACAAATTGTAGAAGAAAAATCCCTAGTTTCACAAGTTGAAAAGAACTAATTGGATTATAGACATCAAGTGTTCACACCATATGACTAGAGATATGAATAAGTTCGTTAAGTTTAGAAATCATGATGGAGGAATTGTTAGAGTTGGTAACAATCTAGCTTGTTGCATCATAGGAATAGGATCTATCACTCTTGATGGAAAGACTAACATTGATGATGTTTACTTTTTTGATGGATTAAAACATAATCTGTCATGTTAGAATATATAGTCCACTGATATAATTGAGAGGTGGAGGGGGGTGAATCAATTATCCAACTATTATCATAATTATCAACCTTAAAAAAAACTTAATCATATGAGCAATATAAACTAAAACAATAACAAGATGCTCATACATAATAACACTAGATATATTATCTAGGGAAACCCTTGATTAGAGGGAAAACCCTAGGGGATGGTACCCACAAGATGATGTACTAATATAAATGTTCCTTGTTAGAGGATAGACCTTGTTAGGAAATTATGAATACAATCAATACATATGATTCCCTATTAGGATACTTGAATCCTTGTTAGGAGATTCCAACCTTGTTAGGAGTTGTGGAAGGTAGCTAGACTCACTACCCAAACAAATTCAAGGGCAAGACCAATGAATCCACTGTCCAAATGATATTTGTACTATTCTTTGTAGAATAATAGAATTGTACTACACTATTCCTTCCTCTTTTTCTATCTTGTCAACCAGACTTCTACTCCTAATCTTGTGACTAGATCACACATATCACATCTAATAATACCTTGGATCACTTACACACATTCAACAAGAACTCTTCTCCTTTACACACTTCACACTTCATGAAATGATCACAACACACTACAAACAAGGAAAACACCTTTCCTATATACCATATGTTCCTTGAGTCGGTCTTGAGGCTTTCCTAATTAATTATAATAAGATAATTAATTACAATTACAATAGATCTATCGGCTCATAGTCTATACAAAATTTCACACATGTGATACTAGCACTTGCACACTTGTTGACATCATTGCCTAAATGTCCTTTGTGACTACCTGACTGTGCATCTTCTTATTGCATCTCAGATGTAAGATAGCAAAAAAATATCAAGAACTACTTTTCAAACACTCTAGCTCTAAACTCCTCTTTGTAAATCAGGCACAACTTTCGTACATCTTCAACTTAGACTCTGTGTACTTAACCAAGTCATCTAGACATTGTTCTAAACATGTCCATAACTATACATTAGCAGACAATCAAGCCATTGTCCATACCATTAAGATCTTTTTTTTCTACTCTACTAGTATTTACAGAAACCATGCTATATTGACATCAATGACAAACACAATCATAAATACAATATGTCAATACTCTCAAATGTTTAGGATGCTCCCCCCAATGTAGTATCATCAACATTCATGCTAACAATCTCCCCATTTATTATTGATGGCAACATAGATGAAAGAACCATCTAAGTTCCAAGAATACCAAATAGTGTTTTATTTCTCCTGCTGACTAGCATCATTTGTACACATGCTAAAAAGGATCTTAATAAAATAGGTGCACAAAAAGTTCATACTCCGACTTCTTAGACATCAATTGTTTACTTCACACTAAAAAATTCACAATACATCAGATGCATATTCCTAGTTCCTTTCATGAATCTTTCTAAATCTCTCTAAGGAGATATCTCTCCTTCATGCATATTATTTCCCCCATACTTATGAGTTCTTCTCTCCCCCATACTTAGGAGATCTTTCTTTCATATAGACTCTCCCCCATTGACATTAATGTCAAAGACCTCAATCTCAATGTTATAACATACCAATTGTTAAATACCAATTTCTAATATGCTGCACCAAGTCTTCAACTAGCTTGAGTGTCCAAAGACACTATTCAATACCAAATACCAAGATGCCTCAATGACTCAGATCATCATAGATACTCCCCCATATAGGAAGCATAAGCATTTAGTCTAGGCTAACAATAGTGCTTTGTATCACTAGACTGATGCACTCTCTGCATCATCTACTCAAAAGTAGGCAGGGGCATAACTCCAAGCATACCTCTCAAGTACTCAAATGTATCTTTAGGTAAAGGCTTCATAAAGATATTTGCAATATGATATTTAGTACTCACATACTCCAACTTGAACTTATTTTTTGCTTCTTTCTCTCTCAGCACATGATACTTAATAGATAGATGCTTAGTCCTAGACTATAATACAAGATTCTTAGACATACTCACTATACTTGTGTTATCATAGTAAATAATAACAAGTTCTTCAAACTTGATTCTAATATCCTTCAACATCTACTTCATCCACATAACTTGACTACAATTATTTGTTGTTGCAACATACTTTGCCTCAGTAGTACTTTTTGAAATATAATATTACTTCTTGCTTAACCAAGAAACCAATATTCCTCCAAGAAATAATGCTCCACCATAGGTGCTCTTTCTATCATCCATACTATCTTCCCAATCTGCATCAATAGATGCACATAGAATGAAATCACTTGATTTGTCATACCAAATTCCATAGTTAAATGTCCCTTTCAGATATCTAAACATTCTCTTCACTATTGCAAAATGATACTCCTTAGGATTATCTTGAAATCTATCTATAATCCCAACTACATTTTCTATATCTAGTTTGTTGTGAGTTAGATACTGCAAACCTCCAATTATGTATTTTTACTTCTTCTTCTCTATCGTAGGTGTCTCATATTTTTTGGATAACTTGTGACTAGTTATCATATGTATAGCAATAGGTTTACAACTTTCTAAACTAAACCTTTTCAATAATTCATTAAAATACTTAGCTTGTGAAATAAAAATAACATCATTGTTTTGTATAATCTACAATCCTAGGAAGAACTTCATTTCTTGTATTCTACTCATTTCAGAATCATTATTTGTCTCTTCAATAAACCTATCACTTGCTTCATCATTACCTCCAAAAATGATGTCATCAACAAATATTACAATAGTGAATAAACCATTTTCAACTTCTTTCAAATACAATTTACTATCTACCATATCTTTAGAAAATCCAAGCTTTGCCAAACAACTGTCCAATTTTGTATACCAGGTTCTAAATGCTTACTTTAGACCATATAGAGCTTTCTTTAGTCTGAATGCCATGTATTTTTATTTTGATGAAGGAAAACCTTTAGGTTTCTCAATATATACTTCTTCCTCAAGTTTTCTATTAAGAAAGGTTGATTTAACATCCATCTAATAAACCTTGAACTTCTTATTTGCTGCATAAGATGAGAACATCCTTACTACTTCCATTCTAGCTATAGGTGCACATGTCACTTCATAGTTTATGCCTTATTTCTATGAATATCCCTTGTATACAAGTCTATCCTTGTTCCTCACAACTTCACCTTGCCCATTCATCTTATTTCTAGATACCCATTTGGTTCCTATCACATTCTTGTCTTTAGGTCTAGGAACTAACTCCCATGTATCATTATTCACAATCTGATCTAATTCTTCTTTCATTTCTTAAATCCAATGATCATCTTTACATGTTTCATCTGTGCTTTTAGGCTCAACTTGAGATATCAAACATATCTCCTCATTTACTTTGTTCCTTGTCATCACACATTTTTCTTTGCTTCCAATTATCCCTATTAGAGATAGGAGTTGACATCTCAACTCTTATGCCTTCTCTAGGTTTAGATCTCTACTCCCCTCTTTGCTCAATAGTTAGAGCATCATTCAGCAAATCATTGTTAATCTCAAAGAAAACTTCAACATTTCATCTAATAATTCTAGAATTATCTTCTTCATCATCATCTGAATTATAATCTACCATCTTTTCCTTAGTTTCAAACATTTCATCAATCCTTACATTTGTGTATTCAACTACTATCATAGTTCTATAGTTAAAACATTTGTATGCCTTACTTTTCAATGAATAACCAAGAAACATATCTTCATCACTTCTTGGATCAAAATTTCCAATGTCATCATTGTAACATCCCCACTATTAGGATTAGTCAATTACTACAACAAAATTGGTAAGTTCATGATAAATCCAATTGAATTTTTCATATCTTTAATAAATTATCTATTTTGAAATGATTAACATTCATAATGAATGTTCTACATCAATTTCTTGGGTCATACTATGACATTCACAAAGAATGCCCTCCACCAAGCTATACTTGGACCATTTCATGACATTCACAATGAATGCCCTCCACCAAGTTATACTTAGATCATTCTCCACCAAGTGAACTTGGATCATAATATGACATTCATATTGAATTTCCTCCACCAAGTTTATACTTGGATCATTCTATGACATTCACATTGAATGCCCTCCACCAAGATGTGCTTGGATCATATTATGACATTTTTAATCGATGCCCTCCACCAAGATTTGCTTGGATCACAAATGCAATACCCTTCTCTTTAATATTTATTTCATTATACATTTCTACTATAATTTAAAATAGTCATTTATTTTATGCATGTATGTATGTATGTGTATGTGTGTATATATACATATATATATTGCAATGAAAATAAAATAACTTAATGAAAAAAATAGTTTTATACTGTCATGTCCCCTAATTTGAGTAATATAAGTAAATTATTATGAATAAATAAATATATTATTTCTTAAATGTTAAAAGAAATATTGATATATTATTAATGGTATAATATATTATTAAAGGATAACTAATAATATATTATTGATATAATAATACGTTACTAAGGTAATAAGGTGATATTAAAGGTCAAATTGTTATTAATAAATAAAATAATAATAATAATAATGTTATTATCATACAATATGATATTACATTATAATTATAATATAATAAATAAAAGATTGATAATATTAGTAAGGTAATCAAGATATCAATTGTACACATAATAATAACAATAATGTTATTAATAAATTATGTACATTGTTATTAAATAAATATTGAATATATAAATATTAATAGTAGTGCATCAAGCATTATTATATAATATTGATATATAATTAATATTATGATAGTATAAAAATATCTAAATAAATGATTAATGATATTATGAAATAGACATGCAACATAGTTACATGCCTACAAAATCACATATACAAAGGTACACATGCACGCACATGCATTAATGGGCATATACATATGCATATATGGCTACATCTTAAACCATCACGCCATCTTGAGATCATTGATATGTCTATGATGAAATTAATTTTGGTATCATTGATATATGTATATATACTTACATGCTACAATGATGTATCACTTGATCATTCTAACATGTATGGATGTATCCATATGGCAACATACTTCAATAACATTTTCAGAGATGGCATCATTAATCCATGGTTGGGTGTCACTATCGTGCTATGGATAAATAAGTAATTCATGATTGTAACAATTATGTATGTTAATCCATATGATTATTATAAGAAATTAAAATGTCTCAAGCAATGAATACTTATCGGCACTTGATTATTTTATAAGTCAATGAGATTACCTTAGGTAGTACATTATCGGCTCACAATAACTGATCCACTTATTTTTGTTGTTAATTAATCAAGGCAACAAGCATAACAAGTAAAGGCAACAATTCACTATGCCTATTCAAATATTATATCTGGAGAATGTTAAGTCAACAATTGAATATACTACAGAGAGATGGAATGGCAACACATTAATAGTTGTATATATATTCAAACTTGACTGCACATCAAAATACATGGCTCACCATTGTTGAAGCATTGCAGATTGCATAGATAATAAAGTTATAGCAAAGAAAACATGGAAAAAGATATAAATAAAGAAAGGAAAAGTAGCAAAAATGAATGATCCTAAAAATGGGTCATTACAAATGGTATCAGAGCATGTTCCTTCCATCTTGATGGGAACGATACATTCAGCAGTGGAAAAGAAGAGGTAAGAAAGATTTTTTCTAATAAGAAGAGATCAAAGACAGGTTCTTCCAATAAAGAAAGATAAATAAAAAAGCCAGTCATCAGAGGTGGGAGTAGAGTATCAAACATAATCTAAATCACTCCTAATATATAAGAAATTAAAACACTTAAATATTTATAATTAATTGACTACAAATAAGTATATCATTAAGTATTGAATCAGATATCTGCAACAGACTTTGGAAGCAATATAATCTTATAATCAATCAGTTTATTCTTACTCTATATTAGTAAAGGAGATTCTATAATAAAAATTGACCATCTGGATTATCATAGAGCAATTATTGAGCACAACAGTCGGTAATAATAATAATTTAAAAAAAAAAAATTGAAGAAAGATGCACATAAATCAATTTAATATAAGCAGGCCAAACAATACATAAATGCAGATCGAATAAAATATACAGGTGGATATATATTCATTGGCAATTAAATAAGGACTGCAAGTATATAAACATTGTTGATTGTTAAATCAAATTAATAAATATGTAAAGAACAACATATAATTAAGGATTGGTGGTACAATCATTCAGAAGTGACGTAACATTGAATACTTAAATTTGATGAATACTGCACAAGATCAATATGTTGATATTAGGAAGATTGATATGTGTGTATAGACATATATATTACAGAACGATATTCATCAACAAGAACTCATTCAAATTATCAGCCTGGAGTTGGAAAAGTTGAAATCAGATCTTAATCGTTTGGTAAATATAATCAAAGTTTTTTTTGTTGCTAATTATATATGCAAGGAGATTTTATATGAAACACAGTTCACTCCCGTGCAACAAAAGGAAGGTACGTCTCATACGCAAACCCTAAACTTGGTAAGTATGGTATAATTCTATAACATTATTATTACATTATTAAAGTCATTTTATAAGATATTAAAAAGATAACATAATATGCCATAAAAATGTTATTACATTAATTCAAGGATAATAGTTGAATTGATAAGATATTAAAAGGATAATATAATGGTTTTCCAATGTATCATTCAATCACCAAGAAACCTAATTTGATAAAGATGCAAACAAATATTAATGGGAAGCTTAATGTTTCATATATTTTGATATGTAAGGAACCAACCTTATATATCAAATAGTATAAGCAAGACTATATGGAGGCAATTTATGATTTGATACATATGAGATAAGTATTTGCTTGAATATGAGAGACAAATTATTACAAAATTCCACATCATCACCCTATCACACAAGACATGAGGTAAGTTATATATTTGCTTTATATTGTTATTTTGAAAAAAAAAAAAAGTTATTAATATGAAATGTTGCAATAAAGTTTATATAACACAAGGAAATACACAAAAGGAAAGATTCTATTAAGACATATGCATCTTTGAGGTAAGTATATTTTGATTTTAAGATTAATTTATTTATATGAAAATGATGAAATATTTTATTTTTCATAACACAATAAGAAACAAATTTCACTAAAGACTCTTAGGGAAGAATCCTTGAATATTTAGCAAGCTTGCAAAATTGCTATCCCTAGGGGTTGAGGGAAAGGATTAAACTAAAGGAAGACCTTAAGTGGATATGAAGATTACTTCATCACCACTTCAACTCATAAAGGTAATGAGGTAAGGTATGTATTTTGTGCATATTTTGTTATGAAATAAGTGATAGTGTCTTTCTTATTACTGACACATTCATTATTATGAAGAATATTGAATAGTCTATCAATGATTCTAGTTACAATCAAATGAAACCAAAATATATATGAAAAATGAAATATAAATAAATACTTCATATGAAAAATGAAATGAAAAATATATATGAAAAATGAAGAATTATGAAATATAATATTGAATTAAGGGATAGAGAGTGTAGTTGATTTTGCATAAACAAGACCATCTTAGTATTCTAATAACAATAAACAATGGAAAAAGAAAGAATTTAACCAATTATGATAGAAGGGAAATCCATGTGATTAGATAGTACATAGGGGTCTATTTTCTCATCCACATCATGATCTCTTAAGATAGGGAGTGGGTGGAGAGAGAGGCAGAGTAAATTCAAGCACTTGATGGATATCCTCCAGGGAACTGTTTGTAGCTTGTTTCACGTGCCCTCAGCACCGTCAATATACCATCTCAAAATGATTGTAATAAGGAGAGATAAAGAATCCTATTCATTAGATTAGCATTCATTTTCTCATCCACATTATGATCTCTTAAGATAGGGAGTGGGTGGAGGGAGAGGTAGAGTAAATTCGAGCACCTAACGGATATCCTCCAGGGAACCGCTTGTAGCTTGTTTCACATGCCCTTTGCACCATCAATCTACCATCTCAAGACAATCATAATAAGGAGAGAGAAAGATTCCTGTGTCAAATAATTATGTTCATTAGATTAATCTTCTCAACCACATTATGATATCCTAAGGTAGGGAGTGGGTGGAGGGAGAGGTAGAGTAAATTTGAACACATGACAGATATCCTCTAGGGAACCACTTGTAGCTTGTTTCACGCGCCCTTTGCACCATAAATCTACCATCTCAAGATGATCATAATAAGAATGGAAGGAATCATCACAAGACTCATCTTTCTTTAGAGCTATTATATACTAATAATTATTTGTGTTTGCAGAATCCATGATCAAAAGAAGTATTGGGGAAGTATATTTTTCATTCCTTTTACTCTACTTCATTGTGTAAAATTATAAAGATTGTATGATGTGTCTGCATTGTGTATTCTTTGTGCCTTCATGCATCATGTGTCTACATCGTGTCTTCATGCATTAATGTGTCTTCTTCGTGTATGCTTTGTGTTTGCAAGCACTCAGATATTTACTTCATGCATTATGACATTAACCACATGCATACCTTATGTATTCTTTCATTCCAGTGTATAACTTGTATATTGAATTCACAATAAAGGTTTAGTGTAAACAATCATTGCTTGAGGACAAGCAATTTGAGGAAGGGTGGACTGTCATGTCCCCTAATTTGAGTAATATAAGTAAATTATTATGAATAAATAAATATATTATTTCTTAAATGTTAAAAGAAATATTGATATATTATTAATGGTATAATATATTATTAAAGGATAAATAATAATATATTATTGATATAATAATACGTTACTAAGGTAATAAGGTAATATTAAAGGTCAAATCATTATTAATAAATAAAATAATAATAATGTTATTATCATACAATATGATATTACATTATAATTATAATATGATAATAGTATTAAAATATAATAAATAAAAGATTGATAATATTAGTAAGGTAATCAAGATATCAATTATACACATAATAATAACAATAATGTTATTAATAAATTATGTATATTGTTATTAAATAAATATTGAATATATAAATATTAATAGTAGTGCATCAAGCATTATTATATAATATTGATATATAATTATTACTATGATAGTATAAAAATATATAAATAAATGTTAATGATATTATGAAATGGACATGCAACATAGTTACATGCCTACAAAATCACGTATACAAAGGTACACATGTACGCACATGCATTAATGGGCATATACATATGCATATATGGCTACATCTTACACCATCATGCCATCTTGAGATCATTGATATGTCTATGATGAAATTCATTTTGGTATCATTGATATATGTATATATACTTACATGCTACAATGATGTATCACTTGATCATTCTAACATGTGTGGATGTATCCATGCGGCAACATACTTCAATAACATTTTCAGAGATGGCATCATCAATCCATGGTTGGGTGTCACTATCGTGTTGTGGATAAATAAGTAATTCATGATTGTAACAATTACTTATGTTAATCCATATGATTATTATAAGAAATTAAAATGTGTCAAGCAATGAATACTTATCGGCACTTGATTATTTTATAAGTCAATGAGATTACCTTAGGTAGTACATTATCGGCTCACAATAACTGATCCACTTATTTTTGTTGTTAATTAATCAAGGCAACAAGCATAACAAGTAAAGGCAATGGTTCACTATGCCTATTCAAATATTATATCTGAAGAATGTTAAGTCAACAATTGAATATACTATAGAGAGATGGAATGGTGACACATTAATAGTTGTATAAATATTTAGACCCGACTGCACATCAAAATACATGGCTCACCATTGTTGAAGCATTGTAGATTGCATACATAATAAAGTTATAGCAGAGAAAACGTGAAAAAAGATATAAATAAAGAAAGGAAAAGTAGCAAAAATGAATGACCCTAAAAAGGGGTCATTACATATACCTTTACCTTACCTTATGATCCTACTCACATGGCTCCTTCCTTTAATTATATGAAAGAAACTATTGTATTACATATACATACATATACACATACATATACATATACATATACATATACATATACATATATATATATATATATACATATATATATATATATATATATATATACATATACATACATATATATATATATATATATGTATATATATGTATATGTATACATATACATATACATACATACATATATATATATATATGTATATGTATATGTATACATATACATATACATATTATATATATATATATATCTATAATATATGTATATGTATATGTATACATATACATATACATATATATATATATATATGTATGTATGTATATGTATGTATATATATGTATATGTATGTATATATAGATACATATATATATAGATACATATACATATATATACATATATACATAAATATAAATATATATATACATACATACATATACATATATATACATATATACATACATATACATATACATATATATATATACATACATACATACATACATGGCAATGAAACTAAAATAACTTAATGGAAAAAAATAGTTTTATACTTTTACCTTACCTTATGATCCTACTCATATGGCTCCTTCCTTTAATTATATTAAAGAAACTATTGTATTATCTTTATTAACTTGCATCCTTTCTTGAAAAGCTCTCCATTTTACTTTTTAAACAATTTTTGTTGCTGAAATGGACCAATCTCCTATAATTTCGGGTCTCTTGTTCTCTGTTCTTTATAAGTTCTCCTTAAAGGCATGCTTGATTGAATCAAAGTATTTTTCATTAAGATACCAAATAGATGATGGTGTTTACACTTAAGTTCCTTCCTTAATGGCCATGTAGGACCCTACGTTTAATAGTGGATGTTCGATTTTATTTTCTTTATCATGATACGTGGATTGGGTATATCCCCTTCTTTTTTTTTAATATTTTCTTTGTGCCCTAATTCTTTGGTGTTATATGGGCTTTTATAGTATTCATATGACCCACCAAGGGTCATCACCCTTGACACATGACCCCTTAGTCTCTAATCATTGACATGGGTATTGATGTGTATGGTGATTGATACCATCATTTTCTTAGGGATATTAATGTAATCATGTCACTTTGTTTTAACTATGATTAGTTTCTATAATAATTATTACATGGTATTTGTTTATTGTTAGATACTAGTTTGTATTTATTTAAAAAATAAATTTTTAATATATATTGATTTATAATCATTCTATTTTTAATAGTTACTCATTTATATATTATTTTTTTAATAAATTTTTATTACAACTTTAGGAATATCAATTATAGTTTGACATTAAATTTATTATTAGAGGGCTATTACAGTCCTACCCTCCCAAAATTGCTTGTCCTCAAGCAATTACAATATCCTAATTAGCCCTAGTGCTTGTTACCCATTTTTGCTCAATTTCCAAATTGGAATTCAATGATACAACCCAAGAGTTGATCTAATTCTATGAGTTTTTCAACCTTGATTGGTTATATGCTAATTAGACTGGTAAACATATGATTAATTCACACTTAATACCAAGTGATTTATTGCATGACATATAATAACAAATTGTAGCTTGGTCTATATATCTCACAATATCTATGTTGGAACAACTTTTTATCTTTAATGAGTTGCCAAAGCCTTTATAATTGAAGGGTGAATGTATGGTTGATCCTCATAAAATAATTTATCTAAGTGCAAATTTATTTTAGTTGGTAATTTATTCAATGTGATATAGTTGATAAATGACTTGAATTGGAGAAGTTAATTTCAAATCAAATATATTTCCTTTTTATGAATTACCTCTGAATATTTGAATATTATCAAACTTATTTATATATTTCTCTCCCTCAAATAAATGAATTCATGGATTCATCTTTACCCTATAGGATGACAAGATCATAGCTCTAATACCAGTATAACATCTCCACTATTAGGGTTAGTTAATTAGTAACACAAAATTGGTAAATTCATGATAAATCCAATTGAATATATTATATCTTTAATAAATTATCTATTTTGAAATTATTAACATTTGTAATGAATATTCTCCATCAATTTATTGGGTCATATTATGACATTCAAAAAGCATGCCCTCCACCAAGCTATACTTGGATCATTTCATGACATTCACAATCAATGCCCTCCACCAAGTTATACTTGGATCATTCTGCACCAAGTGCACTTGGATCATAATATGACATTCATATTGAATGTTCTCCACCAAGTTTATGCTTGGATTATTTTATGACATTCACAATGAATGCCCTCCACCAAGACATGCTTGGATTATATTATGACATTCTTAACAAATGCCCTGCACCAAGATTTGCTTGGATCTAAATTTAATACCTTTCTCTTTAATATTTATTTCATTATTCACTTCTACTATAATCTAAAATAGTCATTTATTGTATTAGTTCTATATATATATATATATATATATATATATATATATATATATATATATATATATATATATATATATATATATATATATATATATATATATATATATATATATATATATATATATATATATATATATATATATATATATATATATATATATATATATATATATATATATATATATATATATATATGAAATGAAAAAAAAAACATAATGAAAAAAGAAAAAAAAAAATTTATACCTTTACCTTACCTTATGATCCTACTCACATGGCTCCTACCTTTGATTATATGAAAGAAACTATTTTCTTATCTTTATTAACTTGCATCCTTTCTTGAAAAGCTCTCCAATTTACTTTTTAAACACTTTTTGTTGCTGAAATGGACCAATCTCCTATAATTTTCGGTCTTTTATTCTCCATTCTTTATAAGTTCTCCTTAAAGGTACTCTTGATTGGATTGAAGTATTTTTCATTACCTGATACCAAATAGATGATGGTGTTTACACCTAAACTCCTTCCTTAATGGCCATGTAGGACCCTACATTTAATAGTGGGTGGTCAATTTTATTTTATTTATCATGATACATGGATTGGATATATTCCTTTCTTCTTTTTTAATATTTTGTTCATGCCCTAATTTCTTGGTGTTATATGGTCTTTTATACTATTCATATGATTCATCAAGGGTCGTCACCCTTGACACATGACCCCTTAGTCTCTAATCATTTACATGGGTATAGTTTGACATGTATGGTGATTGAGACCACCATTTTCTTAGGGATATTAATTTAATCATGCCACTTTGTTTTAACTATTATTAATTTCTATAATAGGTATTAAATGGTATTTATTTATTGTCAGATACTAGTTTGTATTTATTTAAAAATTAAATTTTTAATATATATTGATTTACAATCATTTTTTTATTTTTATTTTTTATTTTTTTTGGTGAAACATTATATTTATATTAATAATAATTGGTTCAAAAGAGCTCCTGGAGAAATGAACCAAAAAAGAAAAACTACGGTCATTGCTTGATACAAAAAAGGAATGCAAAAGAAGAAATACTATATCAAGAGAGAGTATCTATCAACACTAATGAATCTTGTCCTAGAGATTCTCAAATTGAGAATATAGTAATTACAAAGGGCCCAAAACTCATATGAATACAATTTATTGATTGGTGCTAGAGACAAGACCCAGAGCCCAAAGAAAATGTCACAGAGATTACCATCCCTAAGCTACATCCAAAACTTCAATTAAGACCATGATATTAGAAAGCCATCTGATGTAAGTGAAATCCAAGACTCTAACCTGCTTATAATATCTCAAAAGAGCAAGTGAGATCCATAAAACAAAAAACATGTGAAATCATAGAGAAGTCATGGTTTACTATAAAATAAAACATGAGGAGGACTCAGCCTTATTCTAAACATATTATTTTGTCTTAATATTAACCAAGTTGGGGAGATCAAGGAGATTAAGTGGGGAAAGTAAAGAGTTAATATAAACTCCATTAGTACCCAAATTAGCCAAAAAATTAGCTAAAAGATTACTTTCTCTATAAGTATGCATGATGTAATATTTAGAGATTGAATCAAGAAGAGGCCATACTTGATGTAATATATACTGTATGGACCAATTACATACATGATGGTTAATACATGCTTTAATAATAATTGATGAATCCCCTTGAACATGTACCTTAGAAATAGAAAGTGATTTTGGAAGTTCCAAACCAAAAATCAAGGCCAAGGCCTCAGCTTTGTTATTAGTACACTGAGGGAGAGAAGAAGATTTTGTTGCAATCACATGACCTTTAAAATCTCTAATGACTATGCCATAGCTAGAGTTTCTCGTATTTCCTCTAGAGGCCTCATCAAAATTGAGTTTGAAATAACCCTCACTTGGAGGAATCCACTTGGTTTGTGCTTGGATAATAGGAATCTTAGAAGGACACAATGGAGCAGGAAGATGAGGAAAAGTAAATGCTTCCACCGTTGAATAATATACCCATCCCAAGGAGAAAAATAGAGGTTTACCCTTATATTTACTTACTGAAGCATTAACAAGCTCAACAATTGATCTCTCTAATCCTTCCAAAAATTGAGATATTGGAGATGATGTCTGTCTAAAAATTCTCTTGTTTCTTTTCCACCAAATTGCCCGTACTACAGATGCTAGGATGCACTTCCAAAGACATGAAAAGTATAAGATTGGCCATGCTTGGAATAAATCCCATAGAGAATTAGGTAATGGCATATGGAAATTAAGCTTATCAAGGACAAAATGCTAACAATCTTGGGCAAAAGGGAAGTTTAAGAGGAGGTGGTCTATTGTTTCTATAGCTTGCAGATAGAACACACAATTAAAGGTATTAGAAATGCTCAATCTATGAAGACGGTCAATAGTTAAAATTTGGTTCTTAAGTGCAAGCCATGTAAAGCATCCTACTTTTGGTAGGACTGGGCTATTCCAACAGAATTCAAAAGCACAATATGTGGTTTGATTATACTGGTTGTGTTGGAGAGCCAAGTATCCTAGTTTAATAGAGTATTTACCATCTTTAGCTAGAACCCAAAAGAGGCAATCTAGATAATTAGACATAAAGACATTCCTTTCAACTAGGGCTTGTTTGAAAGAAATTGCCTAGTTGTGGGATATAGGAAGAGATGAGGGGTCTTGCCAAATGACTAGCCTTGTGAACATATGAATAGCTAAGACATAAGTAGAAAAGGATGTCCCCAAAGCTTGAATCACTATGTTTAAAAAATCCTTTAGCAAATCAATAGTGGCAAGGAGGGAACCCATTCCTTGAATCAAACCAAAAATTGACACTATCCCCATTGTTCACTTGCCATGATATGAATGAAGTAATAAATTCTCAAGAAGCCATCATGAAATCCAAAATGACAGACCCCTTTGGCGGGTCTAGCATAGTAAGAACTCTAGAAGGTTCCAAGTTATCTAAATATTTCTCTTGGAAAAGGTGACACAATTTGGCAGAGGGTTTTTCATACATTTTCCAAACAAGTTTAGCACCAAAAGCCTTATTCCTATTGGTAATGTTGGGAAGTCCAACACCTCCTATTCTGTAAAAGGTTGACATGGCATGAATATAAATTAGTGGTATTTTCTTCTAATCCTTCATATTATTTGACCAAAGAAAGGTGCAAATTAAAGTTTCAATTTGAGAGATGATACCTTTGGGAGTTTGCAGAATGGAGAAGTAATAGTTAGGAATGGTAGAAAGAACAGTTTTGATAACAAAAATTCTACCCGAGAGGGATAACCAACAAACCTTCCAAGCACTAATTCTACTCTTGATGCGATCAATCATAGATTTCCAATAAGAGTTTTTCTTTAGTCCCATAAAAAAGGGAACACCAAGATAAGTAGAAGGTAAATGATCATGAACAAAACCAAGAAGATGGATTATTCTTTGAGAAACCAATTGGGAAGTATTAAAAACATAAATTTTAGATTTAGTTGCATTAATACATTGACTTGAAACTAGTGTATATAGGTCAATGGATTTCTTCATACTTTATGCTTCTTGATATGTAGATGATCCAAATAGTAAAGTATCATCAGCAAAAAGAGAATGGGTTATGGACAAATATGTACCTATAATATTGATACCTTTCCACAACCCTTTTTGATTAAAAGAGTTAATAAGTTTTTTGAGGGCCTCTGCCATAATGATAAACAAGAATGGAGAAAGAGGGTCACTTTGAAAAACTCCTTGGGAAGAGGCAAAGAAACCTGCTAGTGCACCATTAATGAGAATAGAAAAATGTGCACCTAAAATTCAAGCTTTAATCCATTTACACAACCTATAATAAAAACTAAACTTATGAAGGACTAGAAGAAGAAAAGACCAATTCAGTTTATCATAAGCCTTCATCATATCTAATTTGACAACAAATTCTGAAATATTATGTTCTTTGATAGAATGAAGGGTCTCATGGGCTATTATAGCTCTTTAAGTTGTTTCTTGATGAGGAACAAAACCCCCTTGTTCTTTTGATATAATTTTTGGAGTAATGGCCTTAAGATGCAAATAAATAGCCTTTGTGATAATCTTATAGATAGTGTTACATAAATAAATAGGACAAAAATCAACAAAAGAATAGGGATCATTAACCTTTGGGATGAGAGTAATATTGGTGGTATTAAAGTTCTTCAAAATGGAGACATTTTTCCTAGATTCTTCAAGAGCCTCAAGCAATTCAAAACATATTACATCCCAATATTTTTTTAAAAATAATACAGTGAACCCATTTGGGCCTGGTGTCATATCAACAGGCATAGAAAATACTACAACATGAATCTTAGAGAGAGTAAAAGGGGCCATAAGAATCAAGTTGTTTTGTTGCATAATCAAAGAAGGAATGGAATCCAAGATCTCATCCTCAAGGTGGGAAGAGGGGGGATCCTACAATGGAGGAGAAAGAAGATTAGAGAAGAACCTTACACTCTCAATTTCAATGCCCTTAGCATTAGAAATCAAGTTTCCTAGATGGTCATGAATTGTATGGATTGTGTTATTAGCCTTCTTTTTTTTGGTAGATGCATTAAAAAACTTAGTATTTTATTCCCCTTGTTGAAGTCACAATTCTCTAGACTTTTGTCTCTAGTACTCTTCTTCTCGCTTACATAATTTAGTCGACTCCTCTTGCAAATTCTTTTATCTTGAATGCATATCAGCATTTAAACCATGGAGTAAAATATGTTCATTAATCTCAACTAGTTTTTATTCTACCACCTTTTTGTCCTCAAAAACATTTTTTTAAAAATGTTTATTCCAAATCTTGATAAGCCCTTTGAAATATTGCATTTTCTTGTGAAACTGAAACATTTTGGTTCTTGGCTCTAGTGGAGCATCCTTCCACCATTGTTTTAAGAGGCCATCAAAGTGGGGATGATGACACCATACACTTCAAAAATTAAAAGATGGTCTAGAAAAACTAGTAAGAGGATAATCTGATGGAAGAATGTATAATTGAATAAGGAAATGGTCAAATTCTAAATATGGAAGAATATTCAATTGGATAGAATAATTTATTAATTTCCAACATTGTGAACACAAAAATCTATCTAATCTAACTACAATCCAGAGGAACCCAACTCTTCTATTAGTCCAAGTGAAAGATCCAACTTGTGGGGGAACATCAAATAGAGCATTATTGTTAAAAAAGTCATTAAAGTCCTAGATAGCTCTAGGTGGGGGAATAATACCTCCATACTTATCCCTATGATGAACAATGGCATTAAAGTCACTGGCAATAATAAATTTTGCATCCACGAATTGCTGGATAAAGCTTGTAAGAGTAATCCATAAATGTAGGGGTAGGACCATAAACATTAATCAAAAGGAATGAAAGTTCATAGTGTTGAATGGATAACATTTTCCAATTAGTTCCTTGATGAATATGTTGAGCCTTGATAGTCTTTGGATTCCATAATACAACAAGGCCCCCAAAAGCACCTAAGCTAGGAACATGTGAAAAATTCCATGTCGACCAATATCCAATAGATTTTTGAAAGTTATTTGTTGATAGCTTAGTCTCTTGAAGCAAGACCAGATCACATTGGATAGAATCAAGACACTACTTGATCCTATTACATTTGTTGAGAGCATTAATGCCCCTAACACTCCATGATATGATCTTCATAACTGACAAGGAGCACTCTTGGCACTCCTTGTCGATCATTTAGAGGTAGGAAAATTACTATCCAAAGTTGATTGGATCGTTGCATCAACTTCTATTTTTGCTTTTGATGGTCTACCCCTAGGCTTAGAAGATTTCTTAGTTATAGGAGATGGTGAGAGGGGGGATTTTAGCATAGAAAATTTTTGGTAGAAATTGGAACTAACATTAGAAAGAAGTGGATCGACACAGAGGGACCTAGTCAGACTAGAACTATCTACTTGAGCAGGAGACTTTTGGACTACCAAGCCAAGATCTAAAACATTTATAAAGTCCTCCAACCTAGGTGAAGGGGGATCCAAATTAAAGTGTACACTATCCTCATGTGGGTCATGGATCATGTTATCTTCATCAAATAATTTGGGAGGAATTGGAACACTGCACTCTACCACTAAAATTTGGGCATATTCAGAAGACAATGAATGTCCTTGGGAAACTGATGCAACTTCTAATCTAGACAAGAAAGAAAGAGGTTGATCATTAAAAATGAGCTCATTAACAATAGTATCCATCTAAGAGGGATGAATAACATCTTCATTGGCATTCGGATATGTAATTGCAAGTTTAGAAGGTTTCGATGATGTGAAAAGAGACTAATCTAGACTTATATACTTTTCTCAATGAGTATTCCATTTAGAAACAAGATGGATTAAAAAAAACATAAAGTTTTTAGTAAAATCAAAGGAGAAGGACCCTAAATTTGGGGAAGCCATAAGAGGAAAATAATTCCCTAAAAATGAGCACAGAGATTTATTAGGACATGAATAGTCTACGTGATATTGATTCTTTTTTGTAGAACAATGACCCTTTGGTGAATGGTAAACAACTAGATTTACAAATAAGAAATGATTTGGGTCACTTGAAAGTTTAGCTTGAGATAAAAATGCATCATTAGGGGTCGAAGGAATGAACTATGTCCTAAAAGTGCACTTCAGTGGGTTAGAGTTATGGTTACTACAAACTATCAGATTAGAGCAACTTGGATCTTGACACTGATTAGTAAAATGACCCAACCGACCTACCATCTTGATCACAGTCTATGCATCTTGAATAATAATTGTTTGGTTTCATCAACCATATTTAGATGACATAATTAAGGAAGAAGGTAATGGTTTATTAATATTTAGTAAGGCATAAAACCTTATAGAAAGAGATGGTTCATCAAAAGGCACTAGATCATGATGGATGAATACTCCAATTTTATTTGCTATTAATTCAATAATTTGTAGATCTCTATATTACATTGGTAAAGCAAGAAGCTCAATTCAAAATGGCATAAAATCATAGGTTGAATGACTATGTTTAAAGTTTGGAGACCAAGTAGTGGTATATATTCCCAACCCTTTACAAAACCAACTCTTAATATGAAGAACATTATCTCGAGAAAGCTTAGAATCAAATATAGTAATAAAAAAAAGAAGACTCATGATCAATGTAGAATAAATTAGTAACACCATACCAATAACACTTCACCCAAGAAAGAAGATCTGCAGTTGGGAGGAAGGACCAAATCTTACTGATGATTGTTGTCTCAAGCATGTAAGTGATTTGTGGTTCGATAAGTCCATCTTCAATCACAAGAAGTTGTGCATCACTGTCTTACTGAAGATGTAGACCCCAATTTTTCCTTCCAAAATTTGGTAGGCTGATTTCCCACAAATTTTTTACCTCCAAGTGAAATATTATTGGGATAAGACACAAATTTTGGATTGCTAATGGAGACGTTATTTGGCCATGACACATAAGAAGGGAGTTGGTAGTTGAAATGCCCAATTTCCTCACTAGTTTTAGAAAAGATAGGTATGGGCTGTTGAAGTGGCCCATGACAAATGTCAAAAATTGGCTAGATCTGGGATTTGGTAGTCTTCGGACCATGTTTTATCTTCTTTGCACCATGTCCACTACGACTAGAGCCATATGATATGTTGAAATCCCTTGCACCTATTTTTCCACCATTATGATGAAGAAGAGGAAGATGAGCTTGGTTCAAAAGTTTCCCATGTTCATCAAGAGCTCTAGTCCTACCACCTTGTTCATGCTCAATAGAAGACTCAACCAATTCTCCTTTTGCCAGAGATCTAAATCCATTATATCAATTCAATGTCTTGTGAACAAAAATATCTTTGCTACCATCATCAGGGGTAATAAATCCATAACCCTTTTGTGAGTTGAACCACTTGACCTTTCTGGTCCTTTTCACACTCTGTGCCATATATGTGTTTCAATAATACAATTACAAACCTTAATAAATGTATACAAAATTGCAGATCTAGATTTGCTGAAGGTCATAGGTCATGATGGTGCAAGTGTCCCCAGAACCTTGTTTGGATCCAATCTGTGACATTCCTCATGGAAGCTGAAATTGAAGAGTTATGGTGATGTGGTACATCCCTTTCCATAAATTGGGTATTTTTCTTCTGAGAATGTTTGTGTACCACCAATTGCCCAAATTCGTGTCTCACGCCTGTGCCTCCCAACTATGATTGCAAACCCTCAATACCTACTACATTTCACTCCTAAGTTTTCCTTGGTGTTATTGCTCATTGCCTCCTCACAATGGTTGATCTCAGCATCTCAGTCGAGTAGATTATACTTCACTATGGCTTAAGACAACACTCTGCAAAAAGTGCTTAAATCCTCCCATTAGAAACCCTTTCACTGATTCCACTTCTACTAATAATTTCTCCCAAACAACCAATCTTCTTAATTATGAAACTCAAGCCTTGATTATATTGAAATATAATATCTCAAAGTGCAAGGATTTTATCTACATGACATGAAGAATTTCTTCAGTGCATGGTTGGGCTTCACATTTCTATTGAACAACACAGATTACAAAGGGATGATCACATTTGTAAGGGTAGATCTAGTGCTAAAGCAGAGAGATATTTCTATGGTTGGAGGGACCAATGATTTCTTTATGGGAAGAGGAATCTATCACCCTAAATTAATTTTTCCTAACCATTATAAGGCCTAGCAATCACAAACTCTGTGCAAAAGCAAAAACTAGGGTCTGCTTCCCAAATCACAATAATCTTTTCTTTCCAAACATCCTGATTAATATGTGATCTAGAAAAATTATTGGCATTATGAAGAAGAATTAATAAAAGCCTACATGATAGTTAAAAATAATGATAACATGAAAAACATGTTGGAGTGCAACATCCAGTCATGAGTTCAATAGCTTGTTGTAGTCATTTTATTTTTAATAGTTACTCATTTTTTAAATATGTTTTTTAATAAATGTTTATTACAACTTTAGGGATATCAATTGTAGTTTGACATTAAATTTATTATTAGAGGGCTATTACAATCATCTCTCTTAATATAACATTTTCTCCCAACTATTCTCAAATACTTAACTGATGGCGAATGACCAAACCATAGTTTATAAGGTGCCTTGTTCATACCTTTTTTGATCTATACTCTATTTAGAGTGTATACTACAATATTGACTACTTCTCTCCAAAATATCTTAGAAACATCATTCTCAAACAACATCACTCTTGCCACTTTTGCTACTGACTTATTCCTTCTTTCAACAATCACATTATGGTCAGGTGTCCTATGTGAAGATAGATTTCCTTTGATTCCATTCTCTTCACAAAATATTTTAAACTCTTTAGAGGTGAATTTCCCTCCTCTATCTGATCTCAAACATTTTATCTTAACACCAAATTCATTCTCAACTCTATAATTAAATATCTTAAACTTCTCAAAATATTCAAATTTATCTTTAAAAAATAATACCCACATCAATCTAGTGAAATCATCAACAAAAATCATAAAATACCTTTCACCATAGAATCCTCTTATTCTAGAGGCACCGCTCAAATCTATGTGATCGATCTCCAACTTCTCTATGGTAGTAAATGTATTGCTAGGAAATTATACTTTCTTCTGCTTAGCCAAAATACATTCTTTATACACAACACTAGTAGGCTTTCTAATCTTAGGCAAGTCTCTGATAGAAAATGTACTACTAAATTTCACAATATTATTAAATTTTATTTGATAGAATATTCTATGCCATAACCAACTATTATCCACTTTATCTACCAAACATTTTATTTAAGTATGATTCAATTGAAATATATTACCTCTAGATCTAGTGCCAGTTCCAATTAGCTTACCACCTCTGTCTTTGATAATGTAGGTCTTCTTAGTCAACTACGATTGATAACCCTTTTCCATCAACTATCCAACACTCAACAAGTTATGCTTGAATTCATCAACAAAATAAACATCATTAGTGTTAGTTTTACCATCAAGAGTAGTGGATCAAATTTCTATTATATGATAGGTTTCAATGTTACCAACTCTAACAATACCTCCATCATGATTTTTGAACTTAATAAACTTATTCATATCACCGATCATGTGATGTGAACAACCACTGTCAATTATCCAATCAAATTTCTTTTCCACTTGGAAAATTAGAGCTCTTTCTTCTCTAATTTCTCTATCAAGATCATCTTCCTCGATAGCTACAAATCCCAATTCATCATCACCTTCATTTTAACCTTTATCATCAGATTCTTCATCTTGATTTGCATACAAAAAAATTCTATCTCTATCTCTTCTAGGGTTAAAATTTCCCTTATACTTTTTCTCTCTTTTAGGACATTTAGATGCATAATGACCAAATCCATCACAAGTCCAACATTTAAAGGTTTTCTTATGATCTTTTTCTCTTCTCATAGTAAGGATTATTCCTTCCTTAATCTTCTTTTCTTCATCAAATTTGTTGTTGCTAGAAAAATCTCCACATGTTTACACTCCTTGTCAGATCAAGTCAAATGTTCAGGGCATTGAAAAATGTTTCAAATCTTTCTAGATCTCTAGACTATCTCAAATCTACTTCTACAGATTCTAATATTTCAAGCAATGTTTCCTTTCTAAAATCCTTTGTGGAGGGAATTAATAGTTGAATCATCTAAGCTACTTGTTTAAATGGAGGTGTCAAACTTTTCAATATTTTTCATATTACTTCATCTTTTTCCTTTATTCCACAATGAGACCAAATTCCTACAACAATTCTTGATATTTTACCAATATAACTTCTTACAGATTGATCTTCCATTAATTTAGCATCTTGAAATGCACATATCCAATTCTATAATCTCATTCTCTTTTCATGTTTATCACCTTCAAAATTAGATTCTGATGCTTTCCAAATTTCATAAGATGTTTCAAGTAACTTTACCTAACTGTATTCATTCTCTAGAAGAGCTATTAGTAGAGTTACTCTTTCTCTCAAGTTACACATAAATAGATCTCTTTCATCTTCACTGCATCCTTCTAGCTTTTCTTCTTTAATGATTGTCTTCTTACTCTTCATCAAGATCCAATATCCTAGACCCATGCACAATAGATGAGTCTTCATCTTCTCCTTTGAACTATCATAGTTGGCCCCATCGAATCTAGGACTATCTTTTCTAAAAAAATTCACCATTGATCTCCCAAAGTTGTTAAGATTATCCTTCAAGGACTTGATGATCTGATACCAATCGTTAGAATATATAGTCCACTAATATAACTGGGGGGAAGGTGAAACAATTATCCAACTATTATCACAATTATCAACCTTAAAAAAACTTAACCATATGAGAAATATAAATTGAAACCACAACAAGATACTCATACACAATAACACCAGATATGTTAACTAGGGAAAGCCTTGATTACAAGGAAAACCCTAGTGGGGATGGTACCCACAAGATGATGTACTAATATAAATGTTCCTTGTTAGAGGATGAACCTTGTTAGGAGTCTATGAATACATTCAGTACATATGAGTCCCTATTAGGAGATTTTGAATCCTTGTTAGGAGATTCCAACCCTATTAAGAGTTGTGCCAACCCTATTATGAGTTGTGCCAACTCTATTAAGAGTTGTGGAAGATAGCTTGACCCATTTCCCAAACAACTTTAAGGGAAAGACCAATGAATCCACTATACAAATATGTATTATTCCTTGTAGAATAATAGAATTGTACTATATTGTTCCTTCCTTTCTCTTTATCTTTTGAATCATACTTCTACTCCTTTTGATCTTGTAACCAAATCACAAGTCTCACATCCAATAATCCCTTGAACCACTTGCATGCATTAAGTAAGCACTATGCTCCTTTTCACACTTTGCACTTCATACAATGAATAGAACACACTACAAACAAGGAAAACATCTTTCTTTTATACTATATCTTCATAATAATTCCTTGAGTCAGCCTTGAGGATTTCTCAATTAATTATAATAAGATAATTAATTAATTACAATTACAATAGAACTATTTTCTCATAGTATATACAAAACTTTAGACATGCTATACTAGGGCTTGCAAACTCACTGACATGATCACCTAATTGTTCGCTATCACTGCCTAACTATGCATCTTCTTATTGCATCTCAAATGTAAGATAGAAAACCAACATAAGGAATTGGTTCCCCAATACTCTATATCTAAATTGATCTCTGTAAATCATGTACAAATTCTATATGTCTTCAATTTAGACTCTACAGACTTAGCCATGTCATCAAGACACTATTTCAAGCATATATGTAATTGTGCATCACCAAAAAATCAAAACATTGTGCATACCATTAAGATATATGTCTGCTACTTTGCCAGTCTTTATAGAAACTATGCTATATTGACGTCAAGAACAAACACAGTCATGAATGCAACATGTCAATACTCTCCAATGCTTAGGATACTCCCCTAATGTAGTATCATTAGAATTCATGCTAACATGTTGAGTGTTGGACATGTGGTTGATAAAGGTTATCAGTTACAATTCATAGAGAACACATGCATTATCAAGGATAAAGATGGTAAGTTAATTGCAATAGGTAGAAGATCCTACGGTAATGTATTTTAATTGAACCCTAAAGAGATGACTTGCTTGGTTGTAAAAGTGGATAATAGTTGGTTATGGTATTGAAGATTTTTTCATATAAACTTTGATAGTATTCTGAAGGCTAGTAGTACATTTTATATTAGAGGTTTATCTAGAATCATGAAACCTACTAATGGTTTTTGCAAAGAATGTGTTATGGCTAAGAAAAATAAAGATTCTTTTCCTAGCAAGAAGTTTACGACCACAAAAAAATTGGAGGTTTTACTGTGAGGCCCCACCTGATTCTTCCCTAGTGTAGATGGAATATTTGCATTATGATACTTCCAATTCAATGTTTCAATACACTTTTGAGACTATAGGGTTATGTCATTTTAATATCTACATTTTGATGATTCACACTTGTGTTTGCACATTAGGACCTAATTGATATATTTAAGGATTCCATTTCATGTTCTAAATTATTTCAATTTCTTTAATAGAAAATTGAATTGTAGAAATGCTTGAAAGATAAATTGTAATGATTAAGTAGAAATTAGAGTTAAAGGAGAGATTGTGATATGCACTAGGACCTAATTCACATGCCTAGGGACTCCATGGTCGTGGATTCAATACACTGTGACAAAAATAAATTATGAAGTTATTTAGAATATTAATTTGATCATGTTAAGTAAAGTTTAATGTCGATAAATAAAATTCAATATTTTAATGTTTTCAATGTTTTATATGAAATGATTAGAAAAAGGAAAGTTAAAGTGATAAGTGAATATTCTAATGTGAATTATGCAATATTGAATTTTCATGCACATAAATACATGTATTTTTATATCATTCTCTTGGACTATTGATACTCGAGTTAGTGTGCAGGAATTTAACCATGGGATTTAATGAGGAACCAAAGCTCAAACCACTATAAACATGACATAGCCAAGGTTGAATTGGTGGAAAAGATTCAAACCTTTTTGTAATGTGTTTTTCTTCATAAATGTGAATTGTATGTGTGTGTAATAGTTAGTTCATGAATTATTGGAGACAAGTCATTTTTAATGTAATGTGTTGTTTCTGTGTGTCACTTGGCACTTGTGTTGTCCATGTGGAAGTGGCATGTCATGTAGGGTTTTTGGGCAAAGTAACCTAACTTAAACCTAACCCCAACATAGTACCCAAGTTGACCTCACATTGGAAGATGTTAGGATAAGTCCCTATCCATTTGAATTTCGAATTCCAATTTTCCATTAACTTTTGGGGATCAAAAAGTGGTCCTAGGGGGTTACTTTGGTAAAAAAATAAGTACCCACATGTTAACACTATGGATTGGGGGTCTAATTTTAACCTTTAGTAGGCCTAGATGACCTTGGGAACCCTCTAAACAAGTCACTTTCAAAGCAATTCGAAATTGGAGTGTCACATGAATTCTTTTGCACTCTATTAGTTGGTCAAGGCTACATTTTTTTTGAGAAGGAGACAATGGTGTAAGAAAAGGCAGCTCATGTTATGACCATTTTTAGACAATGAGGGTTTTGGGATCCTTTTTAGAGGACTTTAGATGAAATTAGTGGGTTGTATACCCACTCTCTAACTTTAGAGACTCTTAGGGTTTGGAAGATGGGGAGTGAGCTCTTCTACAACCATTCATTACCATTTTGCAAAAGGATTCAAGGTTGGTTTCTTCTTGCCCATTTAGTATTTTTCTTCAAAACTTGCATAATGGTATTGCATTCATGAGCATGAAGGAGTGTGAGTTCAAATTGTAAGTAGATTTCATAGTATTGTATTGTGATGTAGTGTTCATGTAAATGTTTGAATGGTGTTCCATGTTGTGGGAAGATTGTAATAATGTTGAGTTGAGATGAAACATGTTGTTGCATTTGATTTTCTCTTTGTTTCTCCATTTTGTGATATGGGTGTAAGGACTTCACTCACCCTTTGGGAAGGGAAGATTTGTCCAGGGTGAAGGGGTTAGTTGGGCTTGAAAATTTATTTGAGAACCTTGGACTATGGGCTCCATTATATGCCATAATTATTCATATCTTGTTAGGGGTGATAAGGGAAGTATGGTGTAGAATTGTGATATTGTTGAGTTGAGATGAAACATGTTGTTGCATTTGATTTTCTCTTTGTTTCTCCATTTTTTGATATGGGTGTAAGGACTTCACTCACCCTTTGGGAAGAGAAGATTTGTCTAGGGTGAAGGGGTTAGTTGGGCTTGAAAATGTATTTCAGAACCTTGGAGTATGGGCTCCATTATATGCCATAATTATTCATATCTTGCTAGGGGTGATAAGGGAAGTATGGTGTAGAAAGAAAGTTTATGGAGTATGGGCTCCAAGGAAGCTACAGCTGATGGTAGTGTGTTTAGAGGATGATTTTGAAAGCCTCGAAAGGGCATGGAATTTGTTGATTTGTGAAAGCCCCAAAAGAGCATGATTTTTTTTATTGCAAATATTGTTTAATTTAGAAAGTCTCCATTTGAAAAAGCACACCTTCACCCTATGTTCATGGTTCCATTGGTGAACCATTGTGAAATATCTCTGGGATGGAATTGTTCAAGTGTTGTAATGTGATGTACATGCATTGTGCGATTGGAATGAAAACCCTATTTGAGCATTGTTCCCTGAGCTTGGGTGTGGTCTCTATGGAGGCCTATGGTTGGGAGGAGAATACCCATGGTTCTTGTTGTTTTTTGTTATGTATTTGCAGATTTTGAGCTTATGGGAGCAATGGAAACAAGCTTGGAATGCTCATCTTGTAGATGTTGCTTTAAGGAGAAAACTTGTCTTTGTGCATTGTACATGTATTGGAGAATCTCTCTCCATCCTATTCATTTTGTTGCAATGAAAGATTGCATAGTAGTAGGGAAGGGATATGTCATTTTGTAATGTAGTTGAAAGAATGAAGTCCTTCTTTATGTTATTGAATATTGCATTGTAAGGATAAACCCTTCATTTATGCCTTGGTGCATTGCATGGTAAAAGTGGACTCTTCATTGTGTAAGCATTGTTGTAGAGGATGAATTTATGGAAGAAATATAGAAATATGGCCATTCTAATAAGTTTTTACTTGCTAAGGTTCTCTTTTATGCATTTCATTGCATTGAAATGGAAGAATAGACTTATCATAGTGGACATAAATGAAACATAAAAGAGATTTATTGCAACAGTCATTCTATTGATATTAAAGGAATGTATATGTATTTCTACATTCTATTCATTTGAGTAAAGAAAATGAAAAAATCTATTCAGGCACTGGCTACCCAGTTAGGAGGATCGACTGCCTGGGTCGCCGAGATTTTCAAACGCCGTGCCACGCCCTGCCACGCTCTGCCACGCGTGTCCCTTCCATTGACAGTGTAGAGAGTCAATCGTATGGAGATGATTTTTCTTTTTTTTAATAAAGTATTAACATACTTCACATTGCAATAGTTTTATGATTGCTAATATAAAATTAAGTTTTTATAATTGTTTATAAAATATTTTTATAATTAAATTAATTTCTATAGATTTAATTTTATGTTTTATTACTTTTTTAAATTATAAGGTATATTCATTTTATTTTATAACTTAATTTATTTTGTATTTGTTAAAATATTTGTATTAATCGTGTAAATAGTTTCAAAATAACAATATATAAATAACGTTTGTATTTATTGAAATAACATTTGTATTTATTGCAATAATAAATTTATTGTATAATTTTACAAATATTTACTAAAAATAAAGATTATTATTTTTTGATTAAAATGAATTGTCAACAACTTATTACTTTTTATATTTAATATCATTTAATAAAACATTACAATCAAATTTAATTTAATTTTTATCTTATTAAAAAGAAATCGTTTGTAATACTTTATTATAAATTTTGCTAGCTAAATAAATAAATAATTTTTTTTAATACTAGCAAAATTTATAATAAAGTATTAAAAATGGTTTCTTAAAATGATTTTTTTAATTTATGTTTGACTGTATCAATAGTGCATATTGTCGAATACAAAAATGGATCTACAAAATGCATCACGCTATACATTTGGGAACTCCAACTTGATCAATAAAAAAATTAATTTAATATGTGACTTGAACTATTTAGAGAAATGATTTTTCACATTTTCATAATCTATTTAGTCTCATTTTGACCAACTTGATCAATAAAAAATTTAATTTAATATGTGACTTGAACTATATAGAGAAATGGTTTTTCACATTTTCATAATCTATTTAGTCTCATTTTGACCAATATGAATAGTAAATAAGTTTTGATTAAAAACTGAGTCAAAGAATGATCTTTGGAGAAATTTTCTCTGTGGAGTGTAGTTAAGAAGCCACTTTCTATGATTTCTGAAATTTGAACTTTATATTTGTTGAGTAGTATTAGATAGTTAACAATACAAATTCAATTATTTTTCATAAGGTAGAGTATATTTTAAGTTTACAAATCCAAATTTGCCAAGCTTTGTTATATTTTTATTTGTGGAGGGGAGATGTTTTGGATTTATTTAGATGATAAATTCTTTCATTTATTCAATCATTGTTATTGAATAACATAAAATAATTTCAACTATATTAGTTATTTTCCTTGCTTGAATATTCACAAACTCAATGATCTCTTTGAATCCTATTCTCAAGATCAAATTTTGTATCTTTGCAATTCTAGTCAAAATCATGCCTATTTGTTGCCAATGATGCAAAATCTAGAATTTTCTAGGTACGAATTTGTGGTTGTTCTATTTAAGTGTTCAACAAATTTCAAGAGCTTTCATTTTTTTAATCAATCTTACTATAAATGAATGAAATTACATTTCTATTAGACTTTTCTCCTATAGTAAATAGAGATAGTTCAAGCCAAAAATAAAAAAGGTGAAACATAGGAAAACTTGATCAAAATCGATGCAATTACTATTCATTATTCATTGTTGCAGCTGCAAACTTATCATAAAGCAACAACTTCGCCAAGGCAAACATAGACTCTCCAGTCAAATTGAAAGAAATGTCTCCAAGGTTTAAAAATACAAATAAAACTCCATAAGGTTTAGCTAGAAAAACATAAAGAAAATCCAAATCCTTGAGGAGTTTTGTAGCACCCAAGGACTGGTAAAAATTGTGGCAAAACAAAACATTGATAAAAGACTACAACCCCATTTATTAAACCCGAGAGGAAAAATTGGAGGTAAAAGGGTCTAGTCAATTTAGCAATGGATGATATAGTATAGTAAATACCCCAAGCTAACATCTTTACAAAATAAGATCTTTTGCATCGAGAAAATAGAAAAGTGGAAGCACACTCCAAGGAGTCGATGATGAGTAATGTGCATTAATGAAGCTATTTAGGAGTCCTCGAAGAGAGGGGAGATTGATTCTTGATACTTTTATTTGGAATTCATTGAGACAAGCACACAATTTTAACTAAAATGCAACTTATATCAAATACTCATCGAAAAATTAGAAAATATGTAAATTCTATAATCATTAAAGGTGCTTCATTGTTCTAATTTTCATTGTCTTGAACTTGACATTTCCATTGTTCTTGTCCTTTATGAGATGGTGAATATATTATATTATGTAAACAATATAGTCATGATTTAAATAAAATTTATATGAGTTCATTGTTTCAAAAATTTATAAATTTGTTATATCAAATAAAAGATATTAATTTTAATTAGCTTTATTATGATTTAGAATTTAATTAAATTCAAATTTTTTTGTAAAATTTTACTAAAATATTTGTTCTAAAAAATAAAGCACTACAAATTTAGAAAATGAAAAAAAAAATTATCTTTTAGTGTAATTGAAAAATGATTAGATAAATTTTGCTAGTATTAAGAAATCGTTTTTAATACTTTATTATAAATTTTGCTAGTATTAAACAAAATTATTTATTTATTTAGCTAGCAAAATTTATAATAAAGTATTACAAATGATTTCTTTTTAATAAGATAAAAATTAAATTAAATTTGAATGTAATGTTTTATTAAATGATATTAAATATAATAAGTAATAAGTTGTTCACAATTCATTTTAATCAAAAAATAATAATCTTTATTTTTATTAAATATTTATAAAATTATACAATAAATTTATTATTGCAATAAATACAAATGTTATTTCTATAAATACAAATGTTATTTATATATTGTTATTTTGAAACTATTTACACGATTTATACAAATATTTTAATAAATACAAAATAAATTAAGTTATAAAATAAAATGAATATACCTTATAATTTAAAAAAGTCATAAAACATAAAATTAAGTCTATAGAAATTAATTTAATTATAAAAATATTTTATAAACAATTATAAAAACTTAATTTTATATTAACAATCATAAAACTATTGCAACGTGAAATATGTTAATACTTTATTAAAAAAAAAAGAAAAATCATCTCCATAGAATGGGTGCACGATTGACTCTCTGACACTGTCAGTGGAAGGGACAGGCGTGGCAGAGCATGGTAGGGTGTGGCACAACGTTTCAAAATCTCGGCGACCTAGGTAGTCGATCCTCCTGCCTGGGTAGCCAGTGCCCTCCACTCATGCCTCTGAGTTCACGTCGCCTTCACACTGTCCAACCAAGCCAAGTCCTCCCTGCGACACATGTAGAGGAAGCGCTTTGGTTACAAGGCATACTTTGGTGGGTGTACAGTTGCACTTGAGTGCTTGGGAACAACACCCATTTCATGCATTTAGAATGGGTTAAAAGGCTGAGGGGGCACATGTTTTTACATAAAGCATTGGGCAAGAGTAGAGGGAAAAGAAGTTTAGGGAGTTGGTAAAAGTGAAAAATTGTTTTTCTTTCTGGGTTTCAAAACTGATTTAGTGCTCGGTCATAGAGCTTAGATGGGCATGTAAAAGGGGATAAGGTTAAGTTAATGTGTGTTGGGAAGAAGGGGCACTTGGGTTGGGATCGGATGGATAGTAATGTTGGGGATTTTTTTATAATATAAATCTATGCGTACAAAAGCATGCTAGGGAGTTAGGGTTAGTATGATGGGTGGTAGACTTAGGAGATTGATGATAATTTTTAGTTGGTAGTTAATTTTATGTAATTAGTAGATTGTAAAGAGTTAAGGTTAGTATATATAAGAACAAAAGGTAGACGAAATATTTAGTAGGTTCACATGATTATTGTGATAACATATAAATGTATTGATTAATGAATATGATTGAGATAGTAAGATGTCATTTGGGAACATAAGAAAATTGAGACAGACTAAGGTAAATGGTAAGTAAAGTTTATACATAAGATAGAAAGGGAATAAAGTGAAAGGGAATTTAGTATTGGGTTAGTATAGGTGTTTAGTAAAATTAGCAAAATTAAATGTGAATGATAGTGATCAACAGTGGAAGTATGATTAGGTAAGGGTGAAGGAATTAGGGTAGGTTTGGAAGAGGAAACTCATATTGTGAGTATAGTTCATCGATGCATTCATCAAATGATATTCATGATTTATGAAATATGATACGTAATTAGGTATCTATATATAATAATAACCATTTTACTTTCACAAATGATGATCATAGGAGTAGCATACCTTGCCCATGACTATTAAATATACATATGATACTTATTTTATGCCACTTATGTGTGTGTGTGCTATGCAAGATATGTATTCAATCAAGATATGTATACCTGCCCCCTCCTTGTCATACACTAATTATGTTGTACAAAAGCTCTGTACAAATGATCTAACGCTACCACCCAACTGGAATTATACATTTCATCTAAACCACATCCTATAGGCCCATGCATCATTAGTATATGCCCCCCCCCCATGTTGCTAATGACATAGTGTAAAATGTTATTACAATATGAAAATTGTTATCTATATTACCCTTTCCAGATCAACCAATTTAAAGTATCACCTTCATTTTAATGATAGAAGCGTTTATCAACCTTGTACACATAACTGTTACCACAGAGTAGATATATTTCAAGCACCTACCTATTATATAACATTGTTGTAACATGCTCAAGTCAATATGTGATTTCTAAGTTATACTTTAAATAATAATAAATGATGTGGGTATCATTTCTTAAAGAAAAATTATGAAGCATTTGAGAAGTTTAAGTTGTTCAAGAGAGTTGAGAATGAATCTAGTGTAAAGATAAAGTGTTTGAGATTGGATAGAGTTCGAGAGTTTACTTCTAGATATTTCAATGTCTTTTGTGAAGAAAATGGTATTGAGAGACACCTATCAACACCTAAGACCCCTGAGCAAAATGGGATTGCTGAAAAAGAAATAGGTATATAACTGAAGCACCAAGAGAAAGAGAAATGATGTTTGAAAATGATGAATCCAAGACATTTTTGAGAGAATCAATCAACATAGCAGTCCGCACCATGAATAGAGTGTAGATCAAGAAAAGGTACAAACAAGACTCCCTATGAATTATTGTTTGGACATGCAGCTTCAGTAAAATATTTTTGAATTTTTGGAAGTAAGTATTACATAAAGAGAGATGATGATATTGGTAAGTTTGATGAAAGAAGTGATGAAGGTATGATTCTTGGTTAATCATTGAAAAGAAAACCTTATAGATGTTTTAATCAAAGAACTAAGACACTTGTTGAGTGTGCAAATGTGAAAGTGGATGAAAAGTTTGGAAATAAAGAAATAATATTTGATTATATTTTTGATGAAGAAGAAGATAATCCTAAACCTATTAGAGAAAATACTAAAGTTTTCTCTAAGACTAAAAATAAAAATGATTTTTAGAATGATGTTCAGATTATTGAACAAGGAGAAGAACATAGATATGAACCAAGAGAATAAGTGAGAGTTGAAATAACAACTCCCACATTGAACATAAATTTGACTAAGAACTACCTTGAGAATTAGATCATTAGAAGTAAAGACAATGAAGTAATGACAAGAAACATAGGACATGAGGAATTATGTTTGGTTTCTCAAGCTGAACCAAAGAGTGCAAATAAGGCATGCAAGGATGATCTTTGGATTCAAGCAATGAAGAAAGAACTAGATTAGATTGTGAATAATGAGACATGGAAATTGGTTCTTAGACCTAAAAAGAAGAATGCTATAAGAACTAAATGGGTTTTCAAAAATAAGATGCGACTAATGAAAAGTTGTGAGGAGTAAAGCAAGATTGGTATGCAAAGGATATTCATAGCAAGCAAGCATAAATTATGAAGAGATATTTGCCCCTATTGCTAGAATGGAAGCAATAAGAATATTCTTGGCTTATGTAGCAAGTAAGAAGTTTAAAGTGTATTAGATGGATGTAAAGGTAGCCTTTTTGAATGGAGAACTTGAAGAAGAAGTCTACATTAAGAATCTTGAAGGATTTCCTTTGACAGAAGAAAAGGACATGGTATGAAAATTGAGGAAAGCATTGTATGGTCTAAAGAGAACACCTAGAACCTAATATGCAAGATTGGACAAATATTTGGCAACATTAGGATTTTCTAAAGGTATGGCAGATAGTAACTTATATTTGAGAGAAATTTAGAATTGATTGTTAATCATTATGATATTTGTTGATGACATTCTTTGGAGGTAATAATGAATCAAGCAATAAATTTGTTGATGAAATGAAGAATGAGTTTGAAAAGAGTATGATTGGTGAGATGAAATTTTTCTTGGGTCTATAGATTGTATAGAAAAGTGATGGTATTTTCTTATCACAAGTAAATTATTTGAAAGACTTATTGAAAAGGTTTGGCTTAGAAAGTTGTAAGCCTGTTGGTACACCCATGATAATTGATCACAAGTTATCTAGCAAAGGTGAGACACCTACAGTTGAGTAGAAGAAGTATAGATCTATGAGTGGAGGTTTGTAATATCCAACTTACATCAGACAAGATATAGAAAATGCAATTGGGATAGTAGAAAGATTTTAGGTTGATCCTAAGGAATCACATTATGTAGTAGTAAAAAGAAAATTTAGATATTTAAAGGGTAAGCCTAATTTTGGACTATGCTATGATAGATCAAGTGATTTTACTTTGTGTGCATATACTAATGTGGATTGGGCAACTAGTATGGATGAAAGAAAGAGAACTAGTGGTGGAGCATTTTTCCTTGGAGGAAGATTGGTTTCTTGGATAAGCAAGATACAAGATTGTATTTCATAGAGTACAATAGAAGTAGAGTAGGTAGCAGTAGAAAAAAATTGTAATAAGATCATGTGGATGAAGAAGATGTTGAAGGACATTGAGATAGAATTTTTAGAGCCTGTTATCATGCATTTTGATAACACAACTACAATGAGTATGTCTATGAATAATGTATATCATTCTAAGACTAAGCATATATCTCTCAAGTATCATTTTTTAAGAGAGAAAATTGCAAAGAAAGAGACTAGACTAGACTATGTAATTACAAACAAGAAGAATGCAGATATCTTTACAAAGCCTTTTCCTAAAGATCAATTAGGGTTATGAACCTACCTACTTCTAAGTAGATGATGTAGAAAGTACATCATTCAAGTGATACATAGCATTACTATTTATGTAGACTAAATGTTGATGCTTCCTGTATGAGGGACTATCTAATATGAGTAGAGTCATCAAGGACTCTTGATAGTTGGTTTAGAATAGCATCTTTGGATACTTGAGATGATTGAAGACTTTGATCAGATGATTGACATAATGAAGCATTTGTTGTTGATGTCAATGGGGGAGAGATTGCTTTAAAATCATCCTCTAGGACAATGGGGGAGAAAGAGTACATGAGTACATCTTTTGGTAATATGTGGGAGATCTATGTATGGGGGAGAAGTGTATAATGGGGGAGTGTGATTGATGTCAGTGGGAAGATATCAATAGGGGAGAAGTTTTGAGAAGATATCAATAGGGGAGAAGTTGTGAATAATTGATTTCTATCCATGAAATTTTTTCATGTGAATAATAGTGTGAAAAACTATTTTGATCCTAAGAAAGAGGAAGTACATATAGAGAATTATTCTAGTGAATTCAGATTTGATTAATGAAGAGGATTTGAAAAGGAGAGAACAATAACAACAACAAAGTTTGATTGGGTATTTGTGGAGCTTAGATGTTTTTCATCTATGTTGTCATTAATGCCAAAGGGGGAGATTATTAACATGAATTTTGATGGTATTCCCTTGGAGGAGTATACTAAGCATCAGAGAGTATTGAAATGTTGCATTCATGACTATGTTTTTCATTGATGTCAATATAACACTTATTTTGTGAAGACTGGCAGATTAGTAGACAAAGAACAAGGTCATACAAACTAATTATTGATGATTGTGTCAAGTGTAGTTAAGGACATTCTCTATACTATATCTCATTGACATGGATAAGTGTGCATACAAAGAGTCAAAGACATGTTGAAGATATGCTTGATTTAAATAAGATAGTAAGAAAATAGAGTAATTGATAAGTGATTTTTAATGATTGATTTGTATCTATTATCTGAGAAAGGATTATGATGAGCACAATTAGACTATGTTAGTAGATAACTAATGATGATGTCAGAAAGTGTGCAAGGTTTGAGGTCATATGTGTGGAAAGTTGTAAAGGCTGTGAGCTAACAATGACTTGTAATTATGAAAAGATGTAAAGTTTTGTAATATCTTAATGAGGTCCTATTACAATTAATTGGGAAAGTCTTAAGGCTGACTCAAGGAATTTATTTGAGAATATGGTATAAAGGAAGGTTATTTTCCTTTTATTAAATTGTGTGATATACAAATTATTTAGTAAATGTGAGTGAGTAATCCAAGGGATTATTGGATGTGAAGTTGGTGATCTAGTCAAGAGGATAGAGAAGGAGCTATATTTTTCTATTATTTCACAAGGAATAATACAAAGATTAATTGGATAGTGAGTTCAGTAGTCTTGCCCTTGAAGCTATTTGGATAGTGGGTCCATCTACCTTCTACAACTCCTAACATTGTTAGCACAACTCCTAATAGGGTTGGAATCTCCTAATAGGGATTCAAAGTCTACTAATAGGGACTGATATGTATTGAATATATTTCATTGGCTCCTAATAGAGTCTATCCTCTAATAATGAATATTCATATTAGTACATCATTTTGTGGGTACCATCCCCATCAAGGTTTTCCCTCTGATCAAGGGTTTCCCTAGTTAACATATCTAGTGTTATTGTGTATCAGTATCTTCTTATGGTTTTTGATTATATATATCACATGATTAAGGATTAATAAGGTTGATAAATGTTTTAATAGTTGGATAACTGATTTAGCCCCCACCCCCCCTCCCCCCCCCCCCCCCCCCCCCCCCCATCGCCACCTTCTTAGTTATCTTGGTGGAATTTACTTTCTAACATCAAGTACCTTAGTCATAAACTAAAATGAAAATTAAAAGGAGGATCTCTGATGGAAAAAACCACTTTCCGGTAGTGTTAGAGCCAAAAATAGTAAAAATTAAGACATATATGAAGGTGAAAAACTCTTGGAGGTGACAAAAGATAAGTTACTTAGTAGTCTACTAAGTTATTTCCAAGATAGATCATTAGTTTTAATTAAGCCTACACAACCTGTCAACCTTGGTCCAAAAGAGTCTTCTAGGATCATACATTGAGCTCAATTTCTATTAGATGAAGAAAATGAGCAATTCCCTTAATTCTTCTGAGAAAATAAAATCATCTTCACTTGGACATATGGAGACATACTCAAGCTCGACACTATTTTGATCATGCATCATTTTTCCCTTTCTCTTGGTGTCAACCCTATTAAGAAAAAATAAATGAAAATGCATCCACGTGTTGCCTTATTAGTGGAAGCCCAACATGAAAAGATCCTAAGTGAAAAATTTATTTGAGAAATAGATTATGCCAAATGGATATCCAACATTATACTAGTTTCAAAGCATGAGAAGTCCATTTGAGTTTGCATAAATTTCTAAGACCTAAACAAGGCTTTCCCTAAGGATGACTTTTCAACTTGAAATATTGATGTGATAATGGACATGACTGTGGTCTATGAAATGTACTCCTTGATGGATAGATTCTCATGACACAATCAGATAAAAATATCTCCTGAAGGTCAAGAAAATACAAATTTCACTTGTTCTTATGGTACTATTTGTTGGACATCATGCCTTTTAGCCTTGAGAATGTGGGTGCTACCTATCAAAGAACTATGCCAACTATATTTCATGACATGATGCACAAAAACATGGAAAATTATGTCAAAGACAAATTAGCTAAGTCTAAAAAAAGAAACACATATTTGGATGACTTGAGTTTGATATTTGACCAAATGGAACAATTTAAACTTAGGCTTAATTCTTAAAAAGTATGCATTTAATGTCACCTCTAGAAAGTTGTTAGGCTACATCATGTCCACCAAGGGCATCAAAGTTGATCGAAAGATATACAAGATATAATGGAAATTCTACCTCTTAGAAATATAAGTCAATTAAGAAGCCTTTAAGAATGACTACAACCTACATGGAGGTTTATTTTTTTCAATAAACTAATAGGTCTCAACCTTTCAATAAAAATATGCACAAGGGATCTACATGTGTGTGGAATGATGAATGTGATAAGAGCCTTGCTCAAATTAATTAATATTTGGCTAAACTGCCTATTCTCATGCCTCCTATTCCTTGAAAGCCTTTGACTATATAAATTTTAGCTACAAGTACTTCTCTAGTGGCATTTGATGTAGAGTGCAATAGTGGAAGGTTTATTTCTCCAAGTGTTTGGGTTCCTAGACCTCAAAATTCTAAGTTTCAAATACCTAGACCAAGCAAGGGCTTCAAGCCTCAATTCCCTCCTATTGACCAACTCAAAAAAATTCCCTTTTAATCACACCAAAGACTTGACACACAATAGATCAATTCCCAAAATTCTAGTCTCACTTCTCCAAAACTAGATTTACTTAAGGTCTCATCCAATTCAATGAATTCACACAACTTTTTGAATTATGGACCAAGAAGATATGAGGGGTTTGAATGTTCTAGATACCCATAACTATCCACCACATGATTGATTACCAATCTACTCCACCACTCCAAATTTCCTCCTAAGTACACAGACCTAATCAAGCCTAATTAGGCTTGGTTGTCAAAGGAATTCCTTAGAAATGGGTGCATAGACTGAAATCAATCTCTTAGAAACTTAGTAGGGTGTTAACTTGCTCCAAATCCACCATCCACTTGGTCAATTCCTTCACACAAATTTTTTTACACTCAAATTCCTATAATTCAGGACCAAATACATAGGGATATTTTCTCTAGGGCTTGCTAGCAAAAATGGTAAACCTTATCTCTTGATTTCCTCCTTTTGGAATCTGAAAGTTCATTCAAACATATTTCATGCAATTTTGATGGTGCAATTGCAATCTATACCTCCATTTGCACAAAACCCTGTTGGAACTAGGGTTTATGGATTGTTTATAGAAAATGGTGTATAACTTGAGATTGGGATCACCAATGGACCTTAGAATTGGTGCATCTACAAGGTTATTGATTTCTCCTTCACCTTAGATGATTAAACCAATCTCCCTAGTTTTTATAGTTATACACAATAAAAAGAACAGGAAATTATTAAGAGAGAACCATAAAACTTTATTGATTCTTCAAAATAAGCCATACAAAATGAACCTATTATATTGGGAAGGTTCTTAAAAACTTAAATAAACTCCATCCACTGAGAAACTACCTTTGGATTGGTTGGCTTTACTTAGAACAAATGATTAGGCCTAAACTAGCCACTTTTGATAATTTGTGAAAAAGTTGTAAAAGTTGCTTAGCAACTTTTGTTGCACTTTTGTAAAACTTGCTAAAATGTCCTAATTGAAGACTCTAAGCTCTCCTAAAGCCTTGGTTAACCTTTTCATAACCTATTATTTTAATCCTAAAAACAAGAAACTATCATATCTTATGTCCTTTAGGACTTTGGAAACTCAAGGTTTTAAAACACCTATGAGTCCTTAGCCTTTACAAATGGACTTTAAAAAAACTAGATATAGTATCATCCCAAGTTAATCTTTGAGAGGCTCCAAGAATGAGTCCAAGGTAAATTTCCCCTGTCTTATCTTAAGAGCTCAATGGAAGGCTTATTAAATGTGGAAATTTGGACTGGTGCCCTATACCATACTTCCTACCTCAAAGGAACTCAAGTCCCTTCAGTTGAAATATCTTCAAGGTTGTACTTCACCTTCTCTATTTTAGATTGAGTCATCCAAGTGGCATCTTCTGCTAGAGAATCTTTCCATTTGATCAAATAGGTGTAATAAGTGCCTCTCTTGGTTTGTTTATATATCCTACTATCCAAGATGCATTCTATCTTTGGAGTGACTATCTTTGGAAGTTGTTCTATATCTACCCTACCTAGATGACCTATACCTGCAACATTAACATCACTAGAATATTTGTAAGCATAAATGTTAGCCACATAATAAATAGGTGAAAGTCCTATTTCATATGGAAGGTCTATTCTATAGGCACTATTTCCACATTTCTTTATCAATTTGAAAGGACCAACCTTCTTCATCATGAGTTTAGTGTATTGGCCTTTTGGTAGTCTCTCTTACTTCAAGTGGATCATTACTAAGTCTCCCACTTTGAGCTGCAAACCTCTTCTTTTCTTGACTACCTAGTCTTTGTATTTCTCTATGGTATGCTTCAACCTATCCTTGACTTTTTCCTGAATGTCTTTCATTACTTGAGCAAAGTCTTTTGCCAGTGCACTCTTCCTGTTTAGATCCTTCACATCTCTTAGTTCTAAGACTCCCCTTGGGTGATTTCCATATACAATTTGGAAAGGTGTTAGGCATGTAATCTTGTTCAGTTAGTCATTGTATGAGTATTCTACCTAGCGTAGTATTATGTCCCATGAACTTCTATGTTGTTGAGTAAGGAACCTTAGAAGATTTCTTAGAGACCTATTGATAACTTCTATTTTCCCATCTAATTATGGGTGATAGATAGATGAGAATGAGAGATTTGTTCCTAATTTCTTCCATATGTTCCTCCAAAAATGTCCTAGGAATTTAGGATCTCTATCTGAAACTATTGACATAGGTAGGCCATGTAACCTAACAATTTCTTTGAAGAATAGCCCTGCAATGTGGGATGCATCATGTGTTGTTCTATAAGGGATGAAATGAGCCACTTTGGAGAACCTATCAACCACTACAAAGATGTTATCATGTCATGCCTTAGTTTTTGGAAGGCCTAATACAAAATCCATGCTGATGGAATCCCAAAGTTTGCAAGGTATAGGTAGAGGGTTATATGGACCTGCATTTGAAGTATGTCCTTTGGCCTTTTGACAGATAAGATAACTTTCAACAAATTTCTTGATATCTGACTGCATTTAGTGATACAATCTTATTACCTTCTCAATCCCAAAGTGTCCTGATAGGCTCCCACAATGCTTTTCTTTGATGATATTTTCTCTACAAGATCCTCTTGGTACACAAAGTTTTCCTCCCTTCAATAGATGTCCTTCATGTATCAAATAATATGCAAGTTTAGTATGGTACTTATCTCCCATTTGTTGGCACACTTGATATATCTCCTTGAAGCCTTCATCCTTTGCATACATATCCTTTATGACTGAGACATCTACATTTTTTGATTCAATATTTTGGACCATTAGGTTCCTCCTACTAAGGGCATCTGCTACCTTATTCACTATCCCATTCTTATGTTTGATTGAGAATATGTAAGATTGCAAGAATTCCATTAACTTTACATGCCTATGATGAATTTTCTCCTCCCTATTTAAAAAATGAAGTGCATGATTATCAGTTTAAAAAAATGAACTCCTTAGGCAAAAGATACTGTTACCACTTTCTTGACTCAATACCCCTCCAAAAACCTTATTACTAGCATCACATTCTACCACAAAGACCTTATGGAAATCAAGAAGTACAAGCTTAGGGAGCTCTGCAATTTTTTGTTTCAGCACTTCAAATGACTCATTAGCCTCTTTAGTCCACTTAAAAATACATTTTCTTCCACCCTTTATAGTGTCTATGATGGGGGCACAAATACCACTAAAGTTTCTAACAAACTTCCTATAAAAACTACACAATCCATAGAAACTCTTTACCTCATATGTAGTAGTAGGTGGTGGCCAATTCAAAATTGACTTAATCTTGGATGGATCCATTTCTAGATTGCTCTTGGAGATGACAAAACCTAGATAAACCAACTCGTCTTTCGAGAATGAACACTTTTCAAGGTTGATCTTAATTGTTCTTCATTAAGCCTCTTGAGAACCATGTATAGGTGTTGAATATGCTCCTCCTTGCTGCTACTAAACACCAAAATGTCATCTAAATATACCACAACAAACTTGTTAATGAAAGGAGCCAAGAATTCATTCATAAGTCTTATGAAAGTACTAGGAGCATTTGATAACCCAAAATTCATTACAACCCACTCAAACAACCTTCATTATTTTTGAATGTGGTCTTCCACTCATCCCCTTCTCTAATCCTTATTTTATGATACCCACTTTTGAGATCCATCTTTGAATAGTGCTTTGCTCCTCCTAAGTAGTCCATCAAATCTTCTATCCTTGGCATTAGAAAAAAATACCTAATTGTTATCCTATTGATGGCTCTTGAGTCCATACATAATCTCCAAGTTCCTTCCTTCTTGGGTTCAAGGACTATTGGTATTGCAAAAGGACTAAGGCTTTTCCTTATGAAACCTTTCTCTAAAAAACCTTTAATCTACCTAGATACTTCTATATTTTGTTCAGGACTTAGTTTGTAGGCTACCTTACTAGGTAGTGTGGCATCTAGAATCAAATCAATGAAATAGCTAATCTCCCTCTTTGGTGATAAGGATTCACTACTAATATCAGCAACTATCACCTTATACTAATAAAGTAAATCTAAAACTTCTTCTGGTCCCACACTCCTCAATGATTGTTGTGTCTTATCCTTCTTTGGTGCATTATCTTTTGGTTTCACCACAATGGAAAAACATGGAGTGTTCTCCTCCTTCAATACCTTCATAAACTCCTTCTCTCCAACCATCATAGTACTATCCAAAGGCTACTTCTTAGGTTATCCATCAAAGATCTCATTGTGAAACTTTCACCATTCTTGCTTAATCGGTAAACATTTCTCTTCCCATCATGTTGAGCATTTGTATCATATTGAAAAGGCCTTCCCAAAAGAAGGTGAAAAGCATCCATATTGTCCACTTCACATGAAAATTTGTCTTCATATTCACCTATTGAAAAACTTACCCAACATTGTTCATCCACTAGTGCGTGTTGATCTTTACTCAACCGTGAAACTTTATATGGGTTAGGGTGAGGTATTTGTTTCAATCCTAACTTATCAATCATAGTAGTGGAAGCCAACTTTTTAGTAGAGGCTAAATCTATAATTACCTTGCAAACCTTACCATTCATCAGGAATTTGGTTTTGAACAAAGACTTTCTTTGTGGAGGCTCCTTGTTGGCTTGCATCAAAAGGGATCTATTGAGCATAATGCACTCACCATTGACTAGATTAGAAAATTTAGATGGGGTTGACTAATATGAACTTGTACTTTTTTTAGTTTCATCTTGAATCAAGTGTATCCTCCTCTTATTGTGTTGAACTGAACTACTACCCACCTTCTCTAGACATCTGAAAGATTGATGCCCTACTTGGTTACATGTGAAACATCTTCCTGTGAAGACATTAGGACCTCTTCCTCCAAATCGACCTCTTCTATTTCCTCTTCCACCTCTGAAGTTACCTCTATTTTTGGAATATCTTTTAGCCTCTTGTTTATTGTTGTCATTTTGTGGCCTTGGTGATGAACCTCTTCCTTGAAATCTACCTCTTCCTCTAAAGTTTGAGTTTCATCTACCCCTATTGTTTTTCTCACCTCATCTCCTTTGTTTCTCTTCTATCTTCATTGTCATTTGATAACATTTATGGACTAATTTAGGGTTAAACAAACTCAACTCATCTTGTATACTATATTTCAAACCATTTAGATAGCTAGCCAACTTTTGACTTTCATTTTCACTTAGCTTAGACCTCAAGGCCATCTTATGAAATTCTTTAGTATAGCCACTTACATTAAGGTCCTTTTGTCTAAGGTTTTGAAGCTTCTTATGGAGGGCAGCTTCATAATCTATTGGTACAAATTATTTCCTTATTTTAGCCTCCATCCTCTTCTAGGAACAAATAGAGTTCTTTCCTTCATCTATCATTTTTTGTTGTAGAAAGTTCCACCAACTCAAAGATGGTCCTTTCAACCTTGATTTTGCAATCTTAACCTTTGGTTATTCTCTACTTCTTCACATTCAAAATAAATTTCAATGGATTCAATCCATTCTAAACAATCTTCAGTATTTAGCTTACCTTGAAACATAGGAAGAACTGCCTTTGGGTCCTTCCTTCCCACTTTGCCAAGTGCCTAAAGGAATTTTTTATCTAAAAATGGATCATTTCTTGGTCTTGTTGATTGCTCCTCTTTTTTTTATTCTTCTTCATCTTCAAATTCTCCATCTTCACTTCTTCCTTATTGTTGATCTTTCAACTTTTCTATCTCTTCTTCCATAGATTCTTTCTTTTTTCCATATGCTCCTTGAGCATATTTTCCAACTCTTTGTTGGTCACATTTGTAGAAAACTCCTCCCTCTCATTTCCTTCATTGTCAAACATCACTTAAATTCAACTAGATCTTAGTGGGGCTCTAATACCACCTGATGAAAAATGAAACAATGGAAGGTTTGTTTCTCCAAGTGTTTGGGTTCCTAGACCTCAAAATTCTAAGTTTCAAATACTTAGAACAAGAAAGGGATTCAAGCCTCAATTTCCTCCTATTGACCAAATCAAAAAAAATCCATTTTAATCACACCAAAGGTTTGACATACAATAGATCAATTTCCAAAATCCCAGTCTCAATTCTCCAAAACTAGATTTACTTAGGGTCTCATCCAATTCAATAGATTTGCACAAATTGTTGAACTATGGACCAAGAAGATATGAGGGATTTTAATGTTCTAGATACCCCTAACTATCCACCACACAAAAGATTACCAATCTACTCCAAAACTCCAAATTATGGTGTAACTTACTCAAAATCCACCATCCACTTGGTTGATTTCTTCACACAAATTATTGTACACTGAAATTCCTATAATTCAAGACCAAGTACATAGGGATATTTGGTCTAAGGCTAGCTGAAAAAAATGGTAAACCTTATCTCCTGATCTCCTCCTACTAGAATCTAAAAGTGTATTAAAATACCTTTCATATTCATTGGGTTTCATGCAATTTGGATGGTGCAGTCGCGATCTATACCTCCATTTTTACAAAATCCTGTTGGAACTAGGGTTTTTGGACTGTTTATAGAAAATGGTGTATAACTTGAGATTGGGATAACCAATGGACCTTAGACTTTGTGCATCTACAAGGTTATTTATTTCTCCTTTGCCTTAGATCATTAACCCACTCTCCCTAGTCTGTACAGTTCATACACAATACAAAGAACAGGAAATTATTAAAAGAAAACTAGAAAACTTTATTGATTCTTCAAAATAAGCTATAAAAAATGAACCTATTCTATTATGAAGGTTCTTATAAAATTAAATAAACTTGATCCACTGAGCAACTACCTTTGGATTGATTGGATTTAGTTAGAACCAATGATTAGTCCTAAACTAGCAACTTTTGTTGCACTTTTGTAAAACTTGCTAAAATGTCCTAATTGAAGACTCTAAGCTCTCTTAATGTCTTGGTTAACCTTTTAATGACCTATTATTTTAAGCCTAAAAATAAGAAACTATCATATGCTATGCCCTTTAGGACTTAGGAAACTCAAGGTTTATAAAACACCTATGAGTCCTTAGCCTTTACAAATGGACTTCAGAAAAAATAAACATAGTATCATCCCAAGTTAATGTATGAGAGGCTCCAAGAATGAGTCCAGGGTGAATTTCCCCTATCTTATCTTAATAGCTCAATGGAAGGCTAAATAAATGTGGAAAGTTGGACTGGTGCTCTGCACTAGCATTATTACCACAACATGTTGAGAATGGAAAGAAATGATCTATATACTATATCAATAGAAAATTAGTTTCTTATAAGCTCAATTATAATAAAAATGAGAAATATTTTCTTGCTATTGTATTTCCCTCTCAAAAGGTATGAAATTACATGCTAGCTCATACAATGCATTTGGTTGCAAAAATTGATCCTCTTAAGTACCTTCTAAGTAAAGTTTTACTTACGGGTAGATTTGCTAAATACATGATGATTCTTTCTAAATTTGACATTCAATACATATAGCATAAAGTCATTAAAGGAAATCTATTATAGACCAACTCATTGGTTTCCCACTCCAATTTAATGTCCCTATGTAGATTAAGTTCCTAGATTCATCAAATATGTATATGACAAAAAGAATCTAGAAAATGTTCTTTGATGGGCATCATAATCAAAATAGTGTTGGTTCTAGTTTTCTATTCATCACACCTCATGGCTATACCATTCCTAATTATTATAAGATCTTGTTTCTATTCAGAAATAACATAGAAGAATATGATGCTCTCACAAATGGTATAAAATTGAATGGAGGATAACTGAGCTGCATATTTATGGAGACTCCTAACTTGTCATAAATCAAATTTAGAATGACTATCAAACCAAGGATGACAAGTTGACTCCATTCAAGAAATTTATAGATGCTCTAAGGAATTATTTTACCTTTGTCACTTTCCAACAAATTCTTGGACCTAAAAATTTTGTGATCAATTATAATAACATTGAGAAAGCTTTTCTCATTGTTGAATTTTCCTCTTAAAAGATATGAAATTACATGCTAGCTCATACTACACATTTGGTTGCAAAAATTGATCCTCTTAAGTACCTTCTAAGTAAAGTTGCACTTACTAGTAGAGTTGCTAAATAGATTTTTATTCTTTTTGAATTTGACATTCAGTACATTGAACATAAAGCCATTAAAGGAAATCTATTGTAGACCAACTCACTAGTTTCCTGCTCCAAGATAATGTTCCTATGCAGATGGAGTTCATAGAATCATCAACTATGTATGTGACAAAGAGACTCTAGAAAATGTTCTTTGATGGGCCTCATACTAAAAATAGTGTTGATGTTGTTATTCTATTCATCACACCTCATGGCTATACCATTCCTAAGTCTTACAAGCTCTTGTTTCTATGCACAAATAACATAGCAGAATATGAGGCTGTCACAAATGGTATAAAATTGGCTATTGAATGGAGGATAAATGAGCTGCATATTTATGGAGACTCCCAACTTTTCATAAATTATTTTCACAATGACTATCAAACCAAGGATGACAAGTTGACTCCATTCAAGAAGCTTCTAGACGTTTTAAAGAATTATTTTACCTTTGTCACTTTCCAAAAAATTCCTAGACCTAAAAATAAGGCTATAGATGTTATAGCTACCTTGGCATCCATCTTATAATATCAAGAGCATAAATCTCAGTTTGAATTACTAGTGGAAAAACTACATTACCCTGCCTATGATGCCCCTGAAAACTAAGTCATTTACACTATTTTTGGTCATGATTCTTCCTAGTATGCTACCATCTACTCCTACCTTCATGACCAAATTATTCTTGGCAACCTCACTCACAACAGAAAAACACCAACCTATTCATAATGCTTCCCATTATACCCTTATCTCTTATGACTTTCATAGTAAGGGTCTAGATGGAATGCTTCTTAGGTTCTTAGAGACATATGAGTTTGAATGGGCATTGGCTGAAGTCCATGATGGAATTTGTGGTTCTCACTACTCTAATGGCCTTGCAATTGCTCAAAAATTGCTTAGGGGTGGTTACTATTGTCCTACTATGCAAGAAAATGTTGTGTGTTATGCTAAGTTCTACACAAAATATCACTTACATGGTCACTTGATTCATGCCCCTAGATGTGAATTGATTCCATCTATTACACATTTTACTTTTTAGTAGTGAGCCTTTGATCTAGTAGGAAAAGTATATCCTAGCTCTTCAAGTGGACATAAGTTTATTATCACGACCATAGAATACTTCACTAAGTGGTTTGAGGTTGTCTTTCTTTCTAATGCTATAAGAAATAATATTTCTTTGTTCATATTGAATCACATTATTTGTCAATGTGGCATTCCCTCGTCCATAGTCAATAAAAATGGATGAAAATTAAGGAATAAGGACTTTAGATAGTTGTGTAAGAAGTTCAAGATCAAAAAACATTGGTCTTCTATCTATTATCCCTAAGGGAATGGTTAAGTTGAGGCTTCAAATAAACTAGTGCTGAAAATCCTACATATAACTATGCATAAGTTTGGGAGAGATTGGCATCTACAGATTAATCTTGTGCTTTGGGCATGTAGAACTACCATGCACACACCTATTGGAGCTATTCCTTTTGCTCTAGTTGGTTCTGAGGTTGTTTTACCACTTGAGGATGAAATTACATCTTTGTGAGTCTCCTTGAAAGGGCTAATCACAAATGAATATTATAGAGATATGATGATACATGAGCTTGAAGTCCTAGATGAACATTGTAAGGATACTTTTGATTATATTATATCTTATGAGAAAAGAATCCCTACAAGCTATAATAAGAAGGTTTATCCTAGAGAATTTCAAGTGGATGATCTTGTCCTTAGAAAAAATCCAAAAAACTAGCAAAATAGAGAAAAGAAGGGCAAGTTTGAACTTAATAGGCTTGGTCCCTACATAGTCACAACCACATTTGGATTTGGCTTATATCATCTCTCTACACTTGACGGAGAATAACTTCCCAAGATCATTAACATACTTCACCTCTATAAGTTCTATGCTTAGATGTTTTCTTACTTAGTGCTTGTACATATATCATGATCTTGAAAAAATACAAAAATATATATATGATGCTGAAAAAATCATAAAAATCAGTAAAAGTCTAGAAAAGAAAAGAAAATCCTACCAAGTGGTGAAATGTAGAAACGGGTGCTACTTAAGACCCTTGCACCTATGTCTGTAAGTATCTTGCTTTGCATTCATGAACCTTTCTGTTAGGATATTTAGAATAAATGAGAGGGGGGTTGAATCAGTTATCCTCATGTCCATATTTATAAATTTAGCTTTTAAAAAATCCAGTAAACTTAATCAAACTCATGAACAACACATTGAATAAAATTGTTCATCAACATTCAACTTAATCATTCTATTTTATCTCATTTTTGAGTAAGTGCCAACTAGTAGAGTAATATCAAAATTAAAAATAAACTTCAAACTTAAAAATAACAGTTAGCATAAACACATAACAAACATCCACATAAATATTTGACACCAGTATTTAATGTAGAAACCTAATTTGGGAAAAACCACCAAGTAACATGCTACGACTTTTCACTCTTCTCAAGTGAGCTTTGGTAGGAGTGAACCCTATTAAAGGTTACAAAACACATTTTTAGTTATGACATTATTAAAGGATTTAAATCATCCTTTTAGGAGTGGCCTTGTTAGAGGACTTTAGAACATTCCCTTAGAATGTCACCTTTGTTAAAGGATTTACACATGACTATTAAGTCAACCTTAATCAAAATGATTTTATTGCTATTGGATGTCTATTGGGAAAGCAAGTTATTGAGAGGGGGGGAAGGGGGTGTGAATCAAGATCTATAATTTTTTTTTAATCTTCTTGAAACAAATCAAATGCATTCACCTTTAATGTATCTCATATTAGCGTCATGAATCATATAATGATAAACTAAAATAGATCTAACCACTCATCACATCCATAAACATGAAAGCAAATGTAAACACATAACACAAAAGATTTGGTCTCCTAGAAACCCTCCAAGGTGAAGGTAAAACTAGGGTGGGGATGACACCCACAAATATTCACTATTACAACAATAAAGTGTTCCTATTAAGGCTACAATGTTTGATCACTTCTGGTGATCTACCCTATGAAGGGTCTTCCCTACTAAGAGCTTACAAGAATTATCTAGTCTACCTTGATTAAAGGATTAAACTTACAACTAAGTAAGCACCATGTTAGGATATTTGTATAGGCCTATTAGGACCACTCTATTAAGAGATTTATCCCAATTCACTTGATAGAATGTATCAGTACCTAATCCCTTGGTTAGAACTATGATGCTTGATTACAAAATCACTTCTCCAATTATAATCTAATCTCCTATTTGATCAACTATGTTCAATCCATCACTGATAGGTTTCTTTGCCTAGGATTTTCTCCTAACTATTCAAAAATAGCCATTTTACACATACACCTCTCTCTCTCTCTCTCTCTCTCTCTCTCTATATATATATATATATATATATATATATATATAATATATTTCTCTCTGATTTAGAGTTTGGGTCCTCCTTAAATAACCAACTAGAGAAGGTTCTGGATCATAATCAATGATTTAGATTTCTCCCTTTTGCCACTTAATCCTTCTATTTTTTTGATTGGTTACACTACCTTCATGGGGATTAATGATATATGAAAAAACATGTAAGAAACTCCTTATTTGTCTCAAAAATCATTAAATAATGTATAAAAGTCAGCCAAAATCTTTTACCTAAGTGTTTGTGTCATTCCAAACACATATACCAAAACTAGTTTACTCAACACATGAATCTTTTGACAATTGATCATGACTAATACTCATGTTGTCACTCAACTTATGAATGCTCAACACTACCTATGTAACTCAACATGAACTAACTTTTTTTAGCATTCCATCTACTAACTTCTATTTTACTTAGCATAAGCTATCACTTGGTACATACTACGGTGCTCAACAGCTAGAGACTTGCTTGACTTCTAAAATGTGAACAAGTCCAAATACATCATTTGACCTTCATTGGGTGGCTCGGTCACAGTGATGACCAAACAAATCTACCTACAAAATGACTAAGTGTTTGACACTAATAGTCAACATGACTTAGAGATCAACAATCTCCCACTTTTACATTAGTGAGAAAAATACCTTGTCATGACTAATCATTACATCCAAACTTAAAAAATAGAACCCCCCCCCTTAAACTGTGACTCTGTGTTCATAAAGACTTCACTATATAGATCATATATACATATCTTCAAAAATGAGTAACTCATTAAATTATGTCATACCTTTGATCTTTGGATGATTTCCCATTGTGACATTCATATGTTCACATTTCCCCCTTGTTTATATATCATGGTTTTTCACCCTTGTTTTGTCACTCATGGTTGTGGGGGTATTGGGATCAAATTTTACTTGTCCAAGAATGATTTAAGAATCTATAGAATCATATCTAGTACATTATCTCAACTAGATATAATAGATTTAAGAACTTTTATTTTGATTTCTAGCTAAGAAGCTAGATCAACCAAATTGTCTGTAGTTGAGAGCTATAGATATCTCTATACTAAGTCCTTTATAGCTATTAGTTCTCTTTGCATGACCTGAAAATGAGTTATCAATAGGGATTAAATAGACATCATTTTTTCCCTTATATTTCTATATTTAGCCATCAACTCAGCTAGTCTCCCTTGTGCACAAGTCAACCTATTAAAATGAATGGAGCTTGAACTTGCGTCCATGCTTAAAGAATGTCATGTTGACTTTGAATCTTCCTAAAGTTTGTCAATAGACTATTGACTATCTTGGTAAAGAACTCTACATCACAAAGCTTCTTGTATAAAGAATGAAAATTTGGTATAACTTCCTCTAAATTATTTACAAGGGTAGAAAGTTCAACTTGCTTAATGGAAATTTTTGTTGAAACTTTCTCCAAAACTTTGGTCTCAAATTTCTTTTTGGATCACCTCATTATATTTTCATTAGCCTCAATATCATAATATTTTACCTTCTCAACACTGTGAAATAGCATATCTATAATATGCGCCTTCTCATTAATATCCTAAATGTTAAATGCATCAATAAAATTACATTAATTTCTAGAGTACCATTTTTTTTTTGTTGCTCTCTCCTAAACTCCTCTTGTTTGGTCTTCCTCTTCAATAACTCATGAAAAATTTGTATTTGACCAAATTTTATGTTCTCAGGGTCATACTTAGGTAGCAATATGACCTCAACTAATGTTACAAGCTTAATAGGGGATCTGATCTTCTTTCTCAACAATTGTATTCCTCGATGTGCTATTGCTCAACACAATGAGTTGTAATGATGATATGTCCATGCTCAATCTTAGCTCACCCTATCCTTGACTAGTATAAATACCAACTAAAATAGACTACTAATGAGTAGTAATCACTTTCATTTTAGGTGTAGAAATTATCTTTGTTTTAGTTGGTGTAGAGGTTTCTACACTTGGAAATTGAACTAGTGCATGTATAACCTCTTTCTCTTTAGGCTCATGGTGCTCCTTGGTATTTGAATGTACAACCTCATTTCCCTCAATGTTAGGTGTTGAGGCATCAATTATTGAATTATCTACTTTCTCTTTCTCCTATCCTTATTCTTTGTCAATTACAAGGTTGTCCTTAGGTGATGAATGTAGAAGTGTAATTATAGCCTTGGCCCGTTCCTCAATACTTACACCTTGTATGCTCTTTTTTTCAACTATGACTATAGTCATTGTAGAACTATTAGATGCTAAGTTAATAATTGGAGAACTTTCCATCCTAGGGTAGTCATGCACTTCTATAAAAACTAGACTGATGCATGGTAGATGTGTATCTAAGGCTTCCTTGATGAATGTGTCATTCTTAAGATCTTCCTCAGTAAAGGTATTGATATTTAGCTGTGTATCCTTAGGTACATCTTCAATAGTGACAACATCTTGTTGTTCACTCTCCTCTACTTTTCTTCTTATTTCTTCCTCTAGATTTTATGACTCATTTATATCTTCCTTATTATCTAATTCAACTTCTTCTTCCTCATTTTCTTCTTTTGTTGTTGAAATTAACATCCCAAATGCTTTTTACCACACTAATTTTATTTCTTGTATGACATGCTCAATTTTATTTTTCAAAATTTTATAAGCCCTTTCCTTGGGAATAAACTTCTTGGCATAATCTCTTAGGGCTATAGACATATATGTCTTCCTAAATCTAGCATTTTTTGAGCTAATTTATTTCTTTGATTTTTCTTTCAATAGACAATGCCCATTTCTATTGATTATCCATTTTATTATACCATTTTTCTGGTCCTTACCCAACTCTATAGGTGTATACTTCAATTTTATCATCATATCCAAAACTACTTTCCCAACCTTCTCTTATCAATTTTCTCTAATGAATCATATTTTAATGTTGACAACCTAAAATACCTACTAAATTCTTGATGTTATCACATACCATTTCAATGTCTTGAGGAGGTTGCATGGGAATAATCTAAATTTTTCTCATGTCATCATATTCGGTTCTTTCTCCTTCATCCTCTTCATCATCAAGAATTACTACCAGTTTCCTCCTTTGTTTTGTCTTCCTAATAAAGATTTTCATTCTATTGGATAACTAATTCATTTCTTCTCTTTAAGGATTTCTTCAACTCCTTTCTTGCTACTTCAAGATTCTCTAGTATGATTTGTATGTCAAGCTTCTGATTCTCAACTATCTTTCCCAAATTTTAAGCCTCCATCTCCAAGAGCTTAGCTCTTAAGTGATTCGACTTCTTCTAAGAGAAAAAATCTCTGATGCCAATTATTGGAAGTCTATTGGGAAAGTAAGATACTAAGAGGGGGGAGGGGGGTGATTCAAGATCTATAAAAATTCTATCTTCTTGAAACAAATCAAATGAATTCACCTTTGACTCATCTCATATCGGCATTATGAATAATATAAAAATAAACTAAAATTGATATAGCTACTCATCACATCCATAAACATGAAAGGAAATGTAAACATGTAACACAAAAGATTTGGTTACCCAGAAACCCCCCAAGGTGAAGGTAAAACATGGGTGGGGATGACACCCACAAATTTTCACTACTAAAAAATTAAAGTGTTCCTATTTAGGCTACAATTTTTTATCACTTCTATTGATCTACCCTATGTAGGTCTACCATAACAAGATCTTACAAGACTTATTCAGTTTACCTTGATTAAAGGATTTAAACTTACAGCTAAGTAAGCACTCTACTAGGAGAATTGTATAGGTCTATTAGGACCACTTTATTAAGAGATTTTCCCTAATTTAGTTGCTAGAATGTATTAGTATCTTATCCTTTAGTTAGCACTTTGATGCTTGATTATGAATCTCCTCTCTCCAATTCTAATCTAATCTCCTATTTGATAAAATTTGTTCAGTCCTTCACTACTGGGTTTCTCTACTTGGTATTTTCTTCTAAACATTCAAACATAGCCTCTTTCACACATACACTTCTCTCTTTGCTCTATATATTCATCTCTTAGATTTGAAATTTGGATCCTCCTTAAATAGCCAACTAGAAAATGTTCTAGAACATAATCAACAATCAAGATTTCTCCCTTTTTCCACTTAATCCTTCAAGTTTTCTAAATGGTTACACTTCCTTCATAAGGATTAATGATATCTGAAAAACATGTAAACAACTCCTTGGTTGTCTCAACAATCATTAAATCATTTATAGAAGTTATCCAAAATGTTTTACATAAGTGTTTGTTCCATTCCAAACACATATACAAAAAATGGTTTACTCAACACATGAATCTTTTGATGCTCAGTCATGACAAATACTCATGATGTCACTCAACTTTTGAATGCTAACTAACTTTTTTTAGCTTGGCATTTTCTAACTTTTGAATTACTTGACATAAACTATCTTTTAGTAATTACTAGGTGTTAGAATCAAAACAAAATGTGAACAAGTCCAAATACATCATTTTGCCTTCATTGAGTGGTTCGGTCGTAGTGATGACTAACTAACTTTGCCTAGGAAATGAGTAAGTGTTTGACACTGATAGTCAACATGACTTGGAGATCAACAACTACTACCACAATGATTAGAAAGTAACATTTAGGTTTGATATGATAATATACAACTCACTTTGCAAATTCATATCTCTATTTAGCTTAACATGAGTTCATTGACTAGATTCCATCTCTCTCAAAAACTCAAATCTTGTTGGCAACTCTTCATACAATATCCCACATCAAAAACATTGCACTTCTCCTTTGCAAGTCTATTCTCCACTTGTCTCTACAAATTAAAGTACAACAACCCTCTAAAAAATCCATATGCCTCCTTAAATAGGTATCTTAGATATTTTTTTTTCTTAAACATAACTATAGATCTTAGGGCTATGATTAGATTCAATAGATTCAATTAATTCAACCATCCTCTATTCTTCTTCTTCCTTCTTGAACTTTCTAGAAGCATACCTTAAAGTATTAGCCTTTGATTTCTCAACTAATCATTTCCATTCATTAAATATTCTAGCTCATTAATCATTATCATCAAAACATTTTAATTAATTCAAGAATTTAACTATGTTAGCTATGAATCTTGATTCTTTTTGAAATTGTTAGTCTACTAACACTCAGTCATAACTATGTTCAGTTGCTCAGTCATCACCAAACTCTTGTGTTCAATTTACACTATGAAACTCAGTTATTACTATCACTCAACATTCTCTATCACTTGGCCAACACTGATACTCGGCCAACATTATTCTACTCGGCAATGCTTACATTACCTAATCTTTTGTTTGATACTTGGTTGCTTCACAAGTCTTTTTCTTCTCAACTGATCTTTCTTTCTTCTTGCAATGAATAAACAACACATTATCCTGTGAAGTACTAATTGATCCAATTCCCATTGTAATTCTATCATATTATCACATCTCAACTCAACCTTTCACTAGGTCATCTCATGATCTCTTCTTTTCAAGTCCTCTTCACCAATCAAATGATATGACACTCTCTACATTGTTTTTAAATGTCTTACTAGTAAGGTTTGAAATTAATGACAACATAAAAAATTTTCTACATTTGTAGTTCCAACAATCTTTCTCTTTGAGATTGATGGAAATACCTTCAAAATACAATATTTCCAAGTTGCCATGCAATCCAAAAAGTAACCAACTCCACAAGTGTTTCACTGCTCATCTCCCTTTGAATTTGTGTTATCTCTTTCTTAGTTTCATTTTGATCATCATCCAATGCAATCTAAGCATACTCCCTCTATCATTTCAGCACATACTCTATTTCTCTGCCTCTTACTAATAGGAAAACTCTTTATATGGTAATTGATCATACTCTCCCTATTTCTCATAGCTCTCTCTCTCTCTCTCTCTCTCTCTCTCTCTCTCTCTCTCTCTCTCTCTCTCTCTCTCTCTCTCTCTCTCTCTCTCTGATGACAATGCCAAATACATTTCAATAACCATACTAGGTTCATTGTCAAACATCCTTATTTTCATGAAAATGTTAGATATTTATGATATGTGGTCTTAGCTCCTTTATCATCAAACAATAACTTCTATTTCAGCTCTTCTTACTACTTCACATCACCCCACACCTTTAAATAGATCCTAAAGTGTGATCTCCTGCATCAATATGTAAGTTATTCCAATAGCAACATTTGATGCAATGCTACATCTCTTCTCACTTTGTTTTGGATAGGGGAGTGACCCCTAACTTTCCTCTTAAGTACACATGTTCTTATTTAAGTAGTGCCTTAGTGAATATATCATCTATCTACCCCTTTGTGTTCACATATTCAAGCCTCACTTCTTTATCTTGCACTAACTCTCTCAAGTAATGATAGTTGATCACAATTTTGTTTGTCTTTGTATGCATCACATGATTCTTTGAAATTTTAATAGAACTTGTATTATCACAATAGATCACTATAGGTTCAATAATCTGTTCCTTCATACCTTTGAACAATTGTCTGATCCAGACAATATTTGAACAATTACTACTATAGCAACATACTCAACTTCTATTGTAGATTGTGAAATACATTTCTCTTCTTGCTTGTCCATGAAATCATCCTCTTTCCTAGAAACAAAGTTCCTCCATCAGTTCTTAGCTCAAACTTGTCATTCTTCTTGTACCATAAGCCATAGTTTTCTATCCCTTTCAAATATCTCATTATGCTTTTCACAACCATCATGTGATTCTCCTTAGGATTAGAATACAATCTTAAAACTATTCCAACCACTAATGCAATGGTAGGTCTTTTATGAGCAAAAAATTACAAATTTTTAATCATTAATCTGTAGAATGTTTGATTTACCTCTGCAAAATCATCATTCTTTGATAGTTTATTTCCAATGACCATAAGTGTTCCAACTAGTCTTGAATCTTCCATACCACAAATTTTCAGTATCTCCTTGATATACTTTGATTGTGTAATGTATATTCCTCCTTTCTTTTGATAGACTTGTAAACCAAAAAATAATTTAATCTCTCCAAATATTAACATCTCAAACTCTTTCTTCATTTCATTTGCAAAAATTTTACACAATGAATCTTTCCCTTCAAATATGATATCATCAAAAAAAAATTTAGTTAGTAATACATTGTTCTCATATTCACTTTTTAGGTACAAATTGTCATTATCATTAGTTCTTGAAAAACCAATTTTTACTAAATAAGTATGTAGCCTTTCATACCATTCTCTAGGGGCTTGCTTCAAACCATACAAAGCTTTCTGTAACTTACATACCATGTTTCTCTTGGTAGGCTCAACAAATCCTTTAGGTTGTTCAAAGTAGACTTCATATTCTAGAATTTGATTTAGAAATATAGACTTCACATTCATTTGATGAACCTTGAAACCTTTGTAAGCAACATAACTTACTCCTTCCAACCTTGCAATTGGAGAAAATTTCTCTCCATAGTAAATTCCTTCTTCTTATGCATATTCCTTATAAACTAGTGTTTCCTCATTCCTGTGACTTTACCTTTCTCATTAGCTTGTTTCTAAATACCCATTTTGTTCCAATCACATTCTTGTTCTTTGGTCTAGGTACTAGTGTCCATGTCTTGTCCTTTTCAATCTGATCAATTTCCTCATTCATAGCTCTTATCTAGTCTTCATTCTCAAGTGTATCCTTAACGATTCTAGGCTCAAACTCACCCAACAAACATGTATCATTATTTAATTTTTTTCTTATCATAACTCCTAAACCCTTATCTCTAGTGATTTGATATGGTGTATGATGTCTCCTTACATACTTTTCTAGCACAAGTTCAAATCTTCTTACTTCTTGTGGTAATTTAATTGGTTTAGCATGATTAATATCTTCATGACCCTCTTGTTATATCCATGGTTTTATCATGGGTTCATCCATCCAATAGTTAGTAGTCATTGCCTGTTGCTTAACTTCAACAGTCTAATGCTCAACACATTGTTTTTTCTTGACAAAACTTCTTTGCTAAGACTCAGTAATATCCTAAATCCACATCACTTCAACTAGTCTCTCGAATTTAGGAATTGTATTAGGTTCTCCTTCAGAGACATATACAAAATTTCTATAATCTTCAGGTTCTTTCTTGCATTCCTATTCATTCTTTTCTACAAATTCATCAACTCTAACATTTCCACTTTCAACAATCTTTTTAGTATTAGAATTCAAGCACTTATATACCTTATTCTTTGTGGAATATCCTAGGAATATTCCTTCCTCACTTTTTTCATCAAGTTTACCTTTCCTAGTATCTTTCAGAATATAACATTTTCTTCCAAAAACTTTGAAGTAATTCACATTAGGTGCATGACCATACAAAATTTTAAAAGGTGATTTATCAGTACCTTTCTTGACTTGTACTCCATTCAAGTTATAAACAATAGTACTTTAAAATTATCTCTAGAATTTTTGTGAGACATTCTTTTCCATCATCAGTACTCTTGTACAATCCATGATGAATCCATTCCTTCTTTGAGCTATACCATTTTGTGGTGGAGTTCTAGGAATAGACATCTACCTTATGGTATCTCTATGAAGAATATGTTGAATTCATCGTATATAAATTCTCCTCCTCTATCAAATCTTTAGAATTTCAAGCTCTTACATGTTTCTTTCTCAACTCTACCCAAATACCACTTAAATATTTGAAATCATCATATTTTTCTATAAGAAACATCACAATCATCATCCTAGAGTAGTCATCAACAAACAAGATAAATTAATTATCACCATAATAAGTTTTTCATCCACTTGACCACATAAATCAATATGAACTAATATTAAAAAATCATTAAAAGAGTAAACTTTTCTCTTGAAACTACACTTCTCCATTTTTCCCAATTGACAATTTTTGTACATCACCTTATTGGGTTTACTTAGCTTTGGTAATCCTCTTACTTTCTTATTCTTACTAATCTCAACAATATTATCAAATTTTTCATGACAAAATATCCTATTCTACTCCATAGCTAAACATCTTTAAATTGTGCAAACAAACATGTTTCATAAGATACTTGTCTAGATATTAGAACAAGTTACCTCTGGTTTTCTCTCCACTTCCAATTAGTTCACTAGTAGCATCATAGATATTTTCTTTCCTATTTTGAAAATCAACTCTATAACTTGAATTGATAAATTTTGCCACACTCAACAAGTTATATTTTAGACCTTCAACCCAATATTCATTATCCCTTTCACAAGAAATGGTGCATCATTTTCAAACTTGACACTACTTACACTATAATGTATCATCTTATCAAAATTACTTATATCACCATTCATGTGATGTTAATATCCATTATAAATTATCCATCTATCATTCTTTCTTATATGTGATATTAAAGAAGTTTTCTCATGCAACTCATCATCAGATTCATCTTTCATAGCAATATATACAACTTCTTTATCATTTTCATTAGTGTCACTACTAGTAGTTTCTTCAACAATGTAATAGGATTTCTTACCTTTTCCCTTGTGATCTCTATTTCCTCATCTATACCTATTGTCTCTCCTTCATCAATATTAATTATCCTTCCTTTCATCCATTTCTTCTGTGTCAAGACACCTTCCTGCAATATGACCAACCTTGTTACATGTAAAATAGATATTAGGGAGTTTACCTTTGTATTTTCCCTTCCCTCTTGGTATCCTTCTAGCCAATAATTCCTCAAGTTTATCAAGTTCATCATTTGATTCAATGTCTTAGCCAATAATGCTTGCTTTTCTTCTTTCCTCTAGATTCATTAAGAGTCAATTTTTCTTTGAAAGCACTTTCAACATTAGTGGGTTTGTAATTATCAAAATTATCTAAGTTCTTGTATTGTAGAAACTCTAATAGCATAGATAAAAAGTAAGGTCCTCAATACCTTTTTGATTGTTGTTTCCTCCGATATGATAACACTAGTACTCCTAATTCCATTCATCAATTCTTTGATTTTTCCAACATATTTTCACCTTCCTTCATCTCTGTGTCATGAAACTTTCCTCTTAAGCTCTCTACCTAGGCTCTCACCACATTTGTGTCTCCTCCATGGATCAATGCCACCTTGTCCCATACTTGCATTACATTTTCATTATCTTTTACTTCTTCAATTTTAGAATAACTCAGGGAGGATGTGATCTCAATCATCATTTGGTTATGATCCTACTTCACTTTCATTTTCTCAAATATCATAGGTCTAGGAACCTCAATGTACTCATTCTCTAGATAGTAAAGTGCAGAATATACAATACTAGATAGATTCAACTTCATCACCCTTTTCTATGGAGAGAAGTTCTCCTTGCTCAACTTGAGTACCTCTCTCTTATACACCTTGATCTGTAGCTTTAAGTCCTTCAAAGTTTATTACAAGCATCAATGCTTTGATACTGATTGTTAGAATATTCTAAACAACTAAGAGGGGGAAGGGGTGTGGATCAATTTATCCTTAGGTCTACATGTATAAATTTAACTTTTAACAACTCTAGTAAACTTAATCAAACTCATGAATAACACATAAAATATAACTATTCATCACTATTCAACTTAATAATTCTATTTGAACTCTTTATTTAGTAAGTGTCGACTAGAAGAGTAATATCATAGTTAACAATAAACTTCAAACTTAGAACTAATAAGTAGCATAAACACATAAAAATCATCCACACAAATTTTTGATAAAAGTATTTAACATGGAACCCAATTTGGGAAAAACAACCAAGTAGCATGCTACCACTTTTCACTCTTCTAAAGTGAGCACTATTAGAAGCCAACCTTGTTAAAGGTTACAAAACACACTATTAGGTGTGACCTTGTTAAGGGATTTAAATCATCCTGTTAGGAGTGGCTTTGATATAGGACTTTAGAACATTCCCTTAGAATGTCACCTTGTTAAAGGATTCACAAATGAATGTCAGGTCAATATTAATCAAAAGGATTTTACTACTACCATAATGATGAGAAAGTAACAACTAGGTTTTATCTAATAACATGCAACTCACTTTGGAAATTTAGATATCCATTCAACTTAACACTGGCTCATTGAGTGGCCTCCATCTCTCTCAACAACTCAGATATGCTTGGAAACTCTTCAAGAAATCTCCTACATCATAAAATTTACACTTCTCCTTTGAAAGTATGTTCTAAACTTGTCTCTACAAATTCTAGTCCAACAACCCTCTAAAACATCCCATATATCTCAAATAGGTAGCTTAGATATTTTTCCACTTAAACATAACATAGATCTTAGGGTTATGATTAGATTGATCACATTAAATGAATTTAGCCATCTTTAGTTCTTCTTCTTCCTTCTTGAGCTTTCTCAAAACATACCTTCAAATCTTATCCTTTGATCACCCATATAATCTTTTCCATGCATTAAATAATATAACTCATCAATCCTTATCATCAACACATTTTTATTACTTCAAGAATTTAATTGTGTTGGCTATAAATTTTGATTCTTTCTCAAAATATTAGTCTACTCAATTTACACTATTAAACTTGGTCATTACTATCACTCGATATTTTCTATCACTAGGCCAACATTGATACTTGAGAAATGTTTTTCTACTAAAAAATGCTTAAGTTCCTTAATCTTTTATTTAAGATACTTGATTGCTTTAAAAATTTTATTCTTTTCAATTGATCTTGATTTCTTTCTTATTGTAATGAATAAACAACACATTATCTTGTCAAGTATCAATTGATCAAGTGACTATTGCAATTCCATCACATTATCACATCTCAACTCAACCTTTCACTAGGTTATCACATGATCACTTTTTTTCAAATCATCTTCATCAATAAAATGACATGAAACTCTACATAGTTAGTAAATTCCTTACCAGTAAGGTTTTACATCAATGAAAACATAAAACTTGTTCCATATTTTTAGTTCCAACACTTTCACTTCACATTCCTTTGCTAACTCTCATCTAGGTTTAGGAGGCACAAACTACATAACTTATTAGGGTCTCCTTATTTCATTGGTATTTTTTTGAAAAACCACTAAATAATGATTTTGAACACTTTCCACTTGACATCGAGTGTTTCTTGACACTTATTGGATACTTAAGCTATAATATAGGGTGTTGTGATACTTCTCATTAGTAGAGTTTAGTCCTAAAAGAGATAATCATGTGGCTTACACCCACATACTTAAATGCTAAAACTAGATAAGATTTGTTGGATTTTTTAATCTTTGTGTGTTCTTTATGACGATTTATTTGCTGAATATTCCTTCCTAAATATTCTTTCAATGATGTCATGGACTATAAGACTAGGGGCATGGGGCATGTTTTCTTTTTCTTTCCACCCATGGGTATACTTTGTTGATCTTGGGTGTCTTGAGCATCTTTCTTGTCCTACTTGATACTTATGGTCTTTAAGTTATCATCCTTGACTAATTTTTTCATGTGTCTGCTTATGGTCATCTAGACATTTTGTGTCTTGATATAAGCATAATCTAGCTACATCAAACTTGGGGAATCTAACTACACTATCATCTTGATCTTTATTTCTTTGATGCATAGGTTGGGTTCCCACATACCTATCCAATATCAATCATATTCATGTCCTCATTATTTATGCTAGTGATTATTGTATGATCTTTAGATGTCCCTAATAAGGTTTGGTGATAAAAACTAGGACCTACCTATATAACTCTTACAATTGCACCTTCGCATTCTAGCTTACAATTTAGGGTACATTTTTTATTTTGAATGTTGAGAGAGTCATCCTTTTCTTTTGTGGATAAGCCAATCAACTATTTTTGTCTCCTCTTTCTTCTTCTTGAACATTTCTTTCACTTCTTTTTGGTCTTATCAACTTAATGCTTCTTTAATTTTAGTAATTACGAGGGGTTAATCTCATACTCATATCTAATCTATCCAAGTGATAAGCTTTCAAATCATGAGTCTATACTATAACATAGAGGCAAACATACGAGAGAGACAACATCAATACATCAATACATCCATGAGCATATCAACATAAGAGAAGCATACATAAAAATAATCATACATCACATGGAAGCATAAATATAAGTGTTAAAACATAGAAGATATTGTTAGCAAGTACATTTAACCAAGATAACTAAGAGAGGGGGTGGGGGGTGAATTGGTTATCCAACTATTAAAATTTTTATCAAGCTTATTAATCCTTAACCATGTGAACATTATAACCACCAATAATAACAAGATCAACATATACAATAACACTAGATATGTCAACTAAGGAAACCCTTGATCAGAGGGAAAACCCAGGTGGGGATGGTACCCGCACAATGATGTACTAATATAAAAGTTCCTTGTAAGAGGATGGACTCTATTAGGATACATAGAAATACATTAAGTACATATCAATCCCTATTAGGAGACTTTGAATCCTTGTTAGGAGATTCCAACCCTATTAGGAGTTGTGCCAACCCTATTAGGAGTTGTAGAAGGTAGAAGAACTTACTGTCCAAAAAACTTCAAGGGAAAGACCACCAAACACATTGTCCAACTAATTTGTATATTATTCCTTTCAGAATAATATAAATAAAATAACTCAAACTCCTCTATCCTCTTGACTAGACCAAACCTCTTTCATATCTTAATATCATATTACCAACTTTGCATCCAATAATCCCTTGGATCACTTACATGCATTTACCAACTTCACATATCACTTGCTCACATATAATAGAATTCACACACTTTCACTTGTATGAACTTAACACAAGGAAATGACCTTCCATTATACCATATCCTCAAAATAATTCCTTGACTCAGCCTTGAGTCTTTCCCAATTAATTATAATAGGACCTCATTAATAAATTATAATTCATTACACATTTTCATAATCAAAAAACATTATTGGCTCATAGTCTTTACAACTTCTCACATGTGTGACCTCTAACCTTTCACACTCACTAATATCATCATCAAGTTGTCTACTATTAGTGTCTAAATTTTTGTATCATGATTCTATCCATGTTAAAAGATACAATCCAAACACCATAAATTACTTCTTAGGTAATTTGTCTCCACTTTATCTTCTATAATTATTAAATAACTCTCGCATGCCTTTGACTCTCTATACATGCACTTTTCCACTTCATCAAGACATAATGTACAACATATCCTTAATTGTGCTTAATCTTATCATAAATACATAGTCTATACAATATCATTCTTTATCTACTACTCTTCTAGTCTTTACATAAACAATACCATGTTGACATTAATTACAAACATAGTCATGAATACAACATGTTAATCATGCTAGCTATCTCTCCAATGATTAGGATACTCTCCCAAAGGAATACCATCAACATTAATGCTAATAATATCACCCTTTGGTATTGATAGAAATATTGACGAGAAACATCTAAGTTCCAAGAATACCAAATCCAACTCTGTTGTTGTTGTTCTCTTCTTTTCAAATCCTCTTCATCAGTCAAATATAAAAATTAGAGGAACAACTTTCCATCTATTCTTCCTCGCTCTTTCATGCATCAAAATGAATTGTTCACACTTCTAACTTAAAGTAATAACTCTCCATCTATTCTTTCTAATTATTACATGCATGGAGATCAATTGTTTACAATTCTACCTCACTGATATAACTCAATATTTCTCCCAATTGACATGAATGTACTCATGAACAATTTCCCCCATACATACATCTCCCACACACTATCAAAAGATTTTTTTCATTCATAGTTATTCCCTATTGACATCAATGACAAAGGCTTCACTATGTCAATAATCTTCTCAAAGTATTCAACCAACCCAAGTGTCCAAAGACACTATTCCATAACAAATACCAAGAGTCCTTCATGACTCTATTCATCTCAAATACTTCCCCATAAAGGAAGCATCAATATTTAGTCCAAATAAATAATTATGCTTTGTACCACTAGTCTAATGCACTCTCCACATCATCTATTCATAATTAGGTAGGGGAATAACCCCAAGCATACCTCGCAAATACTCAAACGTATCCTTAGGAAAAGGCTTTGTAAAGATATCTATAATTTACTCTTTTGTATTCACATACTTAATAGATATATGCTTAGTCTTGGAGTGCAACATAGGAATCTTAGAAATAGATATATTACATCTATTATAACAATGTATGATAACATATTCTAAAAATTATATCCCAATGTCCTTCAATATCTTCTTCATCCACATGAGCTTATTGCTATTGTTTGTTGGTCCTACATATTTTTCTTCTACTATACTCAATGAGATATAGACTCTTTTATTTCTTAGCCAAGAAAGCAATCTTCTTCTAAGGAAAAATACTTCACCACTAGTGTTATTTCTATCATCCATATTGCCTACCCAATCTGCATCAATATATGCACACAAAGTAAAGTCACTTGATCTGCCATACCACAAGCCAAAATTAGATGCACCCTTCTAATATCTAAAAATTCTCTTTACTATTGCATAATGTGCTTCTCTAGCATCTACTTAAAATCTTGCTACTATACCAATTGCATTTTCTTTTATCTAGTGTGGTGTGACTAGTTATAATAGGTTCACCAACAAGCTTACACCTTTTCAAGCTAAATATTTTCAACAAGTCTCTCAAATACTTATTCTATGATAGGAAGATACCATCGTTGTTTAGTATAATCTATACACGTAAGAAATATTTCATCTCACCAATCATACTCATCTCAAATTCATTCTCTATTTCATCAAAAAATTTATCACTTTCTTCATCATTTCCTCCAAAGATTATGTGTCCATAAATATCAAAATAATCAACAATCCATTCTTAATTTCTTTCAAATACAAATTACTATATGTCGCACCTTTAGCAAATCCCAACTTTGCCAAATACTTGTCCAATCTTGCATACCAGATTCTAGTTGCTTGTTTTAGACCATATAATGGTTTCTTCAATATGCATACCATATCCTTTTCTCCTATCAAAGGAAATCCTTTAGGATTCTCAATGTAGACTTATTCTTCCCATTCTCCATTATTAAATGCTAACTTTACATCCATCTGATACACTTCAAACTTCTTACTTGTTGCATAAGCCAAGAATATTCTTACTACTTCAATTGTGGCAATAGGGGAAAATATCTCTTCATAGTCTATACCTTCTTATTGTGAGTATCCTTTGCATACTAATATTTTTTTATTTCTTACAACCTCACCTTGTTCATTCATCTTGTTCTAAAAACCCATTTAGTGTTAGGATTAACCATAGACAAAAATAACTACTACATGCAAATATAACCAATATCATAAAATAATAAATTGCATGGAAGAGAACACAAGATATAAGGATTTAACATAGCTCACCCAATCCCTAAGCTACATCCACAAACAATTCCAATATTATTATTATCTAATGATTACAATCTGCAATCCCTTATTGCTCAATATCACTGTAAGAATCTACCATATCAATGAAATCGCTAACCCTAAGATATTTTATACAAGATTTTTCCACTTCATAATTAGGGCTACAATAATTCATCCAATATGTAAGACCCCTCCTCTTATGCATTAAAAAAGACCATAGTTTTTCAAATCCAAAGGATATTTTTGGTAACAATGGTCTTACATATATATCTTCATACGAATTTTCATTGAGGAATTAGAACACCATAATGCAATAACATAATGTTAGGTGTTAAGGTAAATTAATGTGCATAAAATTCATAAGGCTACATGTGGTAAAATGTTATAGTGATATACTATGGTGATTATGGATTATCTATATGGGAATGATAACTAAAAGCAAATGTAAGTTTGAGTTACTTTCATAGATGCTTGAGAGAGTAGATGATTTAATTGTGATAGAAATTGAACTAGAGTTTAACTAAAATAAATAGGTGAGCTAGATATGTTGGTTGAAGTTGTTCTCATATACCCTAGATGCTATGAACAATTATGGAATCAATGATGACATAACTAGTATGGATCCTGATTAGTTGACTTAAGCAAATTTATGGTTATGCCTCATCTCATGACAATAATGGGATGATTTAGTAATATTATTATAAATAATTAATTTGAAAAGGGAGTATGACAAGAAGAATGTGCACTGGATGGAAGGATTCTAAAATGGCAAGGAATTCAACATTATGTGAGATTCCAATATAAATTATTTATGTTGTATTTGTTTATTGGAGGGTAATGCTATTTTTCTTTGTTGGACGATGTGATGATCTCATGTGTTGTTGTTTAGGAAATTTTATAGACATTGATATTTTGGATCCTCTAGACTATGTGATGATTCCATGTGATGTTATTTAAGACATGCTTATTCAAGTACCTTATGTTCTATAGGCCATGATGATACTAATTTGATACATTTGTGATACTTTGGTTATTAGACATGATTTTCATGTGATGTTAATTACTTATGTTTTAGCATACTTGTGTATTTAGGGTTATAATTCATATATCATTATTGTCAATGTGAAGTAATTTAATTATCTATTTTTCATTTGAATCCTACATTGGTGTATGTAAGTTGATTTTACATTTGGAGTAGATAAGAATGATCATGGTCCATTATGTTTAGGATATGGATTTAAGTGTGTCAATAAAAATGCATATGTAGATTAGATATTGTAATGATTTGAATATTCCTTATAAAAATGATTAGAAGGGAAACTTAATTGTGATAAATGGATATGTTAATCAATGTGAATTATGTAGCAATAAATTGGAATACACTTATATGCATAGATTTTTATATGATTTTCATTGAACTACTAATGCTCAAGTTTAGTGTGCTGGAAATGAACCATGGAAATTTATCGGGGAAATGAGGTCCAAACTTATGTTGACACAGTTTAGCCAAGGAAAATCTTTGGAAGATTCAAAGCCTCATTGTGATGTGTTTATTTTGTAAATATAAATCTGCAACTGTGTGATAGGTGTAATTTTATAAATAAATTAGGAGCATGCCATGGTGATGTACAATGTGTTTTAATGTGTCACTTGACACTTGTAATTATTTGTGTTGATGACATATCACCTAGGGTTTTGGTCATGGTTGCACTTAACCTTAAACCAATTGCCTTTCAAATATTAAGTAAATCCACTTGGAGAAAGGATAGGATAGGTCACCATCAAGGGAAATTCGAATTTAAACTTGATAAGGATTTTTAAGGGTCAATAAGTGGTCCTAGAGTGCCATTTTTGTGAAAATAAGCCACCCATATGTTAGCATAACATGTAAGGGGCCTAACTTTGACCATTTTAGTGCCTAGCTAGCCTAGTGGAACCCTTAACCAATGCATCCTTCTATTAATTCGAAAATTGAGTTTTCCCATGAGTTTATCCCCATCTTTCCACTTAGTTAAAGTAGCAAAATTGGTAAGGACAAATTTGTAAGAGATAGTGGCTTGATGTTTTTTTCCAAAAATGAGTTAGTGAGAGAATCCATTTAGTGAACTTGGAAAAAATAGTGAGGTGTTCACCCACTCTCCAAGTTTAGAGACAATTAGGGTTTTGGAGGAAAGACTAAGGAGAAGGGAACTCTTCATCATTTGTCATTGTCTTTATCTTGGACCAAGGTTGGTGCCCATGCCTTGACCTTCTTTTTCACTTGCATAATGGTGTTGTAATCTTGTTAAATTATTGTTGGTGAAATCAAGTTTTGTGTTGTGTTGAAGTGATTGTAGATTGTGTTGCATTTACCTTCTTTAGATTTCCTTCATTGTTCTTGTTTTTAGTGTTGATTTTTAATGGGTGTGAAGGATTCACTCACCCTTGGGAAGGAAGAGATGCCTTGGGTAAAGGGGTTAGTTGGGCTAGTTGGGCTTGACATTGAAGTTGAGATATTTTCCTCTTGGAGAGGATTTTTTTGTCCATGGAGTATTGGCTCCACTAAAGCCATATGCCTTGTTTGTTATTATGGGAGCTATAAGTGTATTGATGTGATGAGAAGGATGTATTTTGATAGCTTTGAAGAGGCACTTTTATTATGGGAGTTATAAGTGCATTGATGTGATGAGGAGGATTCATTTTGATAGCCTTGAAGAGGCATTATGCATTTGCAGATGTATATGTGTATATGGATATGACATTCTCCTTTTTGGAGAGCCCAACTTCACCCATTGTTTCATGATTCCAATGGTGAATCATTGTGTTAAACCTTGGAGTGATTGTAAATGTATTGTGATATTGTGTTGTAGGCATTGTGAAATTTTTGAGTGTAACCTCATTTGAACCTTGTTTTCCCTAGCTCGGTGGGTGGCTTCTTAGAAGCCTGGGATGGGAGGTGAGCCTCCATGGTTCTTGGTTTTATGATTTTTTTACAGATTTGTGAGATGGGATCTATGAATACGTTATGGTTTCTTCCTTCTCATTCTTGAAGAATAAAGTGTAGTGAAGAAATAGATCCTTTCCATGTCATTTTGTAATGTGTTATGATAGAAAAATATTCATTGTTTTTCTTTGTAATGTGAGAGGGAATTACCCCCTATTGTATACTATTGTGAATGTGTAAACTAAGATTTGATGCTTTGGATATAGTTGGCATTGTAAGAGAAATATTATATCATGTTCATTGTTATATAGGAAGGAAAGAAGTAGTTCCATGTAAAGAAAAATCCATTGTTGGAGTTAGGTGATTAAGTTACTTGTCCTTATGTAGATTTATGTATTCAATAAATAGTTAAACATTATGAAATTTTTATGTGAGAGAATTATTTTAATAATTATTCAATGTAGACTTGTGTGTTTTCATTGTAAGGTTCCCTATTATGGATTTTGATACAATGGAAATAAAAGGTTCTTGTATTGAAATAGTACATATGTATGCATGAAAAAGATTTCAATATGTTTAAATGACAAGCAAAGCCATATAGACTTTTATCATCATTTGGAGACATATAATTGATCTTGTGAAAACTACATCTAGTTTGCTAAACTTTTGATTTTTGAAAATATTAATGATGATATAGATTAGGTGGTTGCAATGGAGGAATATAAAATATACCATTTAAAAGGAATAAGAAAGTCAATTTAGACATCATTAAACCCACAATCATAAATCTCCTACAATATGATGAAAGATAGAAAACATAAAACTCATACTAAAACATGCCTATACATGCTTATTTACTCTCTAGATTTTGTATGGGAGAGGCAATTAAATCCCCTCCCAATTACAGATCAATATTTTATTCCTAGGGATATTCCTTGGAATATTTCCTATATAATCCTTATAATATAAACATCCAAAATTAAGTCAAATCTATGAAACAAAGATAGGACATACTAATCATATTGACAAGTAATGATGGAGACCCTAGTATACATGTGACACTTCTTTACTTATTTTAAATTAATTATTTCTAATACCTAGTAAACTTTCTTCGAAAGTGTAGACCTATGTTAAAAAGGAAAATAAAAAATAAAATAGGATAATAAAAAGTTCCTAGAGAACTAAACCCATCCTATTAATTGGTCATCATATCTAACTTTACACCAAGCCCAGTGTGCTTGTGCATACCATAAAGTTTAACAAAAAATAAAAATAAATATTAAAAAAAAGGGGGGTGGGGCGGGGGGGGGGGGCATGGAGGAGAACCTCCACCAAGGGTGACCACTTCTCTGCATACTACTTACCCCCATCATCTCACATGTGGAAAGGGTCCCTACTTTGTATTCCCACCACCACCCCCCAAGAAAATGCATGGTCTTCGGAGGAGTGTAAAATGGGAAGTTTGGAGGGAATAAAACAAGTTTAAAACCCCAAATAAATGCAACAAAACATTCACCTTGGGGTATGAGGATGAATGTCCAAATGGAGTCACCTTGGGAAGTAATGCCTCGTCACATGTGTGGCACGTGAGCCTTGGAGGGCCACATTTTGAAGAAAAGGAAAGTAGGTTAGGTGTTAGGGAGAAGGTGTTAAGGGAAAAGGTTAGTAAAGTAGGACATTGTTCTAATATAGTTAGTGTTAAGTTAATGTTAGTTTATGTTAATTAATAAAGTTAGCATAATATTTTAGGAATTTAAGTATTTTAATTTATGAGTATAATTGGAATTTTAGTAAAAGTGAAAATAAGTGAATAAGGTTAGGCATAATAGTAGTTTGTAGAGATGTGGTTATAAATTATGTGTATTATCTTCTATATATATATATATATATATATATATATATATGCTTAGATGCTATTGAGGATCTATACATAACTTATCATTCAATCTTAAACTTGTAATGTGTTCCCACCATTCCAAACTCAACATAATTTTATTCAAGGAAATTATGTGGGGCACCAAACCATATGAGATTCTATATTGTCCCTTAGTTTAATTGAATATCTATAGAGTATTGTCTCTATGTCTTCAAAACACTTTTAAGTTATTTGTTGAATGTGAGATTATGTGCCAGTAAGTCACCTATTAACTCAGCTATATGGTTTCAAATAGAATTCATTAGGTTCTACATAGAATGTTGCATGGAACACATACCCTAATGGAAATAACCTCCATACTCAACAAACTGTAAACATGATTACCCTTAATAAATCTAAATGCAACTACTATATCATATTAACTCAGCCCAATATGCCCTAATAAGTAGAACATTAACTAATATGACCTTAAGCAGATGAATCTTGTTAGTATTCTAATTCTCAAACTCTAACTGTAACTAGTCTTGTGTGTAATAAACTATTCTCCCTTAAATAAATTAACAAAAAAAAATTCTAGTTGCATTTTGCACTGTAAATTTGAGCATGTCACAATAGAAAAATAATAATCAATGCCTTTTACAATAGTAGAGTCATTTTTAGCTTTGGGGGGCTGCCCTAAAAACCCTCGCGGGGGCATTGCCCCTTGACCCCACCCTATACTATGAAATGGAGCATACCTGCACCACAAGCCCAAAATGCCTATAGAAATAATCTAGGTGGAAACCATACTAAGTAAACCTTCAAGTTTGATTAGGCTCTGCATAACAATATTTAGTTCCTATAAAATTCTTGTCTTTAGGTCTAGGAGCCAATTCCCATGTCTCATTCTTTACAATTTGATCTAGTTATGCCTTCATTGTTTGAAGCCAATGATCATCATTTCATGCCTCATCTTCACTCTTTGGTTCAACTTGAGAAATTAAACATAATTATTCATGTACTTTGTTTCTTATCATAACTCCCTTTTCTTTGCTTCCAATAATCTAATTTTAAGGGTGATTCTTTGTCAAATTCTTGTTTGGTGTAGGTGTTACTATTTCAACTCTTATGTCTTCTCTACATTCAGATCTTGGTTCTTCTTTCTATTCAACAACTTGAACATCATTATGCAAATCATTTTTAGTCTCACAGAAAACTTCAACATTTTTTGTAATAGGTTTAGGATTAACTTTTTCTTCATCATCAGAATTATAATTCAACATTTTCTCTTTGTCTCCAAAATTTTCATCCACCTTTACATTTGTACACTCATAGTCTTAGTTCTTTAATTAAAAAATCTATAAGATTTTTTTTTCAATGAATAACCAAGGAACATAGCTTCATTTCTTCTTGCATCAATCTTACCAATATCATCATCTTTCTTTATGCAACACTTTAAAAAATTCTTAAATACTTCACTAAGGGTGCATGTCCAAACCATAATTCATAAGGAGTATTGTTTGTACCTTTTCTTATATGTAGTTTTTTCATTGTATATATTGTTGTATTAGATAATTCTCTCCAAAATGTCTTTGATGCATCATCTCAAACATCATGGCTCTCGCTAATTTTGTTACATAACTATTTCTTCTTTCAACAATCCCATTTTGCTCAGTGGTTTTAGGTGCTGATAACTATTTCTTTATGCCATTCACTTCACAAATGGTGTTAAACTCATTCAAGGTAAACTCTGCACCTTTGCCTGATCTTAAAAATTTAATCTTTACTCTAGATTCATTCTCAACTCTATTCTTAAAAAATGTAAACTTTTTAAATGCCTTAGACTTTTCTTAAAGAAATGCTATGCACATCATTCTAGTAAAACTATCAACAAAAATCATGTACTTTTCACCATAGAATCCTCTTGTTCTAGTAGGCCCACTCAAATATATATTAACAATATCCAATTTTGTTATCACAAAGAACTTCTTTCTAAGGAAGGAAACTCTCTCCTTCTTATACATAACACATTCTTTGCATAGAGCATCAATAGGCTTCACAACTTTAGGTAAATTTTTGACAAAAAATGTACTACTAGCCTTCACAATATTATAAAATTCTATATGAAAAAATATTATATTTCATAATCAACTATTATCTACCTTTGCAACTAAACATGTCATCTTTGTAGGGTTCAATTTAAAAAAATTACCTCTAGATCTTGTACCAATGCCAATAAACTTACCATACTTATCCTTGATAATGCATTTCTTGTCTATGAATTGTAACTAATATGCTTTATCAACCAAATATCCAACACTCAATAGATTATTCTTTAATCCATCAACAAAATAGACATCATTAGTGTTAGGCTTTTTATCAATAGTAGTAGATCCTAATCCCTTGATATGACAAGCTGCATTGTTACCAACTATGATTATCCCTCCATCATGATTACTAAACTTAAAAAACTTATTCATGACACCAATAATATGATCCAAATAATCACTATCTTTGATCCAATCATCTTTCTTGTTAACCTTTGAAATTGGGGCTTCCTCTTATTTGACTTCTTCTTCAATAGCTACAAATCCTAGCCCATCATCACTTTCACTTTGAAATCTTTCATTGGATTCATCATCTTCATTTGCATACAAACAATCTCTAGGCCATCTAGACTTAAAATTATTCTTATACTTTCTCCTTCTTCAATTCTTCTATCCTCCTCAAATCTAGATCTATTGTTGCTAGCATGGTCTCCACTAGTGCTTGCACTTCTTGAAAAGAAAGGGTGGACACTTACTACACTAAAAGTTGTTTCCACTCTTGGAAATTCTCCAAATTGGTTCAAGTTCACTTCTATTACTTCCAATATTCCAAGTTGAGTCTACTTTGGAAAATTCTTGATGCAAGGTACCACTTGCTCAATCATCTACATTGTCTATTTGAATGGTGGTGTCAAATTTTTAAAGATCTTCTATACAATCTCATCTTCATCTTTAAATCCTTTGCAAGACTTAATTCCTATAATAATTTATGATATTCTACAAATATAGCTTCTTACATATTCATCTTCCATCATCTTAGAATCTTGAAACAAACATATCCAATTCAATAATTTGATTCTCTTAGCATGCATATCACCTTCAAATATAGATTATAAAGCTTTCCAAATTGCATGAGATGTCTCTAAGGATTTTACCTGACTATATTCATTTACAAGAAGAGATGACATTAATGTTTCTCTAGCAAGCATATTTCACATAAATAGATCTCTTTCAACTTCACTACATTCCTCAAGTTTTCTTTCTTCCACAATATTCTATCCATTCTTGGTCATCAATCAATATCCTACACCCATACATAGAAAATGATTCTTCATCCTCTCTTTCTAGTTGTCATAGTTAATTCCATTGAATTTAGGACTATTCTTTCTTAAGTGACTTCCCTTTCATCTCTTAAGTTGTTAATTTTTTCTTTCAAGTGGGTGAATCAATTATCCAACTATTAAAATATTTATAAACCTTATTAATACTTAACCATGTGAATAATATAACCAATAACCATGACAAGATACACATATACAATAACACCAAAGAAGGAAAATCCTAGTGGTGATGGTACACACAAAATGATGTACTAATATAAAAGTTCATTGTAAGAGGATGGACTCGATTAGGAGCCAATGAAATATATTCAATACATATCAGTCCTTGTTAGGATACTTTGAATCATTGTTAGGAGTTGTGCCAACCCTATTAAGAGTTGTAGAAGATAGAAGGACCCACTGTCCAAATAGCTTCATGGGCAAGATCATTGAACATGATGTCCAGCTAATCTTTGTAATATTCTGATGGGGACACAACCCAAGAACAGAATGGAAACAATAGAAAAGGGGAAATTATATTAACTGAGAAAATAAGCTAATACAAACAGTACAGAGAAAATCAATTTCAAAACATGCCCTAAGGCCTTACAATAGCATAAATCTGGAGATAATTTCTCCTTTCAGTACCTCCTCTCAAACTCCACTTCGAACTTCCTTTTACAATGCCAAAAATCTCCTTAAATAGACCCCAGAGGGTTAAGGACTAGGAGTACATTCTAGAAAGTGCTAGTAGGCATCCACCGACCAAATAGAAGGTTCCATAAGCTACGTTAGAAGTCGATGCAAATCTAGAAGAATCCATAAACGGTAACCAAACTTTCGGGAGACACAATTTTTGAACCGTAGCTCCGATTGACAAACTGTTTACATTTCTGAAAAGCTCTCGAAGCACTCTATAGCCCTATGGACTAGCTTTTCTCATCCCCCATTTTTCGGCCCTTTTTGAGGTCATTTAATGCCCCTAACCTGACTTTGAAGCATTCTTAGGAGGTCTCCAAAACGTGAAAAACTGCAATAACTTTCAAATCATGGGGTCTTTTGACCTAATTCTTTTTCTAGAATGCTCTAAATCACAATTACATTCATCTAGCCAATTTACACCTCCTCGTTCACCAAAATGATGGCCCAGTTGCATGCTCCTATTTTTTCAAAATTTTCTAGCTCACTGATAGTGGAACTGTGAGAGTTGGAATCTTTATTTGGCCCAAATGGGTATCCAAAAATGAAAACACATGAAACAGGAACTAAGTCTAAGTACATTTTTTTGGGTGACACAGGATTGCCCTTATACCTCTGGATGCTCCTGCATCATATTCCTTATAGAATAGTAGAAATAAAATAACTTGAACTCCTCTTTCCTCTTGACTAGACTAGACCTCTTTTAGATCTCAATACTAGATAGCCAACTTCACATCCAATAATCCCTTGGATCACTTACACACATTTACCAAATTCGCATATCACTTCCTCACATAAAATATAATTTGCATACTTTCACTTGTACACACTTACCATAAGGAAAATAACCTTCCTTTATACCATATCCTCAAAATAATTCCTTAAGTCGGCCTTGAGGATTTTCCAATTAATTATAATACAACATCATTAAGATATTACAATTAATTACATCTTTTCACAATTACAAAATACTATCAGCTCATAGAATTTACAAGTTCACACACATATGACCTTTAACCTTACACACTCATATTCATCATCATTAGGTTGTCTACTAACACTATCTAACTTTTCTCATCATGATTTTATCCCTAATAAGATGTACAATCCAAACATCACAAATGACTTCTTAGGTAATTTGTCTTCATACTATCTTTTGTAATTCCTGAATAACTCTCTCATGTCTTTGACTCTTTATATGTGCACTTGTCCACTTCATCAGGACACAATGTAGAACATATCCTCAACTACACTTGACCTTATCATCAATACACAATATGTACAACCTCATTCTTTATTTTCTACTTTGTTAGTCTTTACAAAAATAATTCTATGTTGACATCAATGAAAAACACAACCACAAATGCAACATGTCAATCATGCTAACCATCTCTCTAATTCTTAGGATACTCCCCCAAAGGAAAACCATCAACATTCATGCTAATAGATAAATCTATCACATGATAATATAAAAGAGACAAGTACATAATGACAATCTAATATCTAGTATCCCATATATGTAATGATGAAATATCAAGTATACATCTAATCTGAGTATAAAATTTGGACAAGTGTCTCGCAAAATAATACACCTCTAGGCCTAAATCCCTCCCTCTTATGTCTAGTGTGGTTGTGGAGGTGGTTCTTGAGTCTTTTCTAATGGCTATGCTTCTCCCTCTAACCTCCCCGCTCACTCAGAGTAATCTGACAATCCATTTCTTAGAGGCACAAAATATCTATATTCTACATAGTAGTAGGCTTCCCTCACTCTATGGTGCTCCACCTCCTATCATTCTGCACCTCTCTCTCTCTCTCTCTCTCTCTCTCTCTCTCTCTCTCTCTCTCTCTCTCTCTCTCTCTCTCTCTCTCTCTCTCTCTCTCCCTCCCCTTAGGTCATATATGAGCTGCTAGTCCCAAGTGGTAGTGGTAGTGTCTACCTATTACAGCTCTACATCTAATACTCTAATCCTCTACTCCCTAGGATCCTATCCCCCAGCCAACATAGATGGATTCTACCTCTCCTAATGTCTTTTTTGTTGTCTCTCCACCTAAGGCCATATGATTAGCCTCTCTCCCCTTGCATCCTCCTATTCATCCTAATCCTCTATAAACCTTGATTCCTTGATCTAGTATGGATACTAGATGAACCTCTAGAATCTCTAGGTTTTTCCTTGCTCTCCCACCTCTCCCTCCATCTCCTCCATCTCCTCAATCCATGAAGGCATCTAGCACTATGAACTATGGGAATGGTTGTCTTCTCATCTCTCTCGCATAGCTTGAGAGACCCCTACACTTGTCATTATTGGTAGATACTCCCATGTTCTCCATTGTAATCCCTATGTCTCATGGAGACACACTATGTAGCTTAACATGGGAAGCCAACATATGTCCTCCTCTTGCACCTGGGTAGAGGTGGTTATCTCTATCAGAACTATCTTCTTTCACCCAAAGAGTCCCCACACATGGTTGATGATGTATGACTCCACTATCCATGTGTATCTCCCTACTAGAGCCCAATTGTAGAACATACAAGGCATCTCCTCCTGTGCCTCATGCCAAACCTTGCATCCTACATATGGTATCCACTCAAAGGAGGCATACTCATCAAAAACCCACCTATAGAATGAAATATCCCCACTATGTGATTGAGCTATAAACCTTGGGTATTTGTATATGTATGGGTATCCTTTCTCTCTTGGCATAACCCAGGGCCATATCACCATGATGTGGTCCCATGCCCACATATGTGCTAAAATAGCTCCATATCTGCAACTCTTCCCCTCCCTATACATAATCTCATGGAGCTTATAATACAAGTTTGCTAATATGGATGGACCCCAGTCTCCCATGAAGTCCATAACTACTCTTCCCCATCCACATGGAAATCTTTGCTAATTCATGTATGTGATCAATGCCTATTCTATGAGGGAGCACAAAATTCATGCCACTAGAAGTTGGTCTCTATATTGGGATATCATCTTCTCCTAGCCTATGTGCCTATCTAGGATGGTAACATCCCTAAATACCTTTCATAGTGCTTCCCTTTGATCTGCTAAAGACTAATCAAAGTACATCTATGACACAAAATCTCAATCTTAGTACTAATATCCATACAAATAAGTAACTATGACAATAAAAAATGATCAACACACTCATTGGATCACCATAGCATGAAACTTGAAGGATGTAGTACGTATCCTCTAGTGTAACAGTGGCCTCTTTGGTAGGTAGATGAAAGGTGTTGTGATCACTATGTCAGCTCTCAACTAATGTTGTCAGTAATCCATGGTTTTCCTAGATATGGGGCAACCATAATAACTTACTAAAGCCCATGACTTTCAATATGGTTATCTCAACATTATCTAGCCAAGGCACAAGTCTCAACCCCAACACCTTGGGGGCTCTAATCAGTAGTGTTAGAAACATCTCCTACATAGAAACAACATACAAATATTTAAGTACCCACTAGATTAGAATCTTGATGAAACTAAAAACATCACAACTTAGCCATTCGAACAAGAAACTAAGACATAAACATGATGAACAACATAATTTTTTCATAAATCTCATTATACTAGTGTGATAATTTTTGTTGGTTTGATACTTTTCCTAGTATCATACAATAGATGGGTGGGTTTAATAGGATAAAGCTCATAGAAGGGATGCAATACAATCTATACACTAGAAATATCATGTGATAGAGTTCCTAATTATGATATGATACTTTTTAAAGTATCACACAATATTTTGTAAAATCTATTAAACCTTAGAAACACATACTAAAATTTTCAAAGTAACTCAAACAACATGCTTGAATGTTAGATACTATCGAGCTGTCATTTTTCTCGATGCTTAATGACTGGAATCCTTTCGAACTCCTCTCTTGAAAAGTTGATCTGAGATCAAATCCAAGGTTCTAGGAAATCTTGTGACCTATTGGAATCCACTTAGTGATGGGCTCCTAAATTAACCATTTTTCTCACCACTTTTAATCCTCTTTCTAAGAGATTTGATTGCACATAGGCATATTTATGGTTTTAAGCATATGAACTTATGGTTTCTATGTATATGATTATATATTTGTGTGAACATAAGATGGAATGTGGATATCTCTTAAGACATAATATCTACCTAATTTCATGGACAAGAATGGTAAATATAATAGTTATACATGTTAATGGGATTTTTCTCTCCTAAGCTATGTTTTGGGTAGTTACCTCTTGTGGCTATAGGTTTGCAAGAGTGATAATTAAGACTAACACCTTTTCCTAATATTGATGATGTGGATATATATATATGTATATGGTTGGATGTGTGTGCATTAATTATCTTGTAGGAGTTGAACATGGATATTAAAGGACTAACATACAAGCACAAGAGTCATCAAAGCCAAAAATGATTGTAGAATCTTCACAAAGCAAGTCAATGCTTTCTGTTGCATGCAACATGTAGATTTAGTGTGTGCTATATTTTAGGATTGTTCATGGTCAATAATGTTTCTATTATGAAACTTTATGAGTTGTAACTGATCCTCATTATGAAGTGATCGTAGGTTTAGGATTTAGTGGTAGTTTCCTTTTAAATAATCAACTGTTGTGACTCTTTCTAGAGTTAGTCAAACAAGTTGGTTTTTAATACAAAACTCTTGCATACTATTTCAATCAAGTGTAATCATTTTTATGGATGAATAGAATGCTCAGCTTGATTTTGCAACTTTTATCTTGATTGTACTTTCCATTCACTCATTCAAGGGGGGCCCACTTGATGAGTGAATTTCTTTATTAGTATAGAGTTCATTTCATATTCATTTATATGTTTTAGAACTTTGTTTTTCCTACAACCACTAATACCAGAATTAGTAGCCTATTCCTATAGCATTTTTAGTTGGAGTAGTTCCTAGTTGTAATTTCTTGCTTTGATTAGAATGTATTTTCTTATTAGTTTTAGTTTAGTTTTCCTGAAACATAATCATTTAAATTCTTAAAATAGGCTTAGAAGAGGAATTTTGAAGCATATACTTTGTAGATGCCATTCCAAGTTTAATTCCTTGGTCGATAAGTAAATGAGACTAAATAGTGCATTAGGAATCATTTGGGGTGTCCAATCCTAAATTAAGCAGTCCATTGCTTTGGGTTTTTGATACCATTTTTTGGCCAAGCATTTTTGGTGCCATTGTCGAGGATGGTGTTAATTCAAACTAGTCCAAGTAGTTGTAATCTTCATTTTAATTTAGTACTTTAGTAAGCACTTTTATGCATAGAAGAAGAGATCACCTCGAGAGATTTCTTCCTCGTAACTATCAAGGAGAACCATTTGATTTATTTAATCCTCAAATTGAAGAACCAAAAAGTGATAACAAAGAAGAACCCCTTGAAAATCCATTTCCTCATGCTCAGGAAGAAATATCCTCTTCATCATCTAAAGAATCACTACATATGAATGACCTATTTGCTAAACCTGAACATCAAAATGATCCACTTGCTCTTGTTGTATATCAACCATCACTAGGTCCTCCTCCTAGAATGGCTACTCAATCTCCCTTTCCTTTTCCTATACCTCAACAACAAGGTAGCCAAAATCTAAAAGATATACCTTTTGCTACACTTCCCAAATTTTATGGCCTCCTAACAGAAGATATTGTGACCTTTCTCTTTGAATTTTATATTCTTTGCTAGAGTTATCACTATACCACTAATGCCTACAAGCTGAAGTTGTTCCCATTAACTCTAAAAGAAGTTTCTTTGAAATGGTTCATGGGGTTGGGTGCTAATGCTGTAGTAGATTGGGATGCCATGTGTACAATGTTTCTTACAAAGTATAAAGAGTACTATAGAGGTCAAGATTTGAAAGGTGATGACATTTTTAAAATGTCTTAGAAGGAGGATGAAACACTAGAGGAATATGTATCCAAATTTATGTTTAACCTATAGTGTGATCCTCAACACCAACTAAATGAGGCATCTCAGAAGAACCTTTTCTTAAAAGGTGTGAATGATGGAAGTATTGAGGCTCTAGGCCTAATGGCAGGAGGTGATATCACACAAAAATCATGGGTTAACATAAGGAATATATGTGAAAATTACTCAAGGCTGAGTTTGAAGAAGGGTAGGAGACTTAGAAACCTATCACATAAGTCCAACGGTGGTTCTGGAGTATCTAAAATGCAACTGTCTAATCTACTATCTAATTTCAAGCAAGACACCATTAATGATGTCACCACTCAGCTAAATAGTATGCAAGCAAGGAGGAAGAAGGAAGAGTCAAATGCTATTCTTGCTAAGTATTTTTCTTATTTTAGAGAGAGGAAAATAAATTTTAAATGTAAGATGGTTGCATCTACGGATGTCAACTCAATGCCCATTGAGTTCAAAGCTATAGATGAGGAGAATGTAGACATTTTCTACATTGCTCAAAGGCATCCATGGGCTCAGAGACAAGGTATGCCTTTGGACCCAATGAATAATTTTGGTAATAATAATAGTAGTAGTAGCTATTGGCCAAACCAAAACCCCCAAAATTCTACTCCTCAAGGTCAAAATTTGAATCACACTTGGTCCGATCAACAACCATACTATAACCAAGCCTATTAGTAGCAACCACCATTTAAGCCATACCAACAACAATATAACTCTTACCAATAGCTGCAACAAAATAACCAATGGTCGCCTTAGGGTAACTAGCAACCAAAACCTCAGTGGGGACCTAATCAACCTAATTAGTAGCAAGCACTAATGCATCCACCTTAGCAGAAAACTATTATGCCACCACCTCCTATTGTGAATAGTACTCCTCAAAAGCCAACTTAGCTTCTAGCTCAGCCAAATCTAAATCCTAATAATGAGTAGTAAGCCTATTCCTTGCATATAAATGATATCCATATTAGATTAGGAACTACACTATCTACACCCAAAGAGCCAATAATAACTGAAGTTGTTGATATTGAGGATATACCCATGAACTAGCCTATTAATGTTCCACTTGTTTCTCAAACTGCACTAGTGCTTAAGAAACCTCCTTATCCGCAGAGATTGTCTCAAGATGTGCCTCCAAAAGAAAATCCTATCACCATTGATTTGATTGATCAACTCAAACAAATAATAGTGCAGATTCCCTTGTTGGATGCACTTAAAGAAATTCCTGTCTATAGCAAAGCAATTAAAGAAGCCTATATCAAGCAACCTAGAAGGAAAAAGAAAGACCCTAATACTATCCATGTCTTAGGCCACCTCTCTAATCTCATGTTAAGTAAAGTTGTCATGCCTAAGTATTTAGACCCAGGAAGTCCAGTTGTAACCATCTTCATTAATGGTATCCAAATTCATAATGTTTTAATTGACTTAGGAGCATCAATTAATGTTATGACTAGAGAATTTCTGTTGAAGCTTAGTATCATTGGTTTGCAAGACACACTGACGATATTGTAGTTAGCTGATAATTCCATAGTCAAGCCTGATGGTATGGTAGAAGATATTGTTGTTACTCTAGATTGTTTAGAGTATCCTTCAGATTTTATATCTTGTCACCCAAAGCCACTCCTAGAGGTTACCCATTAATCCTAGGAAGGCCTTGGTTAGCCACTGTAGACACCTAAATTTGATTACACTGCTTTGGTAATCCTATTTAGCTATCTCTAAAGGCATCATTAATTAAATTCCTATTTAATTAATCCTTTTCCATCCCCTAGCTGATTAATTTAATTAATCATCTATAGTCCTAATTGATAAATCAAATAACCCACTATTTATCAATTAATCCTATTCTCCTATCTAATTCCAAATCCCAAATTATTAAAATCATTTTAATAAATAAAACCCTCAAATCTAATAGCCCCTAAACTATCCTAAATCCTCCATTTAGCCTAATCCACCCCATCCACCCATACTAACCTAGCTTAGTCACTAACTCACCCACCCTCATGAATGCCATCCACTTGCACATCTCTAACATCCTTAATCTAATCCTAACCCAAGCCTAATCCCCCCCCCCCCCCCCCCCCCAACCTTGTCACATTCCCTAAGTAAGCTTAAGACTTTCCTAAACCAAGCAAAGTCAACAATCTCAACTCCCTCCAAAATATCCCAATTATAAGCCTTCAATTCTCTTACAAAGCCATAAATGGCTCTTACATCCTCACTCATGACTCTTACATCCTCAACCACCCTCATCAAGCCTTTGACCAACCCTTATCCTATCCTCTCACACCCATCCTCCTTGTGACAAGTGTCACCTCCCTATTGGTACTAAACAAGCACAATCCATGTGCTCCCCCTTAGGTGCATCCTAGCCCTCCCTCACCATATTGCCATCCTTGCATTTTAGCCCTCCATCCCTCAAGCCCTTGGCCTATAAATTGAACCCTCTCCCTTCACTAAAATCATCCACCTTCCATGCAAAGTTATAATGCTATTTTGACAACTTATAACTACCAAAATACCATTATAATGGCAAAATCACTCGATGACTCCATTGTTGAAACCTTGTTTCACTCACCCCATCCATCCATTTGAATTTTGAGCAATATTATTGAGCATACATCTACATCAAAGGATGCATCTAAAACATCAAGGAGGCTTTTGGAGTGATCTTGCTCTTAGTTTGCACTCTCTTACACCTTCTTTTGTCTAATCTTATATGGGAATATAGTTTTATGTTTGTGAATGTTTTCCTTGTTGCTAATGTTCTTTGCACACTAAAATCTTGTTCTACATTTTGGCATGCTCGGTGGTACCTCACATTTGGGTCAATCTAACCTTGTTTTAGACATTTTTTTACTAACCAATTTAACCTTGTTTGCTTGTAGGTTTTTGTGTTAGGTTTGTTGATCTTACTGCAGGTACGCAGGTCACCTTTTGGAAATCGTGCTCCTGGCCATCTCATCACTTTCCATTTTTGAGACCTCAAAAATTAGAATTTTTTTGCGAACCCATGACCCCAGAACGCAATCCCATGATGCGAGAATGAGGCCATTGGACAACAGGAATGCGAACTCATGACAGCAAGTTTGCAGTTTATCACTAGACAGCTACCACATAACTAAAAAACTTTCTCTGCATCCTTGCTGACAAATCCTCCAGCGGGAATGCGCTGAGGAAAGGTAGAATCATCATTCTTTCTTGTAGGAACACATTTTTTTGTAACTTCTGTAAAGAAAAAATTGTATTAACTTAATCTTTCATGGGACTATTAGTCCCACATTGCGAAAACGTTGTAAAATCATAAACTAGCAGGATTTCTCTGTTCAAAGCAAGCTCCCTAGTTTTTGTTTTTGTTTTTACCAGTTTTCCTAGCATTCCCGTGCCTTGGTAGGCCTACGAGAACGCATCCCCGCAAAGGAAATTCCCAGCGAGATCGCGAACCCACATTGCGGGAACGCTACATTCATGAGAACGCATTTTCTTCCATTTTCTCTATGGGAATGCTATTAGTTTTTGTTGGTCATGGTAAAGTCATTCTCACTTATGTATGAAAATTTGGGAAAAATGAACTTGTATGTTTAACAACCCCACAAATCAAACACTTCATTTTGGTACTTTAAAAAAGAACAAACAAATCTATCTTTTGCAAGCAAATTTAGGAAAAGTCAATTTTTAAACTCTTAGGAAATTTGTTAAGTTAACATAAATCAACAAAAATCAAATTAAGTGATTTTCATTTGGACTCACCATTTTTCTAACCGCCCATCATTCTAACCATTGGTTGCAATATCAACACCATATATGGGGATGGGTCCACTTGAAAAAGCTGTTAAGTGTTCTAATCTGATTCTACTTAATTAGCTTTTTTGAGGATTTATCTTAACTTATAAGATTTTGTGAATGTCCACAAATCTAGATTAGATCAATCACACTTCAAGTTTGGACTTTAAAATTGAACAAAAATCAATTGATGTGGAGGGCCTCCAGGCGCGCGCTTGACAATAGTATTTTACACATGTTTATTTTGGGCTTAAAACAAACTCACATATCGATCTTGAATGTCTTAAAGAAAATCAATCGATACTTGACGTGGAGGGCCTCCGAGCGCGCGAGTTTACTTGTGTTGACCCTAACTCTTCTTTTTGCTTTCATTCTTTGATCACATTTTCTTTTGTTGATGCTTCAAAATTGGAATAAACATTGTATCTTAAACATGAGTGCTTGCAAGGTCTAACTCAGAAAACTTAAGCGTCAGTTGAAAAAGAACTTTGTCTTTTAGCCCAAGATCATCCAAGTCTTCTCTCCCCTTGTCATCTTTTGAGGCCATCTTGGGTGCATAAGATTAAGATCCAAAATCTTGTTTAATTTTTAGGAGGCCTGCTTGGGGATTTCATCACCCCTTGGGATGACCTCAACTTCAGCATTCCAGTGGAGTATAAAGAACAGGAGGTGAATCCAAAGACACCTCTCTCGAGATCAAGATTTTGTCACTTGGGCTAAGCCTCAAGGAACTTTATACCCTTGAGAAGTGAAAGAGGAGAAGTGGGATATCGCTCCTCTCATCTATGTGACATCTTTTTGGTTTCATCTACAGATTTGGGCCTCACATACCTTGGGTATATCGAGGACTCCCTAGCTAAACCAACTATCAGCCTTGTAGATAACCATCTAGGATGTTAATATCTTTGAAGTGACTGATCAAAACATCTGTAAAACATACACACTCCTTGGTGCAAGTATCACATTTTGGGAATCAAAGCTTCTATCTGGTTGTTCTTATCTATTGCTTGATCTTTTATTTGTTAAATGAATATTTGCCAAACTTGGTCAATCCTAACATAGGGCATACTTAGCGTAGTCACTACCTCCAAAGAACCCCACAGTTGTGAGTTTTAATCCTCAGAAATATCTCATGTCAAGCCATCCCAAGACTAAGTTTAAGAAGGCTAAGCTTCCTCAAATACCAGCCTACAAGGAAATCAAAGCAGAGCATAAGAAGCATACCCCCAACCCCAGGATTGCCAAATTGGATCAAATTGAGAAAGACAGAGCTGAAGTAGCATTGCAAACAGAATGGGACTACAAAATCCAAAACCTAACCCTTCGACGTGGTGTTAATACGAGCCTTATCAACAACTCTACTATTACTCATTCTGATTAGGTCCTTCCTTTTTCCACACACACTTACACACTTGTAGGTTTAGTCTCTCATCTAGGAATTGCACTATCCCATCTAAGCATTTCAAGTCAGATCATCTCCTCTCATCTTAGGTTGTTGAAGAAGAATCCTCCACTTGCATTGTTAAAATCTTAGCATTTTTTCCTCACTCATTTAGAAACATTTTTGCATCACATCTCTCATCATCTTGAGCATCCCCGAAACACAACACTTTTCTAGGAATATGTTGCTTTTGGTGTCCCACATCACCTTGAGCCAAAGGTTAGGGTTGCACCTTTTACATCACCATCACATTTCCTGCATTCATATTTTAGGAACACACAAGCTTCTTGCACTTAGCACCATATCATTTGGACACCCTTAGTGTCATCCCTCACTGCATTTAGGAAAAGCATCCGTTCATGCCACCCACCACACATTTTGGTAGGCACACACGAAAAAAGACATGGATCCTAGTCTTAGTGGTAACACATCTCAAGCTCAACCATACTTCATGGTATCCATGACACCATCAGACCTGCCACCACAAATCCTAGAAGAACCAGAATCATCCATAGATATTGAGGCTTTCATGAATCAACCTAGTCATGCTACTATCATTAATGCCATTAGAGATCACAACAAGGAAACCATCATGGCAAATTTCTTACGAGACAATGTTGGTGTCTTTGAGTTTGGATGTCCACCACCTATCAACATAAAAAATTCTACTCACCCATTGTTTGGATGGCAACCACCTTAGGTAGAACCAACACACCCAAATATCCCCTCGACTCAGGTGTCTGTTCCCATTCCACAAAACACTCATCCCACTCTCACTCAACCATTAGTGCATACTATATCTCAACCAACCTCAAGTATACCATTTGCATCTGCCTCCACCACCCATTTTTCCACTCCATCAGATCCTCCATTTGCATTTGGTAGCACTACCTTTTCGTTTCTGCCTCATATCACATCTAGTCCATTTGCCACTCAAATACCACCATTAGGGTCCAATACCTCATCCTCCATCCCACCAAACATTACTATCAACCCCTTTGTAACTAGCCAAATCTCTTTAGCTGCTTTTCCTTTGGGACTTTGGAATTTTGCTGTGACATAGGCACCTATCATTAGTCTTCCCCCTAGCACTATAGTTGCGTTCACACCTTCTACACTATCATCCACTGCTTCACATTGCTATTCACTCCCACCCCTCACCAACTATTTTTCCATGCCACCTTTAGGCAATAGCGCAAATCCACTACCACTGCAGTTCTCTACAGTAAACCCTTTGCTGCATATTAATTACCTTACACCTACTCCAAATCAGTCCTAATCCCAAATAGGTGTGTAACCTACATATATTGGGCATGGTATATATTCCTAGAGCATGGCACAAGCATCATCTACATTACCACCATTCCAGCCATAGCCTTCACACCAGCAGTATGCCCAAGCACCCACACAAAACTATCACATAGGGCATCAGCCTCATGGTTATCCACCACACCAACCTCAGCTAACGCAACAGTATGCACAACCCATATTCCAAAAACCCATGGCATCCACTTCACCAGGGGCACCTAGATCGGGGGCACCTGCTCCTCCACCTATAAAATTGTAATGGAAAGAAATGAAAAATGTTGTCAAAGCCCTCAAAGATGGGACAGTCACCAAGACTTTCAAATTTGAAAATGATTGCCCATATCCTTTTGATAAGACTATCACGTTGACTCCATTTCCTAAACATTTTGAGATCCCCAAGTTTGAAAAATTTAGGGGGAAAAGTGATCCAATCATGCATGTTAAGGAATTCTATATGCATTATTAGGAGGTAGATTATAGTGATGTGTTCCTCATGCAGCTCTTTCCCAAAAGCCTAGCAGGACCAGCCTTGGAGTGGTTCTGTCGTATCCCTCAAGGTACTATTAAAACTTTTGCAGAACTTTTTTGAGGCATTTTTTGCTTAGTATACCCATCTCGTTGAGACTGAATTATCTATAGTGGACCTTGTCCACACCAAAAAAAAAGGAGGAGAAAGTCTTACAGAGTACTTGCAACGTTGGCAGATCCTCACAACAAGGATCTCTTGCACCATCCCTGAGCGCCATCTTGTCAAGATGTTCATAAACAATGCACACCCTAGCCTCGCTCATCACATGGTTATGAACTATTTGCAAACATACAAGGACATCAAAGAAAAAGTAATGGGACTCAAGCAAGGTCTCATTAAGGATGGTGTCATCAGACTGTACAAGGAAAATACCTAGGATTGTGGGTCAAACAATGACAAAACCCGATATTGGAACAAGAACAAGAACACAGTGACGAATGGTGCCAATGACATTTGATAGGTCCATATTGTTGGAGTGGCTACCAATGTTCCCACCACATTTTGCTAACAACAAACTTATCAATAGCAACCTCTTGCATATCACTAGCCACCCATGCAAACTCATCAGCAAATACAAGTTTTGCATAATCAAACTAATGCTATCACATTGGCAGCAAGTAGTAAACCCCATGTTCAAAGGCAACCATGAACATACACCCCATTGGGGGAACCTCTTGATACAATCTTCAAAAAATTGGCCAAAGACAACCTTGTTCGATATCCACAAACACAACCCTTGGAGCCCAATCAATCTAGAGCATCCTGGTACAAAGATAATGAATATTGCAAATTCCATCATATCAAAGGGCACACTACCCTTAAGTGCATGCAACTCAAGGATTATGTATAGGACCTCATTGACCGAAAAGAGATCATAGTGGGGGCACAACCCTCAACCAATGCAAGATTAATGATGTATCAAAATGCTTTCCCTCCTCATACCACCAACCCAGGAAAGACACCTACAAACCCTCCTATCAACAAACCTAACAATGCTCTAGGTAAATAAGGTGACAATCAAGACACATCTTAAAATTATACCTTAGCATATTTAGACTATGGTAGCTTAATTGGTTGCATATCCCAAGTTGAACCATCCATCAATGTAATCAATATCAAAGGCCCAGACACTCAGTGTGTAGTTTCTACCCGTCAAACACGACTCAATATAGCTAGTTCATCTATATCCACACAAATTAGACCACCATCAACACGACCACCTCCATCCCGAGCATCTCCATCAGAATCACCTTTACTAGGGCCATAGTATAACATCCTGGAACACCTTGGAAACATGCTGGCCCAGATCTCCATCCTGGATCTCTTACGAACAAGCCCACTTTATCAAGAGATCCTCGACAGTACTCTACGTGAGTCATGCATCCCTTTTGACATAAACGCCACTGAGTTTCACAACTTGGTTGGCCATCTTTCGGGCTCCTATGCCTTATCTTTCAAAACCACTGATATCCCAACAATTAAACCCGATCACATCCTCCCACTCCACATAGCTTTCATGGTTTTTGACTTTGTAGTTAAGCGTGTCATGATAGATAATGGATCAACTCTAAACCTATGTACTCTAAAGTTCATCAAGCAGGCAGGATATACTAAAGCAGATATCATCAATGAGGTGATCACCATCAAGGCATATGACAATTTGGAGCATACTATTGAAGGAACCATCTTGCTCCCTATCAGGGTTGGCCCAGTCACTCAAGAAACACTTTTTCATGTAGTTTATCTTAATCTTCCATATAACATCCTCCTCAATCGTCCATAGATTCATACCATGAAGACTGTTTCATCCACATATCATCAGTGTGTCAAATTTCTGCATAATGGCACTGAGATAACCATCCACGCAGATCCTAAACCCTTTGCTTATTGCAATGTGGTTGAAGCTTCATACACCAATCACTGTCCTGGCATTGAAATTGGCACCACCATGACCAGCTCCTCAGGCACCTGCCACAATCCGGACACTATTTTAGCCTCCACTCTCTCCACGGTTAAGATCAACTACCAAGGTTGTGGCGAGTATAGTCTCATAGATGCTTTTGCTGTTGGCGCTCTACCACTTGACCCACATACTCAAGGATGTCCAATACATCAAGGGCTTATCCTAGAAACCACCTCTCGACTTCACCAGTTGGGCCCTACCACATTTTTCACCAAAGATATCCTTGATGGAGCAGAAAATACACCAGACATTAACACATGGCTATACAAGGAGCCACCTCCTAAAAGTGAAGCACTTCTTGATCACTTTAAATAGAAATATCCCTGGTCACATTGCTTGGCCACGGAGCAATGGGATTATAAAGGAGGTGGTTTAGGCTACCAGGAATTAGGTATGAGATAGCCTATAGAAGCACACCAAGGGTAGAAAACCAAAGGCTTGGGCTATGGACTCCCTGCAATTGGGGGCACTACAATGGAAGGCCATGCCTTTACAAACATCCAAAGAACTCTCGTTAAGGTCGAAGACATCCCTAAGGAAGTTGAAAAGAAATCTTAAGATGATATTTTCCTTGACAAAATAATCCTTGGAGCCTCTGTGCTCTGCCAGTTATCCTTGAACCTCATAGACCTCCCCCTCACTCACCCCAAACTCATAAATTGGGACCAACCAAGTGTCGTTCATGTTGACGAGTTCTCTACCGAGCACACACTCCTTAAATTCATGGGGGCAAAAATGCCACATAAACGACCACCTCCACCATTGGCATATGTCTACGAGCTGGATCCAACAAGTTACTTTGAGGAGGAGGGAATCTCTAGTCGCAAAAATGAAGTTCCAAAAGAAACAAAAAAGCAAAAAGATAAAAGAAAAATATCCCATGGTGAAAACTCCTCTGGAGCACCATTGGGTGACTCAAAAAATGAAACAGAAATAAAGGATGTATCCAACAGTGAAAACCTCTCAGAGGCATCTGAGGATGGAGATTTCATCCTCCCCCCACAGGAGCATCGACCTCCTATATCTTTAGTTTTGACAGAAGAAACTCGACCTATAGATATCAGTCTGAAAGAGATACCACATATCACATACATCACAACCTCTTTACCACCTAAACAAGTAGAGCTTCTTCTTGAAGTCCTCCATGAAAATATAGGCTTCTTTGCATGGTCATATCAAGATATGCCGAGGTTGCACCTCAAACTAGTTCTACACCATCTGGCAGTAGATCCAGGGGCCAAACCTATCAAATAGAAACTTCAAAAAATGCACCCCAAGGTGGCTTTATTAGTCAAAGAAGAGCTAGAGAAGCTATTAGAGGCCAAAATCATTCGCCCAATAGATTATTCTGAATGGATTTCTAACATGGTACCTATTACCAAGCCCTCTAGTGATATTAGGATTTGCACTAATTTTAGGGATCTTAATAAAGCCTATCCAAAAGATGACTTTCCATTGCCAAATATCGACATGATTATGGATCTCACCGCAGATCATGAACTCTTGTCACTAATGGATGGTTTCTCTGGATATAATTAGATTCATATAGTAGAGGAAGATCAGCATAAAACAACATTTACTACATCTTGGGGCACATTCTGCTACAATATGATGCCATTTGGGTTAAAGAACATCGGGGCAACCTATTAGTGCACAATCACGGTCATCTTCCATGACCTAATCCATAAGATACTTGAGGATTACGTAGATGATATTCTAGTCAAATCTCTCAATGCTCTAGATCACTTATCTCACCTTGAGGAAGTGTTTAACCGACTGGTAGAATATCATCTCATGCTAAATCCAGAGAAGTGTGTCTTCGGTGTTACTTCAGGAAAGCTCCTCAGCTTCATTGTGTCATAGCGCGGTATTGAGATTGACCCTAAAAAGGTCAAAGACATCATGGATATGGCTCCCCCCTAAGACACTCTAGCACCTTCGTTCTTTGCAAGGAAAAATCCAATCAGTCCGACAATTCATTTCTCAACTTGCTAATAAGTGTCAACCCTTCACTCACTTGCTTAAGAAAGATCAAAATTTCAAATGGGACCCAGCTTGCCAGTGCAATTTTGAGCTCATCAAGCAATACTTAGCTAATCCACCTATTTTGGTTCCTCCGGTTGTAGGGCACCTGCTCATCCTATACATCACAACTACTCCCATAGCATTAGGTGCTCTTCTAGCACAGCTTGATGATGCAGGAAAGGAAAGAGCTATTTATTACATCAGCCAAACATTAGTGGGCTATGAGCTTAACTACATGCCAATGGAGAAGGCTTGCTTAGTAGTGGTATTTGCCACCTAGAAGCTGTGTCATTACATGTTGAGTCATACTGTGCAGCTAATATCAAAGATTGATCCATTGCAATATATGCTCTCTTGCACAGTACTCATCAGACGTCTGACAAAATGGGTTATGCTTCTCAGTGAGTTTGACATTCAATATATTGATAGAAAGGCCATCAAAGGTTGAGCTATTGTAGATCACTTGGCTGATGCACCCTTAATTGTAGATCACCCACTCATCATGGAATTTCCCAACGAACACCTCTGTTTGATAGAAACACCATCACTTTGGAAGCTATATTTTGACGGCTCCTATACCTCTCATGGCTCTGGTGAGGGCATACTCTTGGTTACACCTCAAGGTGATTATATCCCTAAATATTTCAAACTAAAATTTTGATGTACTAATAACATTATAGAGTATGAGGCCCTTGTGGCAGGACTCAAGATTGCCATTGAATGGAATATCACAGAGCTTCAGGTCTATGGTGACTCTTAGCTTATCATCAAACAAGCATTGAATTGAATATCAGACCAAGGACGACAAGATGCTACCTTAAAAAGACCTAGTTGATCGACTAAAAGAGCATTTCACTCAGATCCAGTTCATACAGATACCTTGACTCTAGAATAAGGCAGCTGATACTATGGCCACTATTGGTTCTCTCTTAGAAATACCACACGAAGCTACGCAGTATGAATTCTTGGTTGAGCAGTTGCATGAACCCGCATATGAGAATGACGAATCAACATGGGTATGTATCTTGGTTGGTCCCCAATCTCCATGGTACCACAAAATTCATGCTTACCTACTAAATGGTATCATATCTTCTCACCTCACATGAACCCAATGTCAAAACCTTATTTGCAGAGCTTCCCGTTACAATATCATCGCCCAAACCCTATATCATCGTGGTTATCATGATGCTCTCTCTTGATGTTTAGATCAAAATGAGGCTTTAATGGCTCTCAAAGAGGTACACGCTAGACTTTGTGGTGCTCACATGAGCAGGATGGTGCTAGCAAAGAAGATCATTTGGGCTGGATATTATTGGCCTACTCTAGAACATGATACATGTGAATTTGTGAAATGATGTTTACCTTGTCAACAACATGCTAATTTAATCCGAGCTCCAGCACAGGACTTACAACCCATTGCAACACCATGGCCTTTTGCCTACTGGGGATTTGATCTTGTTGGTCTTATTGCACCACTTTCTTCAGAAGGGCACAAGTGGATAATCACCGCCACTGATTATTTCACTAAGTGGGTCAAAGCAATTCCCCTTATTACTACCATGGGAGTTTAGGTGTCCAAGTTCATATTATATCATATTATATGTCGCTTTGGCATCCCAACTACCATTTTCACAAACCATGGAGGTAATTTTGAAAACCTAAATATGGAGGAATTGTGCACTTCCCTCCGCATACATCCACTTTTCTAGCCCATATTTCCCACAAGGTAATGATCAGGCTAAGGCAACTAATAAAACCCTCCTCAAAATCCTCTAGAAAGTTGTCAATGACTTTGGCCGTGATTGGCATTTGCAAATTAATCCCACCCTATGGGAATATCACACTTCATTCCGTACAGCCACTGGTAAAACTCCATACTCCTTGGTCTATGGTAATGAAGCAGTCTTGCCTATTGAGGTTGAACTCCCATCACTCCGCATTTCTCTTTGAGGATAGATATCTGATGAGGAATATCAAGTGGCTCGACTTACTCAACTTGATCTACTTGATGAAAGAAGGCAACAGGCCTACGACCATCTCATGGTCTATCAAAGTTGCCTCAAGTGCAATTTCAACAGGAAAGTCCATCCGCATAGTTTTTAGGAAGGTGACATGGTCCCTAAAGAGAATATGAAGGTTCAAGCTGATAGAGAAAAGAAGGGCAAGTTCGAGCCCATCTGGCTTGGTCCTTATGTGGTCACGACATCCTTTGGCTCAGGAGCCTACCAGTTATCTATCCTTGAAGGTGAAGTCCTAAATGATCTTACCAACATTATTCACCTCAAGAAATTCTACACCTAAGGATAAAATTTGCAAATCAAGGAAAGAAAAAAGGCATAAAATCAAGTGTCCAATGGTGAAAACTTGGCAATTCAAGTGCCTTGGATAGGTCCCTGGTGAAAACCTAGCAAATAGGCACTAGGTGTACTACAACTCTTCCATTATCTATTATCAACACACACCCCTTTACTGCCCCTCCATATCCTACCACTCATCCCACCCGCTTTTCCAAGGTGTTCCCTATCATTATTTGCCATACTTCGCAAACATCATCCTCTAGCACTTCACACTATGTAGCATCCCATCTCATTTATAGCATCTCATGTACCATACTTGATGTACCCTACCATTATACTCTCCTAGATCTACCCTATCACATTCCTTTTATCCTTACCATCTGTAGCATATACTACCCATGTAAACATGTGTCTCATACCCCCTACACTAACCCTTGTCTCCCATATACCGTACCTATATGAATATAGCAGTATCTAGACCCCTGTACATAAATCAAGCTTTACATAAACCCACCTCAACAAAACCATGTATTATGACAACCCTATCTCCTCATCCTGAGCTTTCCCCCATCACACATATATCTACTATGTTTTGCTATCTAGTCTCGCATTCCCATGTCCTTAACTAGTCTCACTTGTACATACTATCCAAGTCTTGTTTGCAACCTGTTAATAGCTCATCAGTTGATCTCTTTGGCAAACATTTCCTTTTTCACTTTGCGGAATCTTTTTTTATTTCTCCTTTTGGTTGATTGTTTCCACGTACCTTTTGTTGTTTCCTCCTCAAGATCGCCATGATCATTTCATATCATGGTGTGTTTTGACTGGAGCACCTAAGGAGGTTAGTTTCGATCACAGTCTTTTGCTAATTTAGGGTTAGTTGATATTATCCTTGCATATTTCAAACATGTTTTCATCTTTCGATAAAACATGATGTACTTGGGTAATCTCATTTGCTTGTGGATCATCCAACATCGTTCCAACACTGATCTCTCTGAGACTCACATGTAATGTTGGGGCAATCCTTGCATGCCTGCTTGAGTCAGTCCTATGGAATTTTGGGAAAAAGGCCTTGACATTCTTAGTAACCTTGGTAGATCCCTAACAATCCTATATCAAATTAAGTGTTTGCACTACATAGTGGTACTTCCTCCCAAAGTACCCCACGCTCAAGTTTCCCCTACATCTCATTTTTTTAGAAAACCTGGTATCCTCCTCCTTGTCATCACCCCTCTCCCTTGAACTATCACTTTTTACATCCTCAGAATCATTTGATTCAAAGCCTCAAACATTAAAACTTATTTACTCTCATCATAGTGTGATCCCTATCATAAATTACTATCCTAGCTCTCAAATCTCTGCTATCCTCCTGACTGCAAGTTTGTTGGTTACTCTTTTTCCAACATTATTCTCCTTAGAGTTAGTATCTCCTATGATCACTTTCCATATCATAGAACGCTATCATAAGTCAAAACATTGGTTATCTTATTCCACCATCATTTTTTTTCTTGCATCTCCTAACAATCTCTTATGTTATATTATCATCACTTGTATCCTTTATCATATCACAGAATATCATTATGCTCGATCTTTTTATACTATTCTCACAGGATTATCATAAATCATAGATGTACCTTTTAGTTTATGTTCTTTTAGCATATCATAAATTCACTGTTCTCTTTTAAGGTTCATTTTAGCATAGTCATTCATCATTAGATTGTGCTTTATTTTTTAGCATTATCATCCTTTCTCATTAGGTTCATTTTCATTTTAGCATTAACGTTCATCCTTAAGAGTTGTACTTCATTTTGTGTATTTTCATTTTATTTTATCAATTTATTTGTTTTAATCTTTGATCCATTTTTAGTTTGTGTTAACATATCCTTAGTGTCATAACATTATATTCATTTTTCATATCATAAATTTGTTTTTTATCCTTTAGTTGGTGATTCATTTTACATTTATAGTTTGTATTTATCATCGTACAACATCATATCAAATACTCTCCAAAGCAATCAATTTTCCAGGATCACATCACATCTATCATAGAGCAACATCACATCATCAACATCATATAAAAAACCTATCATATTATGGGAAATCTCATCATCATCACATCTACAAACATCATAAAGAAAATCATGTCATCAAGGATCACATCACATCTATGATATCATAGATTAAAAACACATCATATCTACACTATCATAGCTAAAATCACATCACAATCAATTTGTATCCTATACACAATGTCATCAAAAATCACATCATGCATCACAAACTGTCAGCACAATCATAAAAACATAGCATATATCATCCTACATCACCAATCATCAGCAATATCCACAATACATCACTATCTATCCAGCATGTATCAAAACACTATACGTAACATCACTAGTCCATAACACATATAACACTAGAATCATCATATCTATATATCAATGAAAGAATGAAAGAATAACAGTCCATCAGTGTACAAATGTCCATATCATACAAATGGGTCTGAGCCTGCACAAACATCTCCATGTATCCCAAAAATGGCCGCTCTGCACAAAATACTCATCATATGACAAAAATCCAGCCTATCACTGGTCACTGCTCTACCTCCCTCCCTACCCCTGGCACTGCTGGTGGTGGAGGTGGTGGCCTCATCAATCCCCCTCCTATCCTAGAGCTCTTTGCCTCATCCCTCCTCATCCCTGTGTCTCACCTTTGGCTATGTCTTGTCCTGTGACTATGCCCTATGTGCTGAGACCCGCCTATCCTTTGTGAGCCCCCAGTGCTCCATCCACTATCCCCTCCACCCTACATCCCTGTATGTGTCCCTATTGTACCTAACTGGGTCGGTCACTTTTAATGCTCAATCTGGGATGCTAGCACTGCTGCATGATACCTGCCCCAATAAAATCCATCCCTCTCCCTCAGATCCTCCACCTTGGCCCACAGTCTCCTTAGCTCATCCAAGCCCCCTCCCACTGCTACCTGTGCTCTCAACGTCGCCACCTCCACCACCAGTGCATCCAACCTCCCCTGTGCTACTTGCCTCTCCAGGCTCATCACCTCTAGCCTACCCTCCATCTGCCCTAGCTCCATCTACAGTCTACCCACCTCAAGCCCTGCCTTATCTGCCTGCCCCTGCGCTACATCCCGCTCCTGTCTGAACTAATCACGCTCTATCTGGAGCTGATCTCGCTCCTGCTATGTATCCTAGAGCAGCTGGCTAATGGCCTCATGAGCTTTCTGTAACAAGGCATAATTCCCTGCCAATCCATCATCTCCTCCCTAGGCAAACAATCCCCCTACATCTCCTCTTGCCGGCCTATGCGACCCTTGCTTCTCTGCCCCCCACTCTCCTCCTCTCTCTGGCACCTCCTGCCGCTCCCTTGCTCTCCTCTTTGGCTGAGCTCCCCTCTCCTCCCCCCCAACCCTCCTCCTTTGCTGAGCTGGCTCCTCCTCCTGGGCAACCACTGCTGCCCACTGCTGTAATCCTCTAGTCACATACCGCCCCTATCGGGCTTCCCAGGCTAGCTCGCCTGTCATCGCTGCCGCCCTCATCCCGTGTGCTCTCCCCACCGACCTCGGCTACACCCATGTGTCCCGATACTCCTGAGTAGAGCCCACATCTGCTAACTGACACTAGCTCGCATGTGACCCGCTGATACTAATGTGGCTCTCCTAGAGCCACTTGTTGCCACCCAAACTATCAGAGTGCCTTGTCTGGCCTCTATTGCTTTGTTATATACTCCCACCGTCCAAACACAAAACATAGTGATATAGTGTACGACAGCTGCTCTCCCTCCTCAGCCCACGATCCTAAGCTCATATATGGCCTCCACACCACTACTGCTATCTCATCAATGGCCACCCTCCAGTAATCTACTAAATCTATATGATGGTATGTCAGGAGCTCGACCCAACTATATGCCACTAGCTCCTTCACCTGTCTGTCTCTCCACCCCAATGGCCTCAACACAGTAATGTGCTCCCAAGCCCATACTTGTAACAATGTAGGGAATCCAATGCTCCTCCCCTACCGGTTGCCACCCTGGTACACTATGTGGTGGAGGTTTTGGTATAGCTCGGCCAACATCAAAGAACGCCATGCCACTAGGCACCTCGCATCTACTATCTGCATCACCACTAGAATCAGCGCCAATGTAACTCCTGTGCCACCTACATCTGGGGCAATATACCCTAAAAATAACCCTAACACATAAAAGTAGATCCTCCTCTCCACCACCACCCGATCTAAATGCTCATCCAGTGAAAACTGCCCCCGCCGGATCCTGTACTCAACTCTTGGCCCCATCAGTCTCTGAACGACCACATTTATTGTCATCTCTCTCATCACCATGACTGGCATCCCTTGTACCAAAAATCTGTATATCTGATACACATCCTCTAGTGTCACCATCATCTCCTTTATTATTAAGTGAAATGTCACCATCTCACTATGTCATCTCTCGCACAACGCTGTGACCATGTAAGTTCGAGTATGAGGTAACCTCGCTAGGTACCCCAGTTTGATCACCTCAATCCTTGCCCAATCTGTCGGTGTCAGCATCCTTCTCGCACATAGCACTACCGCTTATCGCTCTCGTGATACTAAAGCATCCAACGACCACTGCACACCCCAAAACCGGTCAGATATCAATCTTTCTATATCCGTTTTTCATCCTCCATCCCTCCCTTTACCCATCCCAACACTTTTTTTTTTTGTAGCATTTTTTTGCCCTGGCCATGTTCCCATAAAATAGTGATCTCACGACGCTCACAAAATTGCGTTCCTGCCGGCTTATCTTCCTGCAGGTTTGCTTCTTTACCCTTCCTCATTTTTCTGTTTAATCTAGCGATCCCGTGGCCACATTCCTGCGGCAACAAAATCACGTTCTCACCGATTTATCTTCTTGTGGGCTCGCACCTTTTGAATCTTCTACCATCCCCTTTGACTTGCATTCCTACAACCGCTTCCTCGCCAACCTCCCATCTGGCATTCCCATTAAAATATATTCTGGCAAAAATGCACCATTGCCTGCCCTCGCCTCTTCTCATCCCTGGTCGACGGGAACACATTTCCATGACCTGACTCGTGTTCCTTTTTGTGAGAACGCGATCCCACCTGTATTCCCACACTCTCACAGAAACTCCTACACTGGGATCACGATCTCGCTCAAACTGTCTACTTCCCATTTTAGTCCTACGCGGCTAAGCTACTATTGTGGGATAGCGATCCCGCTGATCCTGCTCACATTCTCGCCGAACCCATGCCTGCAGGATTGTGTTTTTCCTTTCATAAGAATGCAATAAAATCTAAACAAAGCAAAAGCAAGACAAGGTTTTTGGCCCTACCAATCAATCTACTGTCCCCTGTACTCGTACCTATTGCACAATGTCTGCCCGGTGCTCTAGTCGCCCACGACTCACCATCGTAATCTCTAATGCAGAGCTCCTCATAGCAATATCTCCTTGTTCATCTGAGCGCAAATGAACCTTCCTGGCCACCTTCTGGCCCCTTATAGCCCCCCCCCCCAGTGCCCTGACTACTCTTCTTGGTCCTCCCCCCCTTCAAAAACATTCCCCTTTTCCCCAAACCATGAACAAAACAAAGCTTGTCCCGTTGTAACATATTTTGGTCTGTTGGGTTGTACATCCTCTTTAGCCTAGTCTCATTGTCTCTCTCCAGCTTTTGTGCCAGTTCGTCCTTGGTCAACATCTTGCACACATCGCACATCTTGGTTCGCTATTCCACTGCATCCTTTAGCTAAATCGCACCTCTACCTCTTTTGTTTATTTTTCTTTTCTGCTTGTGGGTTACCCCGTATCGCTTCCACACTACTTCCTCTGGGATTCATGTGTGATGCTGGGGCAATCCTTGAGTGTTTATTTTACATCCGTTTGTTAGTCCTTTGGACAGTTGGTGATGTTCTTGGTAACCTTGGCAATTAACCGACAGTCCTATAGCAAATCTAGTGCTCAAAAAGCTTCAATGGATTCCCTTCATCTGCATTATCCCCCATCCATATCTAGCATTTGTCTCTCCTACCCCAACTTATGCATCAGTATCTCTTTGAATCAATCTTCACTCTTAGCTTTAGGGATCCACAATCCTAGTCTTAGAGATCCACCAATCCAATCAATCCACCAAGCCTCATCTTTCAAGATCCACAATCTTAGTCCTAGGAATCTCCGAAACCCATCTTCCGCCAATCTGGCTCTTTGAAATCTTGTTGCCTTAGCTTTATAATCCCCTCATCCTTGGTTTCCTTTTATAGTGCTCCACTCCTTCATCCTCCCACCAATCTTGGAAAGTCTTAAGCTTGCTTCCTCTTGTGCATTTGATTCTCCTTTATCCTTCTCCCATAGTGAGAGTTTGAGCTAATTCAGCCCCTTCTCTTTGCCAATCTATGTCTCTGCTCATCTTGAATTCTTTTTCTTTTCAAGAAGCCATCAAGCCTCATCTTCTCTCTTTGTCGCCTTCTTGAGGGGGCATCTCTAAGTCTAGTCTCTCCTCTTGTTATCCGAGACTCGGGCAACCTTGTTGCTAAAACATCTTCCTCGTGTTGTCTCCGTTTGAACTTCTTTGAAATAGTGTTGTCTCAACACTATATCAAAGAGGGGCAAAATGTAGACACCTAAATTCGATTACACCACTTTGGTAATCCTATTTAGCTATCTCTAAAGACATCATTAATTAAATTCCTATTTAATTAATCCTTTGCCATCTCATAGCTGATTAATTTAATTAATTATCTATAGTCCTAATTGATAAATCAAATAACCCACTATTTATCAATTAATACTATTCTCCTACCTAATTCCAAATCCCAAATTATTAAATTCATTTTGATAAATAAAACTCTTAAATCTAATAGCCCCTAAACTATCCTAAATCCTCCATTTAGCCTAATCCACCCCATCCACCCATACTAACCTAGCTTAGCCACCAATGCACCCACCCTCATGAATGCCATCCAATTGCACATCTCTAACATCCTTAATCTAATCCTAACTCAAGCCTAATCCCCCCTAACCTTGTCACATTCCCTAAGTAAGCTTAAGACTTTCCTAAACCAAGCAAAGTCAACAATCTCAACTCCCTCCAAAATATCCCAACCATAAGCCTTCAATGTTCTTACAAAGCCATAAATGGCTCTTACATCCTCACTCATGACTCTTACATCCTCAACCACCCTCATCAAGCCTTTGACCAACCCTTATCCTATCCTCTCACACCCATCCTCCTTGTGACAAGTGTCACCTCCCTATTGGTGCTAAACAAGCACAATCCATGTGATCCCCCTTAGGTGCATCCTAGCCCTCCCTCACCATCTTGCCATCCTTACATCTTAGCCCTCCATCCCTCAAGCCCTTGGCCTATAAATTGAACCCTCTCCCTTCACTAAAATCATCCACCTTCCATGCAAAGTTATAATGCTATTTTGAGAGCTCATAAAATACCAAAATACCATTATAATGGCAAAATCACTCGATGACTCCATTGTTGAAACCTTGTTTCACTCACCCCATCCATCCATTTGAAGTTTGAGCAATATTATTGAGCATACATCTACATCAAAGGATGCATCTACAACATCAAGGAGGCTTTTGGAGTGATCTTGCTCTTAGTTTGCACTCTCTTACACCTTCTTTTGTCTAATCTTATATGGGAATATAGTTTTATATTTGTGAATGTTTTCCTTGTTGCTAATGTTCTTTGCACACCAAAATCTTGTTCTAAAGCCACAACTGATGCTTACATTGCATGCTATTTAGAAAAGATGAGCATATTGTATGGAATAAATGCTAAAAGGTTAACTTTGTATTCTTCGAAAAAACCCTAAAGTAAACTTGATGGAGTTGTCTAGTCTGACTTGGGAGATGCTACTTTTGAAGTAATCTCTGTACAAAAGCTCATGGTCATTGAAAGAAATCTTTTCTTGGTATCCCAAGAAGAAGATTGCATTCTTGCAGCAATCCTTACCAATCAATATGATTTTAAGGAGTCATCTTGTAATGATTCAAATTATTCTCTTCAAACAGTTACCATACCACATGGAAAACCACCATAGGGTTTACTCCTTTTGAGTTGGCATATGGAAAATCTACCTCTATGCCAATTGAGTTCCAGCATAAAACACTCCACACTACTTTAGATTTGGATATAGATATCACCAAAGCACAAAAATACTAGTCATTACAATTAAATGGATTGGATGAACACAAGAAGTCTACTTTACACAATACAGAGTTGATACAACAAAAATGAAAAAAGTGGCATGATAAGTTCATCTGTGATAATAATTTTTTTGTCAAAGATTGGGCACTGTTATATGATTCACGATACCAACATACACTAGGGAAATTTCATACTTGATGTCTTGGGCCTTATGAGATTATATTAGTATTTGACAATGGAGCCGTACAACTTTCAACAATAGATCTTGTTCAATTCAAATTACTCGTCAATGGGCATCGTTTGAAACTTTACCACAAACCTATAAATTGTAATGAGTTGCTCAAGTAGTTCTAGAGCACAATTGTAGCAACAACTCCTGTAGCCAAAGAATCTGGGTCTTCCACCCACAATTTTTCTAATTCTTGATTCCATTCAAGACCACCATAATAAATATTTCACATTTCGTGTAATACTTTCATTGTAATAATTTTTCATCTCACATTCTCTCTTTTTCCACCCATCCACCCCATCCCATCACTTAACATATGCAGGTGGAGTTTTTGGACAACTCTTCCCGTAGCACCTTCAAGTTAGCCCAACATATACTCGTACATATATTATTTCTATTTATTAATTTTTAGGATTGTGTGTCATTTTAACTTTTCACTCTTCTTAAACTAGTTTGGTGGGACCCATGCCATTACTTAGTTGGTGGGGGAAACTATTCTATTTTTCAAAAAAAAATTGCCACATGACATGATGATCTATCTTTTTGTGATTACATCATCACAGTCAAAATCAATCAAAGATATTAAAAGATGATCTCAATTTTTAATGTGCTATGACATGGTGGCACCCTAAGCATGTGTGAGTCTTTATGAGATGTTATGTAAAACTCATATCATTATATTTTGTGCAAACAAATCTTTAATTTTATGAATCAAGTTGTAGTTTGTACGTCATCTTCTTCTGCAACATTTTGTTCTATAATGCATTGAGGTCTATTACCTTCCATCATGAAATTTTGTGATAATGTGTTTTGCAAGTTAGAAATTTGTTTGAGAAAAGCAATGGGAGGTGACCTCCAAAGCCATGACTAGTGGAGAATATAGTTTTGTTAAATGACATGCCCACCTATGAAATGTTTAAAAGGAGAGGGTGGATGGATTATTATTTAAGCCTTAAGGGATTTAATGAGGAAGTTTCTCTACAATTTATGACCACCTTGAAAGACAGGGTTGCCGAAGATAAATGTTTGAAAGTTGAGTTCACAAAAGATGCAATTGCAGAGGTGATAGGGTTGCCTTAAGGAAGTGAACCATGGGTGAAATATTTTGACCTACAATTAGAAAGAGCATATTTCACTTTGCATGGTGATCCTCAGTTGGATATTGACAAGAAGCAAGGAATTGAGCAATTATATTTTCCCCTAGAGTTAATTCAATCAATCACATTTATTATTTAGTTCTTCACCTACAAGGGATGCTACAAATACCTGTATGCTTTGCACTTCAAAATTCTTAGTCATCTCTACTATGATTACCGACCAGTAAATCTTCCCAGCTTCTTATTTATCATTGTGAATAAATAGTCTTTGTTAGTTCAGTCAAGAAGCAACCAGTCTATTTCACACCATTGCTTAGTAAAATTAATGGTGGAAAGGGAATTGAATAGAGAAAAGGTTGGGACATGGGAAGAATTTTTGTAGATAAATGAGGTTAAACCTAGAATATTCAGCCCTAGAGGTCATGGTGTTGGTAGGAGAAAACAAACATCTTCTATTCAAAGAGTTAAAAATGATCAAGAAGCCTCTCCTTCTATTTCTAAGTCATCTAGAAAAATAATTTCCAATTTTGGACCCTCTACTTCTCAGAGGAAGAAAAACAAAAATGCAAAAGTTCTTAATATTCTAGAATCTTCACCACCCATAAGGCCAAGGTCTACATCTAGGAAGGGTAAGGGTAAAATAACAAAACTAGAAGAGGAAACATTAGAACCTCAACCTAGTGACAATGTTGATAATATGGAAGAAACCCTACCTTCCCCTAGAGAAGAACATTCTAAAAACCCCCTTGAAGAACATTCTAAGAATCCTACTAAAGAGAATTCTAAGAACCCTAGGGAAGAGAATGCTAAAAATCCTCCTGAAGTAGTGGCAAAGGAGGGGGCCATTAAGAAGAAAAAGAAATGGAAGAGTCCTTTGAGCTCATCCACACTCCCTGTGAAGTGAAGTAAAAGAATTTTTGAGAAAGATGTTGAAGCATCTATTCCTATTTCTAACATTGATTCTTTTGAATTTGTAGGAAATGTACCTTTGACCAATTCCTCTTATGAGGAATTGAATAATCAACCTACAACCAATGACAAAATAATGTAAGATCAAAGTCTAGAAATAGAGGTTAGCCCTGGGGTTAACTACATACTGATAGATAGTGATCAAGACTTTGAGGAACCTAAAGACATAGAGGAATATGTAGATAATTCTACTCAACTAGATGTTAGTATGAACTTAGAGGGAATGCCTGGATTTGGGACTAAAATGATTGAAGTACCCTAGAAGGGTAGTTAGAAAAAGTTAGAAATGTTGACTAAGGTAGTAGCTGATGTCAATAAAGAAACCAATTTGATTAGGATAATTGTTGTATAGAAGGGTAAGCCCTCTACATGTAAAGAAACAATTAAAATTTCTCACTTTCCTTTTGGATGGGTGGATATGCTCAATCATGAATCCTTTCCCCCACCAAATTTGTCTACACCTCTTGCAATAGGAATAAGTTTGTACCAATAGTTGTTATGGGAAAAGACACAATGGAATTTAGAGAAAGAAAAATTGAAACAAGTCATTAATGAGTAGAATCCTCAATTGGAGCAGAAATCAGATGAGATTGAGGTATTGAAATGAACAATTGATTAGATTACTAGATTAATTCCATAGCTGATGGAAAGTAGATCACCCTTACCAGTGTATGCAATATTCCTCCAAGAGAAACTTGTTAATTTCAAATTAACAAAGATTGTAGAAGGCCTCAATGCATCCATATCAACTCCCCATGAATGTTACTATGCCTTTCAATCTACTACGATAACTTTAAAGAATCTATTGTGTGAATTGTACTTGCATAACCTGGCAATTCCTAATGACACAGAGTGGAATTCACTCCTCTATGTAGGAGATGTACAACTTATAGTATTTATGTCATGGATGTAGAATGAGATGAGTCATGAACACTAGGCTATGCCATACAAGGAGAAAGAAATGTCAGTTCCTTTAATGATGAGGCTTGATGTACAATACTCTAGAATAATATATTTTGATAGGATCCTTGTCACAGGAAACACTAGTGGAGCCAATAAGATCTATCCAATGAGAGAACAAGCCTTTATAGATTGGGACTAGCATTCCTCTTAGGATGTTGCTACAACAATTAATGCCTCCAAGTAGAGGTGGATAAGGATGTCATAGGATTTAAAGAGAATGGAACCTCACTCACCTCATAATCTAACCCTTGCTACAAGGAGAGTTCCATGGTATACTATGTTGGGTAGGACACTCCTTAATTGTTGGGTTCCATTAAGGTTTCAGCCTCTACTCTTCCTTCATCCATTTCTAGTAATGAATGATATTGTAGTAGATTATGACATGGTCTCTGATGTCCAACATTGGGAAAGACTCAAAGAGACTCATGGATAGTTTGATTATATTTAAGATCAGGCAGGGCAAAAAACAACTAATGATCTGAGGGTTCGTGCAAAGGTTCAAAACTTTATGATTGTTGGTGACCAGAAATAGTTTAGTTGGGGGGAATGATGGGCTATTAAATTAGCTATTTTCTCACCACTTTTTATCCTCTTTCTAAGACATTTGATTTCACATAGGCATACATTTATGGTTTTAAGCATATGAACTTATGATTTCTATGTACATGATTATATATGTGTGTAAACATAAGATGGAATATGGATATCTCTAAAGACATAATATCTACCTAATTTCATGGATACGAATGGTGAATATAATAGTTATACATGTTAATGTATGTTTTCTCTTGTAAGCTATGTTTTGGATGGTTACCTCTTGTAGCCGTAGGTTTGCAAGAGTGATAATTAAGACTAATACCTTTTCCTAATATCGATGATGTGGATATATATATCTATATGTATGTATGTGGTTTGATGTGTGTGCATTAATTATCATGTAGGAGTTGAACGTGGATATTCAAGGATCGGTATACTAGCACAAGAGTCATCAAAGCCAACCATGATTGCAAAATCTTCACAAAGAAAGTCAATGCTATTTGTTGCATGCAACATACAAATTTAGTGTGTGCTATATTTCAAGATTATTCATGGTTAATAATGTTTCTATTATGAAACTTTATGAGTTATAACTGATCCTCATTATAAAGTGATCATAGGTTTAGGAGTTAGTGGTAGTTTCCTTTTAAATAATCAACTATTGTGACTCTTTTCAGAGTTAGTCAAACAAGCTGGTTTTTAGTACAGAACTCTTGCACACTATTTCAATCAAGTGTAATCATTTTTATGGATGAAAAGAATTTTCAGCTTGACTTTGCAACTTGTATCTTGATTGTAGTTTCCATCCACTCATTCAAGGGGGACCCACTTGATGAGTGGATTGGTTTGTTAGTATAGAGTTCATTTCCTGTTTATTTATATGTTTTAGAAGTCTACTATTCTTGCAACCACTAATACTAGAATTAGTAGCCTGTTCCTATAACATAGTCAATTAGAGTAGCTCCTATTCAAAATAGGGATTTCTGAGGGGGGGGGGGGGGGGGGGGGTTGGTGGGGGTTTGGGAGGTGAATTAGTAATCTACAAACTTTATTTGCTGATTGGATATTATTACTTACTTTAAACCATGCATAACAAATCAATAAAGTAATGTTGAACAATAATAGTAACAATGCACTAAGATAACTCATGACACCATATTTTTTTAACTAGGGAAACCTTGGCCAAGTGAAAACCTTAGTGGGGATGATACCCACTAGATAATTTATTGATATATATGTTCCTTGTTAGAGGATGGACCCTATTAGGAGTCAATGAGAAAATTTAGTATAACAGTCCATATTAGGAGACTTTGAATCCCTATTAGAAGATTCTAACCCTGTTAGGAGTTGTAGTGTAATGTTGCAAGATGAGCCCATTGCCCAAAGATGAAATTTTAACTACATGAAGAGATCACTACTCAAAAAATTAATCTATTATTATTTTCTATCATTTAACTTGATCTTGGATCACCAGATAGTTCATACAAAACTTCACATATATCTCTTTCACAAAAGTTTGCTCTCATGATACATCAAGGTTACACACTTCTTATCACAAGAAGTCCTCTACATAAATACCATGCCTTTACATAATATATTGTTGGGTTGACTAAGACCACAATTCACTTTTCCAAGTTAGAGTAAACATCTAGGATGTCAACCCTAATTGGTCAAGTAATTGTTTTGCAACCAAAACAATTCTTTCCTTCAATTCTATTGTCTTGCTTCTCAAAACATGATTAATTTTGTTCTGTATAGTCTGTACAAACTTTTGAGGTTATACACATCATCATCAACATGTATAGTATCTCCATGTAACCATTCTTGTCATAATATGACATTTGTAACATGTTATAAACAAACCAATATACTGTTGTAGACTAAATTATATACTTGGACAATTTTTTGATCACCAAACATGATGTATCTTTATTTCCAAGGTTTCCTTTCAACATGTACATCATGTGTTACCATTAATAACAAAAATTACATATCACAATTAGCCAATTGTCAACAATTTCCCCCTTTGGCATTGATGGTAACAAAATAGGGAAAATTGGCTAAGTGAAAAAAACTTAACTAACAAAATAAACATTACATCTATTACAACTTTACAAATTTATATATATACTCCCCCTTACAATATACTTCATACTAAACAAGTATTTATCTACTTCACAATTTTCTCTGCTATTACTCCCTCTCTGACATCAATGACAAAGGTCACAGAATGTCAAGATTCTACCCAAAAAATATCAAAACTACTTTCCTTGCCTTTATGCTCTAATAATCTTCATACAATCTTCAAAAATAGTTTTCAAGCTATCCATACCTTTTTTCCATGTCTCTTTTGTAGACTCTATTGATGAGAGAATCGCACATAATGAATATAATGCAATCTCAACTGCATTGATATTTGAATACAAAAAGCTAGTATATGTGTCCTTGGCCTTGACACATTCTTCTAGTTGCTTATCAACAAATGATAGCTTTAGAGAAATGGATTCTCTAAAATTAGATGTTCTTCATAATATCTACTCTTTCCAAAGTTCTAATTTCTTGATCTTGCTATGAACACTGGCAACTTAGCTTTCAATATCATCAACTTTACTTAATGGGTGTTGGATTAGGTTGGATAAGACGTCTAACTTATTCAAATTTTCCTCTAACTGACTATCCAAATTATTAGTCAGTTTGTACGATAAGGTATACTTAACATACAATAATTTCGCTTCTTGCTGACACTTTTGAAGTTCAAGGTCTTCTTCCCTTGTTGGAGTCTTCTTCTCTATAAGTCTCTCATAGACTTTTTGGTTCACTACTCCTTTGATATCCTTCATACTTAGATCATTTGCAATGATATGTCTTACAGTAGAAATATCAATTTGATCTTTCTCAAAGTTATTATAAAGATCATAAAATTTTTTCATCTAAACAAAGTTTACCTCATTTGCAATTGTTGTGTTTATCTTTGCAATCTTCAACTTCCATGGTTATCGAGCTTTTCCTATTGCTTATTTAGGTGAAGTCACCTCAATTTCTTGTTCCTCAACTTCCTCATCACTACTAGATTTATTTTCAATAATGCTTTCTACTTATTTCTAGGTCCTAAAGCCATCTACTTGACTCTCTTTGCCTTTGTTGGCACTACTTCAGTTAATCTTTCCAATTTTCTCTTATGTCGCTAGTAAATTTGGACTCAATTTTAGATGAATTTTGGTCAAAATTTTGACCCAGGTTGGTCAAAATTTTGGCCAAGTAGTTCATGGTAATTTTTCTTGTTGAAATTTTAACCAACTTGCAGGTTGGTCAAAATTTCAACCAATACATTCATCAAAAAAGTTTAATTTTTGTTAGCTTTAATTTGTCATTGTTGGTCAAATTTTCCACCAATGTTTGGTCAATTTTTTTAAAAAAATTGGTGGAAATTTCAACCAATTCTTGGTAGAAAACTATCAAGAATTGGTAAAAATTTCCACCAATGTTTGGTCAATTTTTTTAAATAATTGGTGGAAATTTCAACCAATTCTTGGTAGAAAACCATCAAGAATTGGTCAAAATTTCCACCAATGTTTGGTCGATTGTTTTATATGCTATATCAAGCAATTGTTTCTTATCCAAGCCATTTAATTTGCAACCTTTTAAATCTCTGCAAAGATAAAGTTGGAGTAGAAGAATTTTTCTTCTCAAAGGTGTCCTCTAATTGTAAAGTGTCCATTCCATTATCTTGTTCCTACTCCAACTTTATCTTTACAGAGATTTAAAAGGTTGAAAATTGGATAAGAAACAATTGCTTGATACAACATGGAACAAATGGTGTTGAGGGTATGAGTTGATGGTGTTGAGGGTATGAGTTGATGGTATTGAGGGTATGAGTTGATTCTGACCTTTAGAGCCAGCCTTTCATAATTGCAAAAAATCATAAATAAGATTTCTCAACCAAACTCTATTTAAGACTCACTTGAAGGTTTCCAACTCAGGTGCATGGGCTTTACATTTTTAGATTTCTCTAAGAACAACTTGTTCTGTTTCATAGGTCCTATAACAGTGTCAATATTCACAATTTCACAAGAAACAAGGATATTTTTTGTAATTGGAAAAACTTTCTGAAACACAATATACTAGGCATTAAAGAATGGAATTGCTCAAATTTAAGACACAACATTTAACCAATTTATTTATTTGCATCTAGAATGTTCAATGCAAGATATAGGATCACCACAGTTGTAACAACTACCTGATCATTTTTCCACAAAGTGAATTTGACATACTACCATCAACAGTTACAGCAACAACTCCAATTTTCTCCTACTACTATTTTTGATGTTTAGTAACTTGGTATTGCTGATTTGACAAAGATTTTTGTTGAAGCTATTCTTGGCTATTGTTTTGTTGTTGTTGCTATTATTGTTACTACTACTATAGTTGTTGTTGCTGTCACTATTGCTGCTGGAGTTGGGCTATCTTCATCTATAAGTAAATAAATGAAAAATCTTAAGAAGATGCATAAATAGCTATGATAAACAATATTCTATTTAATAAAAGTACAAATACAATAGTAAAAAGATCAAGGTATACCAAAGGCAATAGACTAAAGGCAACCACTTAGGTAAGAAAATAGATTACATGTCTGCAATATGGAAGTCTATCCTTTTAAAACTCAACTGCAAACTATTGTATAAAATAACACATTAAGCTTTAGACATATTTGAACTAGTGATGCAAAGGTATTATCAGTTTCACATTCAAAAGATACTCAACCAATAATGTGGAAATTTGTGATCATACACAAAATTTGAACTTGTTCAAGGGTTTGGGTTTGAGCTAGTGTTGGAGATTAATTAAAAAGGTATTGCTCACTTTAGGTATATCAAATTTATTATACATTGATATTAATATTTTACTTAATATGCATAGCAATTAATTCAATTCAAAAACCTCAACAGAGTTTCTCCAAAAGCCTATTTTCATAGTTAATTGTATGGTCTAGCATATTGTAGTTTTATTTGAAATTTGGCTAGGTATACTTGGAGTTATGAGTATTCATATGCAAAGGTAAGAGTAAAGTAATTAACATCACACTGTAGGCTTGTCAAAACTTAAACCATGACTAGTAAAATATAAATCCAAGATAGCCAAGAAATAATTCTTTAAGTCCTACAAGTCCATCACACAAGTAAAGGACGTGAAGCTTAATCACTAACTCACCTTGGATCTTCTTGAAATCATTAGTTGTGTGCATGCCATCTTCTCTCTCATTTTTGTTATCTTCTCATTGAACCCATGCACTTGTTCAAGGATAAAACTAAAATCATCCATGACCCAATTCTAATGATAATAGAACATCAAATATGTAGATACCAAAATACTTAGAAATGGCTCGCTATTTTTATACTATGTTGTCCTATCTAGAGTGTATGAGGAGAGAGGTAAAGTCTTCCAGGTCAATGTCAAATGAAAACCCCTTATATCTAGGTTAGTGTCAAATGAGAACCCCTTATAGAAGAAAATAAAACAAGTTCTTTGAGAAATCCAAAAATGTAAAGCAAACCCTCTTCCTCATACTGAGAAAACAACTGAGAAAAGACCAGGGAGTGTAAAGTGGAACAAAATTTCATGTCAATCAAGAAGATGAGTTCATAGTAGAGTTGGTGAGGTCAAGTGATGAGACCTCTAATCTAATACCACCTATAGATTGGAATGGTATGGGGTAGCATATTGAAAATAGAAACTATTGATGCTTACTACAATATGATGCATTGAAAAGTGTATACTTTGTATATTAGTATATACTTTAAAAAGTATATATTGGATAGTTTATAGTATGTTTTTAGAAACTCATTTTCAGCATTAGTAGTATAGTCATATGACCTAGTGTTACCTGCCCTTAAAAAAATTGATATATGATGTATTTTTTGGTAAATCATATCTAATACATAAAAGAAATATCAAAAATGATTTTAAATGTCTTAAATATGTTGTTTAATATTTTCACAATTGGCTATGTCAAGTTTTACTGCTTTTGTCAACTCATTTTCTTTATATATTGCTTGTTGAAAAACCCTCTTCCTCTCTATTAGCAAGGTATGACCTATAGTAACTTGAACTTTACAGACAAATGTATAATCTATTGTTTCTCAAAAAATCTTCTTCTTCTCTATTAGCAAGGTATAATCTAAAGTAACTTGAACTTTATAGTCAAATGTAAACAGTCATTTGGGAGTTCAATATAATTTTCTTATTTCTTTTCGTATGTGAATAGTGAGATAATATGCCAAATTCATGAAACATTCCTTATGAACACTAGGAAGGTTTAATCAAAATTAAATGTTCTTCCATATTCATAAGGTGTGCTAAAAATGACTAGGGGCCTTGCATTTCCTCTGTGATAACTATAGTTGGTGCAAGGACTTTGAAGAGAGACACATCTTCATCACCATAAATCTAAGTAGCAAAAGCCTTTTTCAGTGCAAATTCATCTGCCTAGCCAAAAAGGCACAAGATTTCCTTTGTCTTTATTCCAATCCATCAATAACACAAGAAAAAATATTGTTATGCAAATAATAGGTTATTGTTACCTTGACCAATCATTGGCACAAAATAAATAGTGTTGTACAACTACTGGCCAATCAGTAATGGTTTGCAAGGACAAGACAAGCTTCTAAAATTGGAATCACCACATTAACTTCACAAAAATGCCTCATCTAGCCTATAATTTCCTAGGTGTGTGTGTCAATGATTCCAAATAATTCCAACCACAAAAGAGATGCCCCACTTGATTTCATAATTAATTCATACCAAAATCCAACTCTTACCCAAATTCCAAATCCAACTCTTTTACCAAAACCATAGGCATTTTATTCCCTAATTTCATCCAATTCTATAACTAGAATGATAAGCACTACCATGTCCCCATTCTAGTACATCCCTAAAACTACCAAAAAATAAATAAGATGATATGATTTTCTGGGAAACTGGTCCATATGTAGAGTCTTACAATTGAACTCTATAAGCAATCCCAATCATTATGGTATGAAAATGGGTAGACATATGCAAGTTAAAAATAATGATTAGTTATATAATTGCTAGTAGAATGACAATGATCAATACCATTATAAAGATAAATCATCAAACAAGTAAGATTTAGCAAACAAAAATCAAGATCTAAGACAATACTATTAATCAAAATCATACCAATCAACAATTAGGGCAAATAGTGATTAAATCAAAATGGACAATAATATAGCTATTAACCTAAATGAAGGGGTGTGAATAGAAATAGATAATAAAATTATAAGGAGCATGTCTCCTCTCAAGGGACACCACTAGTCAAAGGAATAATTAAGTATAAATAGAGAAGGGCTACAATGGAAAAGGAGGGGGGCAACAAATATACAAACAATAGTTATATTCAACAATCTTGAACATATAGCTACATCTCATGAATAGCATAAAGGATATGCATAGCAATGGTATTGAATAAGAGCATGATAGAAGAAATAAAAATCAATATTGTATCTACAATGAGCTGTAAATATATACTAGTGTCAAAAGGATCAGACTATCAGTACTCCCCAACACCAACACAAAGAAACCTCTGGACACCGACAACATTTAGCAAGAGACTATATTACAAAACTTCACAAACTAATCAGTGCATTTATGTTAATGATTCATCAAGATTATTAAATTAAAAATTTATATATCAACATACATAATGCTTGATGCTTCAACAATGTGATTATTATTATTACGGATAGCTCAATAGCTTATTATGATGATCATGTGAATTTGCACAACTATTTGAATCCCATATTGAATCCTAGAATGGACCAGAGGGTCTTTATGCTAGATTTCCAAGGAACCCACTTACAACCTCCTCCCAACTACACAAGATGGTGTGTTTTTTTAGGAAGATGAAGCAAACATGAAAAGTAGGTACAAGCTCCAAAGTGAGAAAGTTTTGGTAGACATCCCTCTTGGATTTGGTGAAGAATGACTAATCCTTAATCAATCACTATTTCTATTTAAGAGGGTAGGTTGGTATTTTTATGGAGAGGTAGTGTTGACATATCAATCATATTTGTTATTAGTGACACACACTTATTCAGACTTTATATAGCTACCAAGCTCATTGAATAGTTTATAATGTTTGCCATATAATTTAGTAGCCACTGAGTTCTATAGTTGCTACTAAGTCTTTTGGACTAATCTCAGTGGTTACCAAGGAGATTTAGTTAGTGTGAAATCCAATAGTTCAAACCATGTATTTTAGTGTATAGCGAGTTTATTAGTGGTTACCGAGTTTGCAGTTCATGTGATGCAAAGCTTGTGCTTACTGAGTTGCACAATATCTACTAAGTCACCAGTGCATAACGAGTTCAAGACTACTTGAAAGTGATTAGTATGGATCAAGTTTTTATGTCTACCAAGAACATGATGATGTCAAGTAGTGACAGTGGATGCCATGTATCAAAACCTCACCGAGTCTCTCTTTAGACCCCGAGTATCTTCATACAAGTTGACTTTGTAATATTTGTGTTAACTTGTGTCATGGCTGACTTTGTAATTTTGAAATTTGGATTGGCATATATATTTAATGTATTATATCATTTTAAATGTAAGAATAATGTAAGTAAAAGAGTGAATACAAAAAGTTCAAGTTATGAACACAACAGATAAAGAATTATAAAGGCCATATCAACATAAGGAGTAGTAGAGATAAATCTATCACAGAAAGGTGATCAATACACTAAGGAATCTCTATTAGCAAACTTAGTTGCAAATCAGAGATCTACTGCTTCATCCTAATAGGTGAACTAGTCAAAATCCTCTAACAAGGTAGACCTAACACTCTTTTCTTAATCTCTTTATCGAGTGCATACTTTATTGTATGTAAATCCTCTCACAAGGTGGACCTAGTAGTCCTATTTTCTCCTAATAAATAAAATCATCAAAAGTGATCAATGTAAGCCTTAATAGGCCAACTTTATACTATAGTACTAAAGTTTGTGGGTATCATCCCCACCCCAATTTTACTTTCTATTTGGAAGGTTTCTAGGTTACTAAATATTTGTATTCAAGTGTTGTGGATGCTTTCATGTTTTTGATTTCTCATGCATGCAATTAGATCAAATGCAATGAATTAAGTACTAAATGATTTATTGGATTAAGAATTAAAATTGTTAAAGTTTTAGAAGTTACTAATTCACCCCTTCCCTCTCAATAACTTAGCATAGTCTTGAATATTTCCAACAATTGGTATCAGAGCATAGTGGTTCTCAAGAAGAAAATTTAACAACTTGAGCAAAGATCAAGGATATGAAGATATTCATACTTGAAAAAGTTATTGAAAATGAAAAGTTGGATATAGAAATGGCTATTTACCAACTCAAGAAAGCTAAGGAGAAACTTTCCCAATCCTTGAAAAGAAGAAAGGAACTTGCAAATCAAATGAATGATCATCTCTACATTGAAGAAATAATTGAAGACTTTCACCCTTCAAATAGTTCAGATGAAGCAAATGATGCAATCAAAGAACTCCTAAAGAAGAATGGTTCTCTGCAAGAAGAAGTAAGAAACATAAAAAGAGAACAAGAAATTCAGTCAGTAAGGTTATGTGAAGTTTTAGAATAGAAAAGTAAGATAAAAGAAGAGATGGATGGAAGGAACAATGAGATCCAGAACCAATCCCTTTAGCAAGTAGACCTTATTGATCAGATCTCCAATGCAAATGAGGAAATCATGATCCTAAAACTTAAAAATGAAAGAATAAGGAATGATCTAAATTTTGAAAGATAGATCAATGAAAGAATAAAGAATGATTTGAGATCTAAAAAACAAATCAGTGAAAGATTGAGAAATGACCTAAATACTGAGAAGAAAATCAATGAAAGAATGATGAAATCTCAAGCAGAAATGGATCCACTAAATGAGCAAAACCTTTATAGGAAAAAAGGAAAAGTAGGAATTGGATACAAAGAAGAAGGTGAATCCTCCAAACAAGGAGCTCAAAAGAATCAAATATCTACTTGCAATCATTGTAGTAAGCAAAGTCATACATCAAACATATGTTGGAGTAATGGAAAAGAAAAATTCAATGGAAAATGCTATAATTACAATCAGCATGGTCACAAGGCTAATGAATGCAAAGAGAATACAAAATTTGAAGGAAACTGTCATAAATGTAAGAAACATGGTGATGCAGGAGCATCCAGAGGTATAAGGGCAATCCTGTGTCACCCAAAAAAATGTACTTAGACTTAGTTTCTATTTCATGTGTTTTCATTTTTGGACACCCATTTGGGTCAAATAAAGGTTCCAACTCTCATAGTTCAATTATCAGTGTGCTAGAAAATCTTGAAAAAATAGGAGCATGCAATTTGGCCATCATTTTGGTGACCTAGAAGGTGTGAATTGGCCAGATGAATTTAATTGTGATTTAGAGCATTCTAGAAAAAGAATCAAGTCAAAAGGCCCCACGGTTTGAAAGTTATTGCAGTTTTTTGAGTTTTGGAGACCTCCTAAGAATGCTTCAAAGTTAGGTTAGGGGCATTAAATGACCTTGAAAAGGGCCAAAAAATGGGGGATGAGAAAAGATTGTCCATAGGGCTATAGAGTTCTTTGAGAGCTTTCTGAAAATGTAAATGGTTCGTCAATCAGAGCTACAATTCAAAAGTTATGTCTCCCGAAAGTTCGGTTACCATTTCTGGATTCTTCTAGATTTGCACTGACTTCTAATGTAGTTTCTAGAACCTTCTATTTGGTCGGTGGATGCCTACTAGCACTTTCTAGAATGTACTCCTAGTCCTTAACCCTTCAGGGTCTATTTAAGGAGATTTTTGGCATTGTAAAAGGTAGTTTGGAGTGGAGTTTGAGAGGAGGTACTGAAAGGAGAAATTATCTCCAGATTTATGCTATTGTAAGCCCTTAGGGCATGTTTTGAAATTTATTTTCTCTGTACTATTTGTACTAGCTTATTTTCTTAGTTAATATAATTTCCCTTTTCTATTGTGTCCATTCTATTCTTGGGTTGTGTCCCCATCAAGTGGTATCAGAGCTGGTTTTCTTGAGCGTATAGACAGAGCACCGACTGTGAGGTAGTTTGCACCAGGACTGTGTGGTTGTGGGTTTGAGTTAAGAAGATGCCTCCATGAAGAGAACGTGGTGGAAGGGATAGAGCTATTAATTATGAGGAGGTTAGAGCCCTCCAAAGGCAAGTACAAGACTTGCAGGAGGAGCTCCGTAGAGGAGAAAATGTTGCCGCAGGTGACGACAGTGAGGATGACAATGAAGAAGATGTAATGGGACCAAAAGGGGAATTTGACGGGGAAGTTTTGAATCATGCAGAGGAAATGCTTTTTAGGGCCATTACTAAGTTTGGGAAAAGACCTACAATTGAAGTGGGTGTATTTTTTAGGAAATCTGAAACTAGATGAGTTGATCGATTGGATCAATGAACTGGAAGAATACTTTGAGTATGAGGATATAAGGGACCTAGATAGGGTTAAGTTTGCAAAGGCCAAACTGAAAGGCCATGCCAAAATTTGGTGGCAAGAGGTCCAATTGGAAAGAAATAGAAGAGGAAAGGAGAAGATCACAAGATGGGATCGCATGGTGGACAACTTGAAGAAGCAGTTCATTCCTGTGGACTATGAGCTTGATTTGTTTAAGAAGATGCATGGGTTAAAGCAAGCAGGAAGATCAGTCCAAGAATATACAGAGGAATTTTACCAACTCTTGATTAGAGTGGGACATGTAGAAGCAAATAAGGAGAAGGTTGCTTGTTATATTAGTGGGTTGCGGCCTAGCATCCAAGAGGAATTAAGTCTGGTAAGAATGACCAGCATTGAAGAAGCATACTAGTTTGCCCTACGAGTTGAAGAGAAGTTGAATAAAAGGTTTGAAGGAAGACAAAGAGGGCACGATCAAAGAGGAAAGGGAAGTGATAGATCATCTGGAGGCCGCAATGAAACCCAAAAGAAAAATGAAGATGTGGGTACTACCAGAAACCAGAGGAATGAGGGTTTCAACTGCTCCCATGATCAAGACTTTGGGAATCTGAGAGGAAGAGGTAGAGGACATGGACAAGGAAGAGGTGGCTTCCGTGGTACCTGTTTCCACTACAATGAAGAAGGTCATCATGCTTTTGAATGCCCTCAATGACAAGGAAGGACAGATAGGAGAGCTGAGGGCCAAGCAAGGCTGCTCATGTGGATGAGGATGCACAATCATCACATTCAGAGGATGCAGAAAGAGAAGAGACCTTGGTAAATGAAAGAGTCCTACTAAGTGGTGAGATTGAACCAAGACAATGAAGGAGTTTTTTTTGTACCAGATGCAAGTGTGAGGATAAATGTTGTGACATGATCATTGATGGTGGTATCACTGATAACTTGGTATCAGAAGAGATGGTCTCTAAGCTAAAGCTCAAGAGGGAGAAACATCCCCAGCCCTATCGGATTGCTTGGGTAAAAGATGATCATAAGGTCCTGGTAAGTGAACAATGTTTAGTAAAATTCAAAATTGGGAGTTACCATGATGAAGTTCTCTGTGATGTTATTTCGATGGATGTTTTCCATCTATTGTTGGGTAGACCATGGCAGTTTGATAGACATGCAGTGCATGATGGACATGCAAACACATACTCTCTAACAAAGGATGGAGTTTGCCACAAATTGAAGCCCATGATAAGGAAGGTGAAAAGGTATGTAGCAGTGCTAGGATTTGTCTTGTTGATGGAAGGAAGTTTTTAGATGGCATGAAACATCAACATATGTGCTATGCTTTGATTCCTAGGAAAGATAAAGAAGGTAGTAGTGAAATACCACTTGAAATTTCAGATTTACTAAGGGAGTTTGGAGATATTATCTATGATAATGTTCCAGATGGATTGCCACCAGTAAGGCAAATCAGTCATTAGATAGATCTAATTCCAGGAGCTAGTTTGCCTAACAAGGCTACTCACAAGATGACTCCTACTGAAACATAGGAGCTAAATAGACAGGTTCAGGAGTTGTTGAGGAAGGGCTTGATTTGAGAGAGCCTGAGTCCATGTGTAGTACCTATAGTACTCACACCAAAGAAGTATGCAGAGTGGAGGATGTGTACAGATTCTCAAGCTATAAATAGGATCACCATCAAGTACCAGTTTTCTTTGCTAAGGATGGATGATATTATGGACTGCTTGAGTGGAGCTCGGTACTTCACAAAGATAGATCTGAAGAGTGGTTATCACCAGATACAAATTTGAGAAGGAGATGAGTGGAAAACAGCCTTCAAGACCAAGGACGGTCTTTATGAGTGGTTAGTCATGCCCTTTGGATTGAAGAACGCCCCAAGCACCTTCATGCGGCTCATGAATGAGGTACTTAAGAAGTTCTTGGGAAAAAAATTTATCATCTATTTGGATGATATTTTAATTTTCAGCAAGATTTTGGAAGAACATTTACTGCATATTCGTAGTGTCCTGGAAAGGCTAAGGGAAGAGAAACTATTAATTAATCTGAAGAAATGTATCTTTGTAAAAATGGAGTTAGTCTATTTGGGGTTTGTTATATCACCTGAAGGTCTCAAAATGGATCCGGAGAAGGTAAAAGCCATCTTGGAATGGCCTAATCCAAGGTTTACTACTGAGGTAAGATCATTTCATGGTTTGGTTAGTTTTTACAGGAAGTTTATTAAGAATTTTAGTGGCATATGTGTACCCCTAATTGATACAATAAGAGGGGATAGAAAAGAGTTCAAATGGACTGTAGCAGCTACGAGAAGTTTTGAATTGCTGAAGAAGAAGGTAACAGAACAGCCTGTGTTGGCACTTCCAAATTTTAGAAAGGTTTTTCAGGTGGATTGTGATGCCAGTGGCAGCGCTATTGGGGTTGTATTAAGCCAAGAAGGTAAGCCTATTGCATATTTTAGTGAAAAATTGAATGATGCAAAGAAGAAGTGTTCTGTTTATGATCAAGAGTTCTATGCAATAGTTCAGGCCTTAAAGAAATGGAGGCATTATTTATTGCCAAATGAATTTGTTTTGTATACTGATCATCAAGCATTATAGTACCTAAATAGCCAAGGTAAATTGAATTAGAGGCATATGAAGTGGGTAGAGTTCTTGCAAAGTTATACATTTGTGTTGACGCATAGAAATGGAAAATCTAGCAGGGTTGTAGATGCACTAATTAGGAGACAGTTGTTGCTTACAGTAATGCAGGTTGAAGTAGTTGGGTTTGATGAACTCAAGAATTTGTACCCCGAGGATTCTGATTTTGCTGAAGCATGGAAAGCTTGTAAAGAACCTGTTGTTGTAGATAGAACCAAGTGGTTAGACTATTTGATTCAAGATGGCATGTTGTTCAACGATAGTCAATTTTGCATTCCAAGAAGTTCCATGAGGGAAAATCTGATTAAGGAGAAACACAGTGGAGGGATGGCAGGACATTTTGGTCGAGATAAGACCATTGCCATTCTTAGAGAACATTATTTTTTGCCTCAAATTTCACAGGATGTGAAGAAGTTTGTACAGAGTTTCTAGGTTTGTCAAGTTGCCAAGGGGTTTAGTCACAATACTGGCCTATATCATCCATTGCCTATTCCATCAAGGCCATGGGAGGACATAAGTATGGATTTTATTCTTGGATTGCCAAGGACACAAAGGGGTAATGACTCAGTATTTGTGGTGGTTGATAGGTTCTCCAAAATGGCGCATTTCATTCCATGCCACAAAACTCATGATACTGTCCATATTGTAGACTTGTTTTTCAAAGAGGTGGCAAGACTACATGGTCTTCCAAGGAGTATAGTTTCTGATAGAGATACTAAATTTGTGGGGTATTTCTGGAGGACATTGTGGAAAAAGTTGAGAATAGACTTGAAATTCAGTTCCACACATCAGCCACAAACTGATGGCCAAACAGAAGTGGTAAATAGAAGTCTGGGCAATTTGTTTAGATGTTTAGTTAGGGATAAGCCCAAGGGATGGGATTTGATTCTACCACAGGCAGAGTTTGCTTATAATAACTCTATAAATAGGAGTACTGGAAAATCACCATTCCAAATTGTATATGGGAGTAGCCCAAGGACTGCACCAGAGCTGAGGAAGATAGAACAAGGGGAGAGGACAAGTGTTGAAGCTAAGGAATTTGCTGAACATATCAAGCATCTACATGAGGAGGTTCAAGCACACATTACCAAGATAAATCAAGAGTATAAAGCTAGGGCTGATCAAAGGAGAAGACATAAGGAATTCCAAGTAGGGGATCTAGTCATGGTGCACTTACGAAAATAAAGATTTCCAGCCGGTACTTACAACAAGCTGAAAATGAAGAAATTTGGCCCCTACAAAATTTTGAAGAAACATGACTCAGGAAATGCATATGAAGTGGAGCTGCCAGATGTTACTCACATTTCTCCCATTTTCAACATTGTAGATTTAACAGAGTATCATGGTGATGGTGCAGATGAGGAGCTAGTGTTAGAGCCATGTCTGATTCCTGCTTCTAAGAAGGAGGAGATAGAAGACATTCTAGATCATCGTGTGGGTAGGAGTACCAGAAATAGGCAGTATGAAGAGTATTTGGTGAAGTGGAAAGGACGGATGATCAAGGACTCAACTTGGATTTCAGCAGCTAAGGTTTCCCATTTGGGATTTCCTCTACCATTCATAAACTGACAAGGTCACTTTTCAATCTACCCTGGGTGTCTGATGTAGGAGCATCCAGAGGTATAAGGGAAATCCTGTGTCACCCAAAAAAATGTACTTAGACTTAGTTTCTATTTCATGTGTTTTCATTTTTGGACACCCATTTGGGTCAAATAAAGGTTCCAACTCTCACAGTTCAACTATTAGTGTGCTAGAAAATCCTAAAAAAATAGGAGCATGCAATTTGGCCATCATTTTGGTGACCTAGAAGGTTTGAATTGGCCACATGAATGTAATTGTGATTTAGAGCATTCCAAAAAAAGAATCAGGTCAAAAGGCCCCATGGTTTGAAAGTTATTGCAGTTTTTCAGGTTTTGGAGACCTCCTAAGAATGCTTCAAATTCAGGTTAGGGGCATTAAATGACCTTGAAAAGGGCCAAAAAATGGGGGATGAGCAAAGCTTGTCCATTGGGCTATAGAGCACTTCGAGAGCTTTCCAAAAATGTAAATAGTTCGTCAATCAGAGCTACGGTTCAAAAGTTATGCCTCCCGAAAGTTTGGTTACCGTTTCTGGATTCTTCTAGATTTGCATCGACTTCTAATGCACCTTTTGGAACCTTCTATTTGGTCGGTGGATGCTTACTAGCACTTTCTAGAATGTACTCCTAGTCCTTAACCCTCCGGGGTCTATTTAAAGAGATTTCTGGCATTGTAAAAGGTAGTTCGGAGTGGAGTTTGAGAGGAGGTACTGAAAGGAGAAATTATCTCCAGATTTATGCTATTGTAAGCCCTTAGGGCATGTTTTGAAATTTATTTTCTCTATACTATTTGTACTAGCTTATTTTCTTAGTTAATATAATTTCCCTTTTTTTTTGTGTCCATTTTGTTCTTGGGTTGTGTCCCCATCACATGGACACAAGGCATCAAAATGAAAAACAAAGACATTGAATATTGTAGAACAATTTGTGAAAGCAATATTTGGTTGGGATTACAATACCTGGTGTAGATGTCATTATTGTGGAGAATTTGGACACGTTGGTATGAATTGTGTTAAACATCATATGAGGAAAAGAGATGCCACTAAAAGATGTTTTATTTGTGCAAAACTTGGTCATCTTGCCAAGAATTGTATGAATACTAGTAAAATTGAAGATGAGAAGAAAGAAAAAGCTAATAACATTCAAAGTAGATGAGACAACAATGGATTCCTATGTCTACTAAGGATATTGGTTCGAGTAATGATGGTCAAGTCACTCAAGAATTGGGTGACTCTACCATTTCTAATTAAGTTCTCAAGGAAGAACTAGAACCAGGCTATCAAGAAGACATATGAATCAATTCTAGTTGAAAGGTGACAAAGATCCAAATTCATATACAAGTTACAAAGGGATCACTAAGAAAGATTGATATCAATTATTACTGAGATACCTTTTCTACTGAGTGAGGTCGGGTCATAGACTCTACTAAGAAAGGTTGGGAGTAACTAAGGCACTTATGGTTACTAAATCATGGAGACATCACTGAGTGATCAATACAAAATAGTGGATGACAGTCTGTCAAGCATAATATCAACTCATCTATCACCGTACCAAGCATTAATGGAAATTTTTTAACAAAAGGCATGGAATCAAATTCATTTCTAACTATGAATTTTTGAGTGCTATTGTGAATAGCTATTTTCTATGCGATCAAGTGACTTGAGAAAATTTCCTACAAAGTTTTCAAAGTTCTCTCAAGTTACCGAGTGAAATGGCATCCAGCAATAGCAAGGTCAAGAAAGGTTCAGACAAGTTGGTTCAAGGTGTTGAATGGAAAGTGCCAAATTTTAAGCTTGTTCCTGTAGTTGCTGAAATCCTAGACCCAAGTGGAGATCAATCTCAAATCCCTCCTAAGGTACTTCTTGTTAATGACATTTGAATTCATTTTAAATGTGAAATTCAAGAAATTGGTACTCTAGAGATGGATGATGCCCTAGGTTAGTTATGTGTTGATGGAACCCTAAAACCCGAGCATCAACATTTGGAAGCAAAAGGATTAACACACATTCCTCATATGCCTCAAGAGTTTCAAATTGAATGGATTAGGTATATCCTTAGTTGGGTGCATAGTGGACAACTGTGGTTAGAGTAGCCAATTTTGATAACAAAGAAAATGATTCATCAAATCACTAGCCTTCCCATGCTTGCTAAAGCAAAAACAACTAAAACCCTAGGTTGAGCAAAGTTGGATAAGAAAACCCTAGTTGAGTGGGATGGTAGAGGTATGAAAATAAGCAGTGTTACTAATGCAGAGTTGAAGTTTGGTATTCATGTTATAGATCATAAGATATATAGTTCAAGCTATCTTAACAGTGTGTCATGTGAAGTAGTGGATTTAGCATATAAAGTGGTGAAGAATAACTTATCTTATGACCTTACCGAGTTATTTTTGAGACAATTCAATGAGAATATGAAAAGTATTAGAACTTCCAAGAATAACTTGTGTAAATTTGGTTCTCTATTAACCTGTTTATTCTTTTATGTCCAAAAGTTCTTCCCTTCCAAAGGCATTGTAGTCTAGAGAAAAGATGTGCCTATATTGTACCAAATAAATGAATATATTGTAGAAATGGGTGAGAACTATGGCAACATCATGGACAAGCACTTTGATGTGTTCAAAGATAAAGTGAATAATAGGTTTGGAATCCCAAAGAAGTTAGTTGAAGACTACAAGGATGATGTGTGCTTCATGGTTGACTATGATAAGGTATATATCTAGGCAGTTAAGTCTAGAGTTATGTGGGTCAAACCTCTTATCTATGAGGTGAATATTGATGAGACCAAGGATATCATTGAAGCCCTTGTCAATGAACTTTTTGATCCCAAGACCCCTTACTTTGGTGCTTATGATGAAGCTAAAGCAAGAATTGAGCTAGAGATAAAGCTCCCATAGGCAGTTAACAAAGGGAAGAGGAGGACAGCCAAACTAAAATCTAGTGTACCTCTCATGTTAATCGAGGGTAAAGGTGAGGATAAGGAAAAGGTAGAGAATGAAGAAGAGTCAGAGAAAGAAGAAGAACCTTTGAAGAAAAAAGGCAAGGTGATCATCACCAAGCCTACAAAATCATCCACTGTAGTCTTCACAAGGAGGTCATGAAAGAAAGAAAGTGACATTTTTTTCAGCAAACCTCCACCCACCTTCCAAGAAAAATTGAAGCAAATGGAAGAAGGAGCTAGAATTACAAATTTTAAATCTTTGAAATATGAGACTAGGACAGAGGCAAAGTAGAAACAAGTTGAAGAACTAGTGCTGACCAAAATGTTTAAATGGAAGTACTCACTAGACTAGATTGCCTCTCAAGTCTCTAGTGAATTGCTAGAGAAGTTAAAGCCAAGATGGGACTTTGCTATGTAAATAGTGAAAGACATATATGCACAAACCCTGAGGCAGTTACTACCAAGCATATTAGATGCTGAGGTTAAGAGTCTTTAAAAAAAATGAAGAAAAACTGACTCTAAGATTTAATACTTGTTTGATTTTCATTAAGGACATAGAGTATGTTATTAGGAATGCTACTAATACTTTGAAGAATATCTATTTGTTACACAAACCAAGTGATTTCCTAGTGAAAGTTAAGGATGAAGAGGATGATAAAGGATCAAATCATTATGTTACAGATGATTATGAAGAGTACAAGGAGCAAGAAGTTGCAGAGGAAGAAAAGGAAGATGATGAGGAGACTGACCTAGTCAAGAGAGCTTCTATAGTCATTGCCTCACTTCCTCACTTCCTAAGAAAACCTTTGACTACATCAAGTATGGAGATAGCTTCAGCAAGTTTGGTTGGGACTACTACAGATACATCAAATGTCCAATCACTCTTTGCCCCAACTCAACTCAGCATATCATTGACAAAAGTGACTTCCACTTCATCAACTGAGTTGTAGACTCCTTCTTCACCTGCCAAGTTGAGTTCTTCAGTCATCACCTCTCCAATTTTAACTTCTTCAATTTTGAGTGCATCCATAGTAAGCTCTCTAGTTTTTTCTACTTTAGTTTTGGATTCTACAATTTTGACTTCATCAATGTTGGATTCTTCTAGCATCTCTATAAGTATTCCATCAGCCAGTACTATATCAATTTTTACTGCAAGTCTGAGCATGTCCATTATTGTTTCCATTTTGGGTACAAAGGTAATAAGTGCAAGGATAGTTGAGCCTAAGGCTCAACTGAGTACAAAATTTTTGAAAGGAAAGGAGATAGAGGAAGATATAGATTTTGATGAGGAAATAGAAATTCCCAAATGGGATATCTACAATCTTTTTGTAGATGAAATGCACATATTTGGTGAAATCCTCTAGAAAAAGGCCAAACAATAAATATTGAGAGAGGAAAGAGATAGAGAATATAATATATTAGATGATGCCAAGAATATTTTGTTTGAGGCAATTGGAATTGTGGTTGATCCTTATCAACCTATTTTGTTTCAGCTTGGAGAGGTAGTCCAAAAGTTCAATGAGGACACCGAAGGTCAAGAGAAACTAGTTGAAAAGGCTAAAAATAAATTCAATAATAAAGTTCTGGAGCACATTGCTCAGAAAATAGCTATTCATCAAGTTGAGCTTTCAACAATTTTGGTCAATCTTGAGGCATCTTGTTCAAATGTGTCATCACTTTTTGGGAAACTATGTGATGTCACTAAGTATATAAAGGAAGTAAAGGAAATTTTTTCTAAAATTGATATAGATCTTAAAGCAAGTGCTCAACAGCTGCAACTTGACCCAAGTTCAAGCTCTACACATTTCAAGAAGATCAAATTTTTGTCAAACTTGCAAGCTGAATCATTAAGAGAATAAGCAAGGATCCATTCAACATTGGTTGATATACAAAATATGATCCTTCCAGTCATGAATTCTATGCAAAAACACATTGTATATTCAAAGACCCTGATCCATGATAACAACTTCTCTATTGCAGATCACATGATTGAACTCTTAGTAGAAGTGAAAATTACAATTCATACATGCAAGGTCTTGCAAGAAAACTAGGATAAAACCTTGGAAATTACCCTCAAGGTACACTCTAAATTCTTATCTCATTTTGGTGTTTCCATGTAAATATGTTAGAATAAATCTTTGGCAAAACTATCAAAAAGGGGGAGATGAGATATGCATGAGATATGGGAGAAAAGTTATAGGGGGAGGTATGTCATATGTATATAAGAGAAAAGTTACACATACATAATGAATCACATAGTATGGGGGAAAAATATGCTATTGTGAAGGACTACCCTGTATATACTTACAAAGATCAATTTTGAAAAAAATCTCAAAAAATAGACCAAGCTAGTATCACATGGTGATGAATAGAAGGTATTTAGTTTTGGGCTAATAAGTGTTTTTGTCACTAATTCCAAAGGGGGAGATTGTTGACATATCAGTCAAGTTTTTTATTAGTGACACGCACTTATTTAGATTCTGTACAACTACTAAGCTCATTAAACAATTTACAATGTTTTCCATATAATTTAGTAGGCACCAAGTTCTATAGTTGCTATCAAATCTTTTGGACTAATCTTAGTGGTTACAAAGCAGATTTAGTTAGTGTGAAGTCCAATAGTTCAAACTATGTGTTTTAGTGGTTAATGAGTTCCCAGTTCATGTGATGTGAAGCTTGTGTTTACTGAGTTGCACAATATCTACCAAGTCACCAGTGCAGACCAAGTTCAAGACTACTTGAAAGTGATCAGTATGGACCGAGCTTCTACATCTACCAAGAGCATGATGATGCCAAGCAGTGACAATGTATGCCATCTATTAGAACCTCACTAAGTTAGTCTTCAAAACCTGAGTATCTTCATACGAGCCAACTTTGTAATATTTTTTTTAACTTGTGTCATGGCTAACTTTGTAATTTTGTAATTTGGATTGGTATATATATGTAATGTATTGTATCATTTCAAATGTAAGAATAATGTAAGTAAGAGAGTGAGTGTGAAAAGTTCAAGTTATGAATGTAGCAGATAAAGAATTATAAAGGCCATACCAACACAAGGAGTAGGAGAGATAAATTTATCACAGAAAGCTGATCAATACACTAAGGAATCTCTATCAACAAACTTAATTGCAAATTAGAGATCTACTACTTCATCCTAATAGGTGAACTATTCAAAATCCTCTAACAAGGTAGACCTAACAGTCTTTTCTAATTCTCTTTACTGATTGCATACTTCATTGTATGTTTGTAAATCCTCTCACAAGGTGGACCTAGTAGTCCTATTTTCTCCTAACATGGTAGATCATCAAAAGTGATCAATTTAACCCTTAATAGCCCAAATTTATGTTGTAGTACTAAATTTTGTGGGTATCATCCCCACCCTAGTTTTACTTTCTATTTGGAAGGTTTCTAGGTCACCAAATCTTTGTGTTCAAGTGTTGTGGATGCTTTCATGTTTTCAATTTCTCATGCATGTAATTAGATTAGATGTGATGAATTAAATGCTAAATGATTTATTGGATTAAGAATTGAAATTGTTAAAGTTTTAAAAGTTACTAATTCAGCCCTCCCCTCTTAGTAACTTAGCATAGTCTTGAATATTTCCAATAGGTAGAGTAATTCCTTGGAAGATGGCTGAATCTCAAAATGGAATAAGGATAGAGTCCTGAATCCATGAAGAAGTTTGGACATAAATAGGTTTCCATCTACCCTAACATAGGTAATTCCCCATCCTCCTTAGGGATAGTGATTAGGAGAGAAGTAAGGAATTGGGGCTTAAATATATTAACTTTGAAATGTATTATGAACCATTAACTATTTCATAATTTAATACAAACCATTAACTATTTTTGATCTATTGAGCTATACCCAATTGAGTCCAAATCCTTTTCTAACAAAAATAAAAAGGTTACCTAATGTTGAGCATGAATAAAGGTCTCCTAGTTGTCCATTTATAGTGAAAGCATCTAAAATATTGGGCACACCTCCAATTTCATTTGCTTCAGCTTCAACTTTAATGGGATCACTATTCCACCACTCCCCTATTCATTTATGTAAATGTAAAGTTCAAGTAGTTAGAGTGACTACTAAATGTAATGACTATCTAGTAGGAATGAACAAGGAAAAGTCTACAAGATTGAAAGCTACAAATCATTGGCATAGAAATTCCTTATTGGAAATTACCCACTCTTTATACATACAACATTAACTTAGATTAATCTTGTAAGAATAAAAAATGAAGAATTATTTCACAAATGGAGATACAGTATACCTTATCATCAAACATTCAAAGTTGTTTTTTTTATCACTACACCATTATCTTTTGTTTAGAAGGGGTCCAGATCAACCCACATTTTCCTAACCAATGAAATCGTATTCTGATCAAAAGCTATTGCATAGTTGAATAGACCCAAGCATGGACTACACACTTCCAACTAAAAATATAACATTATGCAAATGAACCCAATATAATTGAACCATCAAAACAAATAAAAGTTATGCTAAAGCAATCGATATAATTGAACCATTCTACACTACAAAATCAAATACAAATTGAATGGGTAACAAGGTGACATGAAAATTAAATAAGACTAACCTTAAAAGGAATTAATTTTTCATTTCCCATAGAACTAGATCACTCTTTTTGAGTTATTTTGTGTATGCTTTTAAAGCTCAAAAAAAGTGTTCAGACTTAACCTTTCCTAAAGGTTCATACATAGCTTTATGGTTTTACAATGAAGTAACCCTAAAATAGGGGTGTTATAATCAGCTGACAAAAGTCCCCCACTCCTCAATCCAGCTACTTCATCAAAATTCACCCATGCCATGCATGGACTCATTCCCCTAATTTTGACACCAAACTATTTATCTTCTGCTATTACAAATTTAGTATGTTTATTTTGCTACTTTGACTGATATAAAGTTGATTTTTCCTTCTAAGTTACCAATGCATTACAAAAATTTTCCATTAGTTTCTTCTTTCCTATGTCAAACAAATATTTTTATATAAGCTATCAACTCGTCACTCTTAAGCCTTCATAGTCTTCACTTACAGTAACTATCATTACATTTGGGCTTTTTGGAGGAACAACATCCTCTCTTCCATAATTGCTAGGACTCCTCCGCATCTTTTAACTTCCACTCTTAACAACATTTATTAGTATTATCATCTTGTGCATACCTAGAATTAGCTCTTCATAGTTTGTGTCACCTCTTTCTCCCATTAAAACACACATGTTAGCTATATCCATACCCCATCTAACATATTAGTACTTGCCATCACCAGATCTAGAAATGTTAAGCGATATTCATAATAGGTTTATGTATCATCAATACTTGACGAGAATAATAAATCTGTTCGAATTGAACAAGGAATGCATGCAAATCTTTTGATCCTAATTACCTCAAAGCTTTGGACTTGGAAGCATGTAAAGGTAATATTTGCAACTGAGAAAAATTTTGACAGTAAATGAAATGGCACCATGCACCTCTTATTCTCAAGTACTTCAACGAATCACCTACTTAGGGAGCCTACAAAAATTTAGAGGATAAAGCTTAGAATACTAGCTAATGTCAATCATAGACTAAGATATTCTCTCAATAGTCAATTTTTTCCTTGGGAATCTGGAGTACTTTCTAAAAAAACAAGTTGTGCCAACTTTTTCATTAGATGGATTCAATTTTTATGTTAGGTAATCAACACAAAAAATATTAGTTGGAACAGTACTAGGAAATTATTCTGAAAACCAAGAATACATTGAAAACTATAAATAGCATAACCTTGCAAAAACTTAATCATGGTAACCATAGATTTGGAACTCATAGTAGATATGTTCTTCACTTTATAGACCAAACAATGAGAATTAGATGCTGCTGCATCTTCTTCAAAGAATGGACAATCCTCTAGTCCACTCAATTTTAACATATGTTTTCTTAGTGCTACTGCATTCTCCCAATGGTAAACTATATGAGAATCATAGTCTAGATCTAGAAATATGGGTGAATCTACATTATCACCAGAGACATAGAAGAGCTCACTTCCACTGCTACAAATTTGGGCATCAAATGAAGATAGGTTGATTGAACCATACTGGAGAAAATAAAGTGTTTATTTAATTGTCAATGAAGTTGACAAAACAAATCCAAAGGATGCAAAGGTGTATACAGAGAAAATTGCATTGATAATCTCCTACATCATGTTCACTAATTTTTTATCACAAGGTTCTCCATTGGAATCATAGCAATCCACTACAATCACATATATATTCTTTCTTCTCCTTAGAAGCAATTTTGCTAGTGAATTTAAAGTATTACCATGTTCAAGATTTTGTTTTTCTCATCCATTCTCATCATGCCTTTCTTGTGCATTGGATGATTTTCCCTTAGATCTCTCTATACCTTTCCTAATATGCTCAGGAATGCCTTCATTATGAGAACTATCATTTTGCACAAGTCTATCTAAACTATTGAATGAACTAGAGCGATAATCTAGTTCCAGAGAAAGTCTAAGAGATGTATCTTGTACATCCTTAAATGAATCAGTCTTTGATTCTGATTGTGCATTTTCAACAAGATCACTCTACCACTATGGGTGTCTCATCCTGAATTGTGAAATTCTTAAAAAATATACTTTGCAACATTGAGGCCAAGAATAGAGGTGAATGTTCCTCAAGCTATTTTGTTTGCACTCAAACAAGAGATTCTTATTGGCTACAAGTTTGTAGAGAGTAGATGCAATAGACTTGTCATCATGGGGATCTATCAATAACCTATTTTGTAATGTTTGTACATGAAGTGATTGAAATTCATTAAACACTAATATATTATATGAAAACTCTTTCACAAATTCTTGAGCTAAAATTCTTAGATATAGACTATACCCACTGAATATCAACTAGTCCTCCCTTCTTTGTGGCTACCATGGGCAATCCATGTGCAATTGCCTACATAAAATTAATTCTTTACTATGTGAACTTCTTTTTGATGATTTAGATGGCACTGGTCACGTGTTGAAACTTGTTTCATCATTTCTTATGATTTGCAATAATACATATACACTCTCTCTCAGAATTCCTCACATGAATTATACATTTTCTTTTTAAACATTAGTAAAACCTATTATTTTTATTATGAGATAAAACACTATTAACAATAAAATTTTTTTTAACCTACCTCAATGAGAGTCAAGCCAAAGGGTTCCACTAATGTTGGATTAATGAAAACACCCTACACATTGTAACACAATAATTCACAAGGTACATGCATTTCATTTATCATGGAGAATGCAGTGCCATTTAGAGTTTTTATCCAATAAATAGACATAAAGCTTCACCAACCTTTGTTTTTGTAGAAATTCTATAGATGTCACTGACATCTAACTATTTGTGATGCTTTAGATATGCCACTTCTCCATATAGATCATACTTGTCAATTAGCTTTAGAATAGTAGTAAGAAAATTTGCACTTGTTGTAGGCATTAGATCAATATCATCTCAATTACCCATGATCAACATCTATCAGTTCATAATAGAAACTAAAAATCATTAGCTACAGAAGTAGTGCAACATGTCACAAAAAGGAGACAAAATTTTAGAAGAAAATGAATACCAAATTTGCTAATTTCCTTAGTTTGTTGCCCTTCCCAAAACCTTCACTAAAGTTGTGATATTTTTTCAGGATTAGGTCAAGCAAGAGCCAATATTATTGGCTTTAAAGTATTGTTCAAGAATCATAGGGTCTAAAAATTAAAACATGGGTTTCAGGTCCATATCATTTATGGTAAGTTCATGACAATGCATTAGACCTAAAAATGCTTGTGCTTCTAATTAGAGTGCACATGTTTATGCAACCAATTTGTAAAGTATACCAAACCCCATATAGAGGCAAGGAACAAAGTTTTTCCCTTTCTTACCTCAGCCTACAAAGGGGACTTAGATAGTGGAGTAGGATCATTCTCCAAATCTTCCTCTACGCTATCACCTTGTACAACAATGTTGCTGAAGTCCATTCTAGGAGGTATGACTTGCAAAAAGTATAACCATTATTGGAAAATTATGACTTCACATTGTAACAATCATCCATACCTAAGAAGTCATTGACTATTTCTCATACAAGTACACATAAACAAAAATGCAACTTCCAAAAATGCAAATTTTTTATATGCATTTATCGCCATACGAGGCATATAAATACCATCGCAGCTTTGACTGTGCTTGGCATGAGCTCTAAGATTTCTATCTAGTTCTAAATCAAAGCCATCATAAAGACCCCACTGCTCTTCAATTTCTTGCCTTGTACTAGTAACCACAAGCTCAGCAGAGTCAAGACACATTTCTTCAGCATCAATCCTACGATAGATCTTGTATGTCTTGTTGATCTCTTCCTTGGATTGCTTTCCTTGTTTTAGTATTTGTTCTAGTTTATTCCGGCCTAGGGAATGACCTATCAAAACCATTAGAACATTGAGAGCACCTAAAAGAAGGTAGGTTGCATAACCTGCATCTACATAATGATCATGAATAACATGAGGCCAGAAAAAACTACCCCCTCCAATTAGGTCCTCCAACACCTTAGAGATGTTAAGAATTTTCCCCAATGCTCCATCAACAAACTCTAGAATATATGGCCACAAATTTTCTTTCTCATAGTATTTTTCCTTGTCTCCACAAGGAATTCTAATAATGTATGCACCTCCAACCTCTCCAATTTCTTCATCAAGTTTTGAAGTTAACATTTTGGTTGGGTCTCCATAACTAGAATCAACCTCAGGGAAGAAAATATGATGAGTTAGCAAGTCCACTCTATACACCTCAGGCATTTGTGCTAGTGCCTTCAAACTCTAATTCATATTTCACCTGCATGACAACAAATAGAATAGGGTAATCAGAACTTGAAACCACATACCTACAGAACTTTTGCATCTAAGTAACCCTAAAACCAAAATAGGAAAACAATTTTCTCTTTCATATCCCACTTTACAAACCAATTTATTAACATCTATATTTCTAATTGTTCATATATGTTTGGAGAACATCTTTAAGTGTAAATATTGTTTATGCGTACATGCCTAGTCAGATGAGAATTTCTACATTTTATATGATAAGGCTTGAAGCCACACTCAATTTTAGAGTTCTTTTATTTTAAATAGGGTAATGAGACATGTCTACATGCATGAAATTCTCCCCTTTCAACTTAAGCACTATATTTGTTGAATTGCAAATTTTTACATTCCCTATATTATTCAAGCTTCTCTAGAGCACCTAGCACTTTGAGGTCACATTGTTCATCCACTCACTAAAAACACTAATATCCATTATGCACAAAATCCCTTGTTGCATCTTATAGCAAGACTTATCATATGAGGGCAAACCTAAAATGGATTAAAACCCTAGTGGCTAGCGTGGAAATTGGAGATTTAACCAAGAAAAAAAAATAATAATTATTCAAAACTCTAAGAAAACATAAAAAAAAATCTTAAAGTAATCATACCTGTACACCAGTATCATAATTGTGACCAAGTTCCATGGTCCAACCTTGCACAAGCCCATGCAAACTACAAAAGAAATTAAACCAAAAATTAGTAATGTACCAAAAGCAAGAATAGCTACCATTAATTGAAATTCTATTATGTTTAAACATAAAAAAATTACCTGATCATGACAATGTACAACCATTTCTCCTTCTGTTGCTATTGTTGATCCCCCAATAACTCCAAATTAAAATGACTTTTCAATAATTCCGTCTTTGTCCTACCATGACTACTACCATCCATCCCAAACCTTTCTCCCTTAGAAAAATCCTTCGATAAATCTTCAACCACATCCCTCCTTCCCCTTTCTCTTTTCATGCACTGCTTTTGCATCCTCTTCTTCTATTCCCAATCTACCTACAATTATCACAAAAAAGAAAAAGAAAACCTCAATCTCAATTCATAAACCAACAAGCACATCTGAATTCCCATTAATTCCCTAAATGGGTATCTAACTCACCTCCTTTGTAGGGCGGCTAAGGAAATGGCCTAAAAATAGAGGTAGCCCATTTGAAAAGCATCTTGTTTTAGAAGTGAGCAGTCAAGCATGGAATCATTCCAAGTAGAAACCAAGCTGTATGGAATGTAATATAATAGATCTTCTCTATGCCTCTTTTGGAAAACCACGAGGGCACGAAGTTTATCCAACACTCACTAGACTAAAACAACACATATGGAAAACACAAAATTCTCATTAGGCACAAAGCTTATCTGACACTTAGAAAATACAAATGCATATGCTTTTCTTTTTTGTTATGACCCAAGTTGGTCAAAATTTTGACCAACTTGGGAAAACTTAGGAAATTTTGAACCAATGCAGGGATAAAAACAAAAAAAAGGATGAAATCATAGCTTTGGTCAAAAATTTTGGTAGAAAAACAAGTACACATGTACTAGTGTGTTCACTAGGCTGAACATCAGATACTACTACATAAGGTACACTCTGTCCTAAAGTTGTCTCTACAACTAAAACTAACAAGGGTTGAATATTTAATACACCTTGTTTCAATGTTTGTTTCACTACCTCAAATTCACTTTCTATCATGTCGACCTTAGATAATGCCTTCTTCATAATTGATTCAACCTTCTTGTGAGATGCCTTCTCCAAGGTTGCTTGATAAGCCAATTGCAATATCATCACTCAACTCATAGCTCAAAGGATCCAAAAATGTTTCCCAAGGTTCTAATACTTGAATGTATGTATAGTCAGTATCAACTAAAATACATATGTCCTCCTTGAACTGTTAGAAATAGTAGTTCATCAATATAACTTGGGGGGTGGGGGTTGAATCAATTATATAAAGATTTAACCTTTTAAATCAATCTCAACCATTCAACCAAAATAAAATAGTAACTATAAAGAAATGCACATACACAATTACACTAGATATGTTGACTAGGGAAACCCTTGATCAGAGGGAAAACCCTAGTGGGAATGATGCCCACAAAATGATGTACTAATATGAATATTCCTTGTTAGAGGATAGACCCTATTAGGAGTCTATTACAACACTTAGTACAAAGATTCCCTATTAGGAGACTTTGAATCCTTGTTAGGATATTCCAACCCTATTCAAAGTTGTAGAAGGCAGCTAAATCCACTATCCAAATAGCTTTAGGATCAGATCAATGAAACCCATTGTCCAATTGATCTCAGTACTATTCCTTTCAAAATAATAGATGTGTAACAATATTTCACTTCTTCCTCTATCCAATATGTTGGACTTCTTCTCCTTCAGATCATGCAATCAGATCTGGAAATCTATATTCATCAATAGTAACCCTTAAGGTCACACACATTAACAAATCATTATGCTTAGCTAATTCTCAATTTGTAGCTCTTCTCTACTCATTGATCTCAATCATCATATCTAAAACTTGAAAAACATCTTTCTTTTATACCATACTCAATATTAAACCCTTGAGTTAGCTTCACACTTTACCATGTGTTAATTAAATGAAAAACATATTTAATTAATTTTGTTAGCTCAGAGTTATACCCAAAATTTCACACAAAATTTTTGTACCTACACATTTTTTGATGTCATCAATAGTTAGTGTAATACCTCCAATTAACTGCATAACCCTTTATTTGAAATACAATGCTCTATATTGATCATATAATAGAAACTATTTTTCCAATGCTTTGTTTCCATGTAATTCTCTATAAATCATTGATATCTTCTATATACTATCGATTCAGGTTATGCACACTTGCCCATGTGACAAATACATGATGTAGTATGTGTTGATAACTATGCATAAGCAGATACACAATGTATTGTCCTCAATATTAAAATCACAGTCTACTACTTTGTTAGTCTTTCATAAACTTATTACTATGTTGTCATAAATGAAAAACACAATTATAAATACATCATAACAATGTTCTGCAATACTTCCCCATAGCATCAGCATACCTACTAATAATCTCCCCCTTTGGCATTGATGGCAACATAGATGAAAAATATCTAGTTCTAGAATACCAACAAGTCTCTTTATCAATCAGATCTTGCTAGATCCACAATTGCAATACTTTTTCTCCATAATACAAGATCTCTCTAATGCAAGCTCTCTCTAATGTTTTTCATGTCACTCTCTCCCCCATTGACATCAATTTCAAAGATAGTACATAAATGGTTCAATTGCTTGAACATACAATAACCTATTTAGCACGACCACAACCTAGTCTATTGGTCTACAACTTCTATAAACAAGACAAGTGTCTAAATACATTGTTATATGCCAATTATCAATTACCAAGAATCCTTGCTAACTCTGTTTATCACAGATACTCCCGCATAGAGGAAGCATTAGCATACAGTCCAGTCTAAAAATGGTGCTATATACCTTGGACTGATGCATTTTTGCATCTTCTATTCTAAGCTAGGTAGGGACATAACCCCAAGCATGCCTCTTAGTTACTCAAATGTATCCTTTGGTAAGGCCTTTGTGAAAATGTCTGCAATCTATTCCTTAGTGTTGATGTACTCCAGTTTGATTTCTTTCTCTACAACTTTCTCTCTCAATACATGATACTTTATGGCTATGTGCTTAGTTTTAGAATGCAAAATAGGATTCTTGGACATGTTAACAGTACTTGTGTTATCATAATAAATGATAACAGGTTCTATGAATGTAATTCCAATATCCTTCATCCTCTACTTCATCCATATGACTTGATTACAATTGTTTGCTGCTGCAACATACTCTACCTTAGTAGTGCTTTGTGAAGTACAATCTTGCTTCTTTCTAAGCCAAGAAACTAGTCTTCCTCCAAGGAAGAATGCTCCTCTACTAGTGCTATTTCTTTCATCAATATCTCTAGCCCAATTAGCATCTATATAAGTGTAAAGAGTGAAATCATTTCTCCTATCATACCAAATTCCATAATGAGATGTCCCTTTCAGATATTTGAATATCCTCTTTACTATTGCATAGTGATATTCTTTGGGATCAACTTGAAATCTTGCCACAATTCCAACTTCATTAGCTATATCTAGTCTGCTATGAGTCAAATACTATAATCCTCCAATCATAGATCTGTATTTCTTCTATTCAATAGTAGGTGTCTCATCCTTGCTTGACAACTTGTGACCAATTACCATAGGAGTTCCAATAGGTTTACAATTTTCTTGACCAAATCTTTTCAGCAAATCTTTCAAATATTTGTTCTAAGAAATAAAGATACCTTCTTTGTTCTTAATAATTTGCAATCCTAAGAAGAATTTCATTTCTCTTATCATGCTCATCTCAAACTCATTCTTCATATCTTATGAGGATTTGTTACTGGCTTCATCATTTCCTCCAAAAATGATGTCATCGACAAATACAATAATTATCAACAAACCATCTTCTACTTCTTTCAAGTACAAGTTATTGTTTACTATTCCTTTATCAAATCCATGTTTTGCTAAGTATTTATCCAACCTTGCATACTAGGTTCTAGGTGCTTGCTTTAATCCATACAAGGCTTTCTTTAATTTGAAAACCATATCCTTCTCTTTTGTCAAAGGAAAACCCTCTAGTTGTTCAATGTAGACTTCTTCAAGTTCTCCATTCAAGAATGCTAACTTAACATCCATTTGATATACCTTAAAATTCTTGGTTGCTTCATATGCCAGGAAAATTTTGACTACTTCCATTCTTGCAACAGGTACATATGTCTCCTCATAGTCAATTCATTCTTGTTGAGAGTAACCTTTGCATACAAGTCTTGCTTTGTTTCTTATTACTTCTCCCTGTTCATTCATTTTATTTTTGAATACCCATTTCATGCCAATCACATTTTTGTCCTTTGGTCTAGGAACTAATTTCCATGTGTCATTTTTAATTATCTACTAAAGTTCTTCCTCCATTACTTTTACCCAATGATCATCTTTGACTGCTTCAACTACGCTCTTTGGTTCTACTTGAGATATTAAACATAGTTCTTTGTTAATTCTGCTCCTTGTCATTACTCCCTTTTCTTTACTTCCTATTATCTAATCTATAGGATGATTTCTTATTAAATTCCTATTTGGGGTGGGAGTTGTTGCTTCAATTCTTATTTCAAGTATTGTGCTCTATTCTTCTCTTGCTACTTCAGTTTGTACATTATTCTACAAGTCAATGTTAGTTTTGAGAAATAATTCATTGCATCTATTGATCATCCTAGAATAATCATCTCCATCAGAATTATAATTCATCATTTTTTCCTTGGTATCAAACTTTTCATTAATTTTAACATTTGCACATTCTACTATAGTTTTTGTTCTATAGTTGAAACATCTATAAGCTTTACTTTTTAATGAATAGCCAAGAAACATACCTTCATCACTCCTTTGATCAAACATACTGATATCATCATCTCTTTTGATGTATCATTTGCTTCCAAATATCTTGAAGTACTTGACTAATGGTGTTTGACCAAACCATAGCTCATAGGGTGTTTTGTCCATACCTTTTCTAATCTGCACTTTGTTCAGTGTGTATACTGTTGTATTGATTGCTTCTCTCCAATAAGATTTTTGGTACATTATTCTAAAATAGCATAGCTCTTGTTGCTTCAGTAATTGACTTGCTTCTTCATTGAACAATCCCATTCTGCTTAGGTGTATGGGGTGAGGATAGTTGTCTCCTAATACCATGCTCTTCACAATAGATATTGAATTCTCTAGAAGTGAATTCTACTCCTCTATCATATCTTAAGCTCTTTATTTTAATTCTAGATTCATTCTCAACTTTGTTTTTGAATATCATGAAATTATCAAATGCCTCTAATTTTTCCTTAAGAAAAGCTACCCATGTCATTCTAGTAAAATCATCAACAAAAATCATAAAATACCTTTCTCCATAGAATCCTCTAGTTCTTGCAAGACCACTCAGATCTGTATGAACCAATTCCAACTTTTGTCTAGTACAAAACTACTTGCTAGGAAATGAGACCCTCTTCTACTTAGCCAAGATACATTCCTTATAAATAGTGTTAGTGGGCTTAGTGATCTTAGGTAAATCTCTCACAACAAGTGTATTGCTAGCTTTCATAATATTATCAAAGTTAATGTGAAAAAATCTTCTGTGCCATAACCAACTATTGTCAACCTTAGCTACCATGCATGTTATTTCAGTAGAATTTAATTGAAATACATTACCTCTAGTTCTTGTGCTAGTACCAAGTAGTTTTCCTTCCTTATTTTTGATAATGCATGTGTCATTACCAAACTATAACTGGTAACCTTTGTCCATAAGCTATCCAACACTTACCAAGTTATGTTTCAATCCATCAACAAAATAGACATCATTAGTATATGTTTTTCCATCAACTATGAGAGATCCAATTCCTATAATGTGATAGGCTATGTTGTTCCCTACTCTAACAATTCCTCCATCATGGCTTCTAAATTTGACAAATTTTCACATATCACCAGTCATGTGATGCAAATAGCCACTATCAATGATCCAACCTTTCTTTTCAACTTGTGAGATTAGCACACTTTCTTCTTTGATTTCTCTATCAAGATCATCCTCCTTTATAGCTATGAACCCTAATTCATCTTCACTCATGTTTTGATCAGATTCTTCCTCTTCTTCTTCATTAGCATATAAACAATTTCCACATCTTTCAGATTTGAACCTTCCCTTATATTTTCTTTCTCTTTTAGGACACTTAGATGCATAATGACCATATTTATTACATGTCCAACATTTGAAGATATTCTTACCATCTTTTTCTCTTTCCACAAGAGGAGCTACTCCCTTTTGGAACTTTTCCTCAATAGACTTGTTGTTGCTAGCAATGTCTCCCTGTGCTTTTATGTTCCTTGCTAAACTAGGTTTGATATTCAATGCACTAAATGTTGTCTCAACTTTTGCTAACTCTCTAGATTGTTTTAGATCAAAATTTGCATCTTCCAATCTACCAAGTAATCTTTCTTTGGTGAAATTGTTAGTATAGGGTATCATCAGCTGAATCATTTGTGCTACTATCTTGAAAGGTGGTATCAGACTTTTCAAGATCCTCCATATCACTTGATCATCAGATTTCTTTCCATCAAGAGATGTGATTACTGCAACAATCTCAGATATTCTACCAACATAGCTTCTTACAGATTCATCATCCATCATTCTAGCATCTTGAAATGCACAATTCAAGTTTTGCAATCTAACCCTCATTGCATGTGTATCACCCTCATAATTAGCCTCTAAAGTTTTCCAAATTTCATGAGATGTTTTGAGTTGTTTTACCTGACTGTACTCACTTTTAGGTAGTGCTGACAATATTGCTTCTCTTGCCCTTATGTTTTACATAAATACTTCTCTCTGTTCTTCAGTATAGGTTTCAAGATGGTCTTCTTCAGCAATGTTTTTAGATGTCTTGGCTACAAGCCAATATCCCTGACCCATGCATAAAATATGACTCTTCATTTTATCCTTCCATTTTTCATAGTTTGTGCCATCAAATCTAGGACTTTCCTTCCTAAAAAAATTCACCATGGATCTCCCAAAGTTGTTAAACTTTCCTTCAAGGACCTAACGCTCTAATACCAATTGTTAGAAATAGTAGTTCACCAATATAACTGAGAGGAGGGGGGTGGGGGGGTGTGAATCATTTATATAAATATTTAACCTTTTAAATCAATCTCAACCATTTAACCAAAATAAAACAATAACCATAAAGAAATGTGCATACACAATTACACCAGGTATGTTGACTAGGGATACCCTTGATCAAAGGGAAAACCTCGATGGGAATGATGCCCACAAAATGATGTACTAATATGAATATTCCTTGTTAGAGGATAGACCCTATTAGGAGTCTATTACAACACTTAGTACAAAGATTCCCTATTAGGAGACTTTGAATCCCTGTTAGGAGATTCCAACTCTGTTAGGAGTTGTAGAAGGTAGTTGAAGCAACTGTCCAAATAGCTTTAGGATCAGATCAACAAACCCACTGCCCAATTGATCTTGGTACTATTCCTTTTATAATAATAGATGTGTAAAAATATTTTGCTTCTTTCTCTATCTAGTACATTGGATTCTTCAACTTTAGATCATGCAATTAGACTTGGAACACTATATTCATCAATAGTAACCCTTAAGGTCACTTACACATAGTAGCAAATCATTTTTCTCTGTTGCTTCTCAATTTGCAACTCTTCTCTTGTCATTGATCTCAATCATCATATCTAAAACTTGTAAAACATCTTTCCTTTATACCATACTCAATATTAAACCCTTAAGTCAATTTCACACTTTACCATATGTTAATTAAATGAAAAACATATTTAATTAATCCTGTCGGCCAATAGTTATACCCAAACTTTCACATGTGCAACTTCTATACCTATGCACTTTCTAACATCATCAATAGTTAGTATACTACCTCCAATTAATTATGCAATCTTTTATTCCAAATACAATGCTCTATATTGATCATATAACAGAAATTATTTATCCAATGCTTTGTTTCCATGCAATTCTCTATAAATCACTAATATCTTTCGTACATTGCATAAGTAGATATGCAATGTATTTTCTTCAATACAAAAATCACAATCTACTGCTTAGTCTATTGCTTTATTAGTCTTTCACAAACTTATTACTATGTTTTCATCAATGACAAACATAGTTATAAATACATCATAACAATGTTTTGCAATACTCCCCCATAGCATCAGCATACATGTTAACATGAACCTATCCACAATAGTAGGTGAGATCCTAAATCTTTGTTTCATCTCAATTTGGAATGTTCTCATTATCAGATTACCACTATCTAATGCCTTGTCTATAGGGTGTCTTATGCATACCTTTGATATCTTTTCCATAGTGCATCTATCACTACTCATAATATTTGTCACTGACAAGTAAGGAAATATCTTTAGCACTTGAAAGAACGTGTGGTTAATCAATTATTGGAACCTAAACACATCATTCTTTGTTCTTTTAATCTTCTCAAGGTTCTCCAAGAGTTGCATTCTCGTAATTTCACTCAAATTCACCTATTCTTTCTCAACACAAATCTTGTAAGTTGCATAGATAAAACTTGCTAAAACTTCATCTATCTTAGAACTTGCACAAACTAAATAAGCTATTATTCTGCTAAGAAATCTCACATCATCCTACTTGATGGAGTTGATTACCACTGCCTTCCCATTGCAAATTGCCTTAGTGTAGCTTTCTACTTTCTTCTTGACTAGTTTCTCTCCTATGGGTACACTGCCTTGTTTGCTAAGACCAGTTACTTCATGTATAAGGTTGGTAGAAGTTTCTACTACATTAGCTTGCATCCATAACTTCCCATCATGTATTCTACTTAATATAATTTGTGTCCATTCATCTATATCTAGTTCATGGTAAAAATGATACTTAAATAAGTCCAATTCACTCAAATGCTCAAATTCAATCTTTATTGTCATGTCATGGTTAAAGATTATTTCCATATCCTTATTCATATATTTACTTCTAATAGACTCAAACTTGCAATTCAAATAGTTTTCTATATCTTCCAAATAGACTACATTGTTTGGGGTGATAGATAATGTAAAAGTAGGGTTTCCATCACTAGGTTTTACAAAAACTACCTTAAACTCAAGTCTATCCTTATTCTTGATACTATGAACAACTGACATATCCATAATTATTATCCACAATATCCTTTATCAAACAAATATAGTGAAAAAATGATAAAATACCTCTTTCCAAAAATAGGGTTTACTTCAAAATTGCTCTAACAAGTCTTTGTAGAATGCACTTCACTTCAAATGTGTTCACAAATGAAGTAAAATCAATTCTATACTCCATTTATGTATCAACTTGAAACTACATTAATTGTGTACTTCACAAACATGAAAAAGTTGCTATTTACATTATGTAATTAGATAACAAACTAATCTATCTAATTTTCAAATGTCATTCAAGGTTTACTATAGCCTCCTTTCATCATGAAAAACATCCTCAAAACTTCACATCACAAGATTCTTTGCAAAAATGTACTTTTCATCATCTACTACATAATCAACTCTTACTATAATACTACTAACTTTGAATTTCATCATAACTTTTTTAAATGAGCTCCAAATTACAAGCAAGCTTAGATATCATCTAAGCACAATTGGATACACCTTTTCCCAACTTTTCTACCTCTAATTTGGTCTCTGACTAAAGTTATCAATTTTTGATGCTGGGAACAAGCTTAATTCAACTTAATTGAATCAACTAAATTTGATCTTTCTGTCTCATCATGATTTAACTTTTCTTTTAAGAAATCTATTTCTTTCACAAATGCTTCATTAAGTTCTTCTCAAATTTCACTTACAATGTTTCTTTATTCTTTATTGCTTCTGCTAGTTTCAAAGTTCCTTTCCTGGTTCCTTCTATCATTTCCAGAGTTTCTTCCATCATTCCTTCTATTTCTAAAGTTTCTTTGATTGTTCCTTCTATTTCTAAAGTTTTTGTCCATTCTACAGTACCTTTTTGTGTGTTTGAAGTTATTGCATAACTAACATATAGGTGCTTTTCTTTTGGGATTTTGCTAATCATTAGGTGCATGATAATTCAGAGCAATTTGTCCTAATTTGTTATACTTTTAGCACACAATCTATCTTTTGTCATCATAAGATCTTCTTTCTCTTGATGTCCTTTCATTAGATCTTCTTCTATCTACAAGGTTAGTATTTCTAGACATTCTACTATTTCTTCTATCATTATCATACTTAGGTTTTCTACAATCAATTGCATTATGACCCATACCATGACAATTATGACAATAAAATTCCTTAACATGATTAAATGACTTACTAGTACAATCTCTTTTCATATGACCTATTTCATTACCTAAAAAGCAGTTACGTCTAAATTCATACCTAGTTGTCTTGGGAGTCTCCACTTGCTTTTGTTCATCCAAGATTTCAACTTCATTGATTTGCTCAACTTCTTTAGCTTTCTCAGAGGATTGACTTGACTCAATCTTATCATCAAATTTGTCATTTTCTTTTAGATATGATCTAATCTCAGGTTTCTTTGTAGACATGTTAATCAGAGAACCAAGACCAGTCTTATCATAAGAAGGTCTTTGTATGGACATAGAATCATCAAGTTTTTCTCTGCTAGAATAGAGCTTCTCAAGATGTTGTTTTCACTATGTTAATTCACCTTTCACAATAGTATTGTAATTATGGAATTCTTTATGATCTTCTTTCAATATTTCAAACTCAGATGTTTTCTTTGCCAGACTTGCTCTCAGATTTGCATTTTTGGTCTTCAAATCAGATTCAATTTTTCTAAGATCACTTCTCAAAGTCAACTTCAAAATTGTAATCTTCAATCCATGCTTCAAGATTTTGTATTGTATCTTTAACTTTGAATAGTCATCATCAGTAGTTCTAGATTAAGTAGATTTAGGCTTGGATTTTAGATGATCAATATTTTCCTTCAACTAATCAATGTATACTTTGGATTCTTCATATCTATCCTTCAGCTTATCTCTTTCTCTAGTAAGGAGATCAATTTGTTCAAGAGATTCTTTGAAGTTTTTCATCAACTATTCCATATCCATAGAGATCTTACTTAAGCTATTAAGCCTCTTCAAAGTAACTGTGCTATGATACCAATTGTTAGAAATAGTGATTATTGAGGGGAGGGGGGGTGAATCAATAATCTACAAACTTTAGTTGCCAACTGGATATTATTGTTTACTTTAAACCATGCATAACAAATCAATAAAGTAATGTTGAATACTAATGGTGACAATGCAAAAAGATAACTCATGACACCATATTTTGTTAACTAGAGAAATCTTGGTCAAAGGGAAAACCCTAGTGGGGATGATACCCACTAGATAATATATTGATATATATGTTCCTTGTTAGAGGATGGACCCTGTTAGGAGTCAATAAAAAAATTCAGTATAATAGTCCTTGTTAGGAGACTTTGAATCCCTACTATAAGATTCTAACCCTATTAGGAGTTGTAGTCCAATGTATGGAAGATGAGCCCATTGCCTAAACATGTAATTTCAACTAAATGAAGAGCTCATTGCTCAAAAAAGTAATCTACTATTATTTTCCTTCCTTTAACTTGATCTTGGATTATCAGAGATTTCATAAAAAACTTCACATATATCACTTTCACAAAAGTTCTCTCTCATGATACATCAAGATTACACACTTTTTATCAAAAGAAGTCCTTTTCATAAATACCATGTCTTTACATAAAATACTACTAGGTCAACTAAGACCACAAACATCTAGGATGTTGGCCCTAATTGGACAAGTAATTGTTTTGCAACCAAAACAATTATTTCCTTCAATTCTATTGTCCTACTTCATCAAAACATGATTAACTTTGTTTCATATAGTCTATACAAACTTCTGAGGTTATACACATCATCATCAACATGTATACTATCTCCATGTAACTTCACTTGTCATAATATGACGTCTACAACATGTTATAAACAAAAAAATATAGTGTTGTAGACTAAATTCTATACTTAGACAATTTTCTTATCACCAAACATGAAGTATCTTTGTTTTTGAGGTTTCCTATCAACATGTACATCATGTGTTTCCATTAATGACAACAATTACATATCACAATTAGCCAACTGTCAATAGTGCCTAGCTATAATTTCTTTCTTTGATTAGAATACATTTGCTTATCAGTTTTAATTTAGTTTTCCTAAAGCATAAGCATATAAATTCCTTAAATAGGCTTAGAAGAGGAAGTTTGAAGCATATAATTAGCAGATTCCATTCCAAGTTTACATCCCTGGTCAATAATTAAATGAGCTTAAATAGTGCATTAGGAATCATTTGGGGTGTCCAATCTTGAATTAAGTAGTCCATTGCTTTGGATTTTTGATATTATTGTTTGGCCAAGCACTTAGTTGAAGATAAATGTGTTTTTTCACAAAGAGGCCTTTGCTAGTTTGAACTAATTCTGGATAAGATAACCAATCTGTTTCAAAATTAACCACAAAAAGAGATATATTTTTTGGTACTTTCTATTTTTTAATGAATGCAATCTAACAATGCAATTATATGAATTCCTAATTTAACCAAATGTTTATAAAAGAAAATAAAAAAGATAGGGTAACAAGAAGTTTAAGAAAATAACTTGAAAGGTAAATCCCTAATGGACATCAGCTATAGAAACAAAACATTTGTGAGTTAAGCCTTTGAAAATATTGGTGGGTAACTAATGAAAATAGGAGCAATGCTTCCTCAATTCCACTAATGCAATCATCGATGTGAATTCAATAACTATAAGATGTTTCACTTTTCATTAGATTGCAAAGCCACAGAAAGTGTGTTCATGCTAGACAAAAAGCTATGTAGGAACAATATAGATGATCTCTTCTCAAACTAAGCATGTCAGAAAAATTTGTAGACCCATAGCAAACACCAGAATTAAAACATCACATAATCAAAATAGCACATTAAAACTCTAGGATCAATTGCACTTCATAAACATAAATTCACAAAATATAACACAATTAGGCAAGAATCACTACACTCCAAATCCAAGCACCAATAGCCTATATTATTGCATCAAAATAACAGTGGCTTTGAATACATCATTAATTCCTCAATTTATAGGAAATCATCTCCTCAATTCGTGTTGAGAGTGAGAGATTCCTTCGTGCAAATATATGCTTAAAACTAATAAAACAAATCTAATTATATACAAACTAACTCTCTAACTGGTGCTTAGTAGGACTCCATCCATATTTAGACTATTAAATGGATGTATGAGCCTTTACATGTCTTAAAAAAAGGAAAGCATGAGAAAATAAGAAGAAGAAAGCCCTTAGATGATGTAGGAGTGTCTAGAAGTGCCAAAAATAGAAGCTTCATCTTTACTAGGTGTTTGTAGGTGTTAAACTCTCGTGTGAATACATTTTCAATGCATAGAAAGCTCTAAATTTGGAACTGGTAGTTAATTTTTGATGCACCTCTAAAGAAGTGCACCTTGGGAGAAGCACACCTACACACCTTGCACACTAGCACACTAGCACACCTTGCATAGCTACGCACCTGTGCACCTTGGGAGGAATTTGTACAAGGTGCTTAATTCACCAAAAAATCAATGTTCTCAGTTTTAAAAATGGTTTCTCAATTTTTCTCAAATGGGGTTGTAGATCACTTTTGTGTACTTACTTTGATCCTTTTGATGATTTATACCCTCTTTATAGCCAAAAAATTTCATAGACTTGAACTCCTACTATTGTTAAAATCCCAAGGCACATGTGTTGAATCTTGTAATTAATAGTTGCATAAGATGAGAAAACTATTTAGTTTCATGTATCCAACCTTTGTATCTTTGATCTTCAGTGTAAATTGCTTGATTCTTTCTTCTCTCTAACTACCTAATCCTTCCTAGTTAGAGACCAAGTGATATAGATTATCCAAAATGATCAAATGTTTGAAACTTTTTCATACTTTTTTACAAGCTTTTCTAGGTCTTTTTAACTAGCTTCTTCGGAGGTCTTCTACTCAAAATTTCAAGTTGGAACTTTCATTGGTCCCTAAAATTGGGTAGCTAAAGGCTTACTATTTTAGGGACTAAAATTAGATTTTTAGTTCTTCTTTCCAATGGTGTAAATGGTTTTGAATTCCAAGCTCTAGGTCAAAAGTTATGACCATGACAAGTTAAGGATGCATTTTTATCTACACAAAGAAGAAAAGATTAATTAGCTCATGTTATATGACACAAACAAGGACTCCTCAGGACTTAGACTGACAAAATTGGGTCAACATTAGTCAAAATAGATATTTTCCCCCCAATAAGCTAGATTTTTACGGACTAAAAATCACCCTTTAACACTCAAATTCATTAGTTTTGACCTCTGAGTTTCTTAGTTAGAGAACTAGGGCTTGACCTAGACTCTAGGTGGAGTTCCCAAAATGACCCAAGCCCCTAACTAGCAGTCTAGGAAACAAAAAATTTACTAGGGGGTCCCCATTTCAAGGAGAAATGAGGCGTGCATTATGAAACCACAACAAATAGCCCCAACAAAAAAGAAGAAATGAAAAGGCATTTCTTCATCAAGGAGCATCCTTCTAAAATGTTTCAAATGACAACTAAATCTCAAACACTTCAAACAGCTTTCAAGTTCTTTGATAGTCAAAATTTTACAATCTCAAGTCTTCAAGCTTAGTGTGTGCACAGTGTATTCTTTTCCTTTGATGTTTCAAGATGCAATCTATCATAAGTCTGTAATAGCTTGGAAACAATCTTCCACTCCACTGGTTCATTCATCAAGAATTCTTGCAAATCATGTGTATCAATCACTATTTGACTAGGTGAGAGAATTTGTTCTAAGGGCTCTTAACAAATTATCCTTTTTTTGCATTTCAAGTCCTAAGTAATCTTTATATTTTTCTTCATGGAGCTCATATGTTTCCATTTTATTCTTCCATGAAGAAATTATTTTAGATACTGGATAGCCATTTCGGAAGGCATATCCTTATCATCAGATTATCTTTCTTAGACCTCTTGGAATCTTTCATTCTTAACACCATCATTCCTTTTTTCATTTTCACTTTGTACCTTTACCATGCTTAGACTATGTGGCTAAGGCATTGGTTTTGTTTCTTAGATTCTTTCTTTAGTTTGATAGCCTTTGCATTCCTCTTTTAAGAACTTTGGAAACTCTCATGCCAAACAATGACCTTAGCAATTCCTTGAAAAATCTTTTTGTCTAAACTCACAAGTTTTAGACTATCCCTTATTGTCATCAACCTTAATTTGAAAACACCAGGATAGTCAAATCTTTAAATTTGCCAAGTGTTGAGAACTATTGATTTACAATTCTAAATTCAAGACTGTAAGTCCTTTATGACTGAAAGTAATACCCATTTTTTAGTTGGTACAAGAAACAAAAATCATCTAAATGCTCTGACAAAGAAATACCTCTCCTTAAAAGTCGAAACCACAAGGAGTAATTTATGAAATGCATCAAAAATGAATCTCAATTGCACCTAACCTCTAGATTGACACAACTAAAAAAGAAAAAGAAGAAAATAAAAACAAAACCCAAACAAAAAGACTCAACTCAAAAAAAGCTAACACCTAACTAGAAAAACTAAAAAAAAAAACTAAGAAAAACAAAAAACAAAAAAAAAAAACTTAAACAAAAATGAAAAAAAAAACTTATATACATAAAACCTTGAATAATAATAATGTGGGGTGGTTATTAGTAGATTTTTCATTATGCATAGTAGTCATGAACCACCCCATATAGTCCTAAAAAATGCTAACTTGTCTTTGTACTTAGAAAAATAAAATTTGAACAATCTTGGTTCAAATTATGGGCACAAATCACACAAAATCAGAAGTTGTTGTAACTCTCCATGACCATGATTAATCTAGAAACAAGTTCTCTTACCTTTAGCATCATATTGAAATTGAAAATCATTGAACTAAGAGGGATAATGGAAATATATCACTTGATCTAGTGAGTCTCCCACCATAGGGGTACACTCACACATTGTAATCTCTCCTTTTGGTGGTCTTATCTCATGGTACACAACTTCACGTGCATATGGAAACACTTTAGGTTCCTTCAGATTAGAAAAATCAATCTTCAACCCTTGTTTTGAATTATAGGATTGATTAATATCATCGATCAAGATGTTTTCTACCTCATATCCCAAAGAAGCCTATTCAAAAACATACTTTCCCTCTGTTGCGATCTCCCAAGCTAACAAGAAATTAGGAAATCTTTCTTCTAAATGGAACCCGAATGGATGGATTCTACATGACTCTGTTATTGCATAGTTTGATATATGTGTAGAATACCCACAAATAGAAATTTACTCAATCAAGATTAAGACCAGATTAAGCACTCTATACATCTCTTCTAATGACATATCTAGTTTTGAAGGAGTTATCTTATCATTATTCAATGGGGAAGCAATATCACAATAGGAAGCATTGGTGTATTTTTCTTGATGACTTGATGATTCAAAAATCTTACCAACCTTGGGATCTTCTACATTTCCATCACTTTTTGCAACTTCATGGAGTTTTGGAACTTCAAAATTTTCTACATCCTCAAAATTTATTGGCATATCCATACTTATTGCAATATCAACTCTTGGAATAATTTCTTCATTGAATGGGAACACAAACTCCTCTTGATCATCTTCATCATTTTGTCCTCCTTTAGATTTATCATATGATTCAAACACCATTGCACTAAATTGCAAAGGTTGTTCCTCCATAATTTGGGGAGGCTGATCTAAAACATCATTCTACCCATATCCATTTTCACTTGGACTCATACATGTAATACCATTATTCTCATTGTTGATGTTATTGATTTTTGCTCTGATTTTGAGAATAATTATTTTGGGAAGCAAGTTGTCTTGGATGATTGCCTTGGTTTCTTGAGGAATTCAACTTTAGTTTGATGAGTTCATTGGATAAAAGAGACATCATCTCCTTCATGGTCTTAAACTCTCTAGCCATATTTTTTTTGAGTTTGGCAGGTGGAGAAGTCTTTTTCTCAAAGAATAAAGTCTTTCAGGGCTCATGCCCTAAGTATGTAATTGTTGGCATTAGAGCCGCTATAACCTACTTTATGAATGTAACAACCTCTTTAAAGACCTTTTCAATGGTATCAATGTCTTTGGGTGGGAGCCTTCTTAGAAAAATAGAGGTTAATGAATCCATTGTTCCAAAATAGATCTAGATGACAACCTCTTATGGTACAGTGTATGGAAACTCCATTCTTTGATACATCCTATAGAAGTGATGATTGAATTGTGAAATAGTCTCATGGGTATCCCTCTTAATTGAGATGAACTAATGATGTAGGAAAGTTTTTGATAACTAAAATAGGTTTTAAAGGGATCCTAAAACCCGTTACAAATCATAAAATTTTCAAGGAGCCCATACCAAACTAAACTATAGACCAAAGAAGAAACAAGTCACCAAGCTAGACAAATGATGTAGGAAAGTTGGATCGATATAGATTTTGAATTGTTTCAGAAACTTGCTTTAAAAGAGTTCCAATCCCTTATTGATGTAGGTGGCAGATTGAGGTACCAATTGAACACCATTTCCCCCAAACTATAAGGAAAAAAGTGGCATACCACATCCATATGCTAAATCTAGTTTTGATTATAGATCTCCTTGAAAATTTTAATATGATCTTCTATTGTTCATGATTCTACATAGATGAACCATGGGCAAAAATTTTTAAGACTTTTGGGCAAGTCATGTAATGGACCAATTAGATTCAAAGTTGAAATTTGGGCATTGAAGAGAGGCATGGTGCATAATGATGGGAATGTGTGAAGTAGAATGTAAAGAAAATGATGATGATGGAATATGTAATGTAAATGGGTGGAGTTCTTGGTATCCCTTTATCACTATGATGTTTATAAAAGTGACTGAGTTCTAGGAACTTGTGTGTTTATTCTAGAAAAGCACACCTCTGAAGAAGCACACTTTCTCAAAATATCGTACCTACACACCTAGGCACTTGGTGCACCTTCGCACCTATTGAAAATTCATAGACTTTTTTTTTTTTCTTTTTTTTTTTCTTTCAAAAATTGTAGATTTTGAGGCAAATGGTTTCCAGGCCCTCCTTCTAACGCCACTTCTATTGAGTTATAATTTTGCATGATGCTCAACGATAGCAATTCTTTCGAACTTCTCTCTTGAAAAGTTGATCTGAGATCAACTCCAAGGTTCCAGGTGATCTTGCAACCTACTAGAATTTGCTCAGTTGAAGATAAATATCTTTGTTCACAAAGAGGCCTTTTTTGGTTTGAACTAATTTTGGATAAGATAACCAATCTGCTTGCTATTTTAAAATTAACCACAAAAAGAGATTTTTTTTGGTATTTTCTATTTTTTAATGAATACAATCTAAAAATGCAACTATATGAATTTCTAATTTAACAAAATGTTGATAAAAGAAAATAACAAAGATAGGGTAACAAGAAGTTTAAGAAAATAACTTGAAAAGTAAATCCCTAATAGACATAAGCTACAGAAACAACACGTCTGTGAGTTAAGCCTTTGAAAAGATTGGTAGGTAACTAATGAAAATAGGAGTATCACTTCCTTAATTCCATTGATGCAATCATCGATGGGAATTTAGTAACCATGAGATGTTTCACTTTTCATCAGATTGCAAGGCCATGAAAAGTATGCTCATGCGAGACAAAAAACTATGCAAGAATAATATAGATGATTTCTTCTCGAACTAAGTACGTCAGTGAAATTTGTAGACCTATAGAAAACACTAGAATTAAAATATCACACAATCAAAATAACACAATAAAACTATTGGCTCAATTACACTTCATGAACATACATTCATAAAATATAACACACCTAGGCAAGAATCACTACATTGCAAATGCGAGAAACAATAGCATATATTATTGCATCAAAATAACAATGGCCTATAATACATCTTTAATTTCTCAATTTATAGGCAATTGTCCCCTCAATTTGTGTTGAGAGTGAGAGATTTCTTCATCCAAATATATGCTTAAAACAAATAAAACAAACTTAATTATATATAAACTAACTCTCTAACTAGTGCTTAGTAGGACTCCATCCATATTTATATTATTAAATGGATGCATGAGCCTATACATGTCTTAAAACAAAGAAATAATGATAAAATAAGAAGAAGAAAGCCCGTAGATGATGTAGCAGTATCTAGAAGTGCCAAAAATAGAAGCTCCATCTTTACTAGGTGTTTGTAGGAGTTAAACTGCTATCAAAATGCATTTTCAGTGCATGGAAAGCTCTAAATTTAGAACAGGCAGTTAACTGTTGGTGCACCTCTCAAGAAGTGCACCTTGGGAGAAGCATATTTGTGCACCTTGTGCACCTACACACCTATGTACCTTGGGAGAAATTTGTACAAGGTGCTTAATTCACCAAAAAATTAAAGTTCTCGATTTTGAAAATGATTTCTAGGTTTTGTTCAAATGGAGTTTTAGATAACTTTTGTGTACTTACTTTGATCCTTTTGATTATTTATACCCTCTTTATAGCCAAATAAATTCATAGACTTGAACTCCTTCGGCTTCTAAAATCCCAAGGCACCTATGTTAAATCTTGTCATTAATAGTTGCATAAGATAAGGAAACTACTCTAGTTCATGTATCCAACCTCTTTATCTTTGATCTTTAGTGTAAATTGCTTGATTCTTTCTTCTCTCTAACTGCTCATTCCTAATTAGAGACCTAGTGATATAGATTATCAAAAATAATCAAATGTTTGAAAAAATTTCATACTTTTTTACAAGGTTTTCTCTGTCTTTTTAATTGGCTTTTTCAGAGGTCTTCTACTCAAAATTTCAAGTTGAAACTTTTGTGGGTCCCTAAAACTAGGTAGCTAAAGCCTCACAATTTTAGGGATTGAAATTAGATTTTTAATTCTTCTTTCCAACAATGTAAATGATTTTGAATTCTAAGCTCTAGGTCAAAAGTTATGACCCCGACAAGTTAAGGACACATTTTTATCTACACAAAGAAGAAAACATTAGTTAACACATGTTATAAGACCCAAGCAAGAACTCCCTAGGACTTAGACTAACAAAATTTGGTCAACACTAGTAAAAATAGATAATTTTCCCCCAATAAGCTAGTTTTTTGCAGACTAAAAATCACCCTTTAACACTCAAATTCTCTAGTTTTGACCTTTGGGTTTCTTAGTGAGAGGACCAGGGCTTGACCCAAACGCCAAGTGGAGTTCCCAAATGACATAGTTCCTGGACTAGGGGTCCCCATTTCAAGGAGAAATGGGGCATACACTGTAAAACCACAACAGATACTTATTGGTGGACCATACTATGGAGGCTAATTATGCAACTAGTTGTGTTCAAATTGGTGTGTCTCAATTGAAACTCTCCTCTAGGCCATCTTTATCTCACTCTACGATCAAAGATCATAAATCTCAAATAAGAAAAATTATTTGAAAATGACCCCTTGGGCCCCTTATATAACCTATTTATCCTATCTTGACCTAAATTTTGAAATCCTCATATTTATGAAATTTTTTTACCCCTACCTAATTTCGATTTCCTGGATCCATTGTCACAATCAAATTGAAATTTGGGTTCATCTTGATGGTCAAAATTGTGTTTCAAAATTATTCCATCTTCTATGCAATTGTATGACCTTCTGAGGCTTAATTTCTACTCTCTCCCATTTTCTAAATTGATCCATTTCATTTGATGTTATCTTGCTTCTTTCTTTGACCTAATTCTTAAGCTTTATCTTTCTTGGTTAAAGTAAATCAAACTGGGGTCATCTCTTTATTGATTGGTGGTCACTCTTTAGTCTTAAATGCTTATATGTCCTCGTTGACTTCAATTTATATCAATTTGATCAATATGCAACTTATTTATGCATCTCCTCTATCTCATGTTGATTTTGATCCTAATGGGGCAATACTATCTCATAATTACTGTAAATTTCTTTTCTACTATGGCTATCTATTTTGCAAGAGAATTTGCTTGACCTTTTCTAGTTTCTCCTCATTCATATACTTTCCTAGATTGATATATTAGTTCTCGTCTTGGGTATTGATATTATTTATCTCTCTCCTAACTAACTATGCATTCAAGATTTTTCTCTCTATGCTTCATTCTTTAGAGTGAGATCTCTCTATTAGTTTCTATCTTACTATTTTCATTCTTTGACTTGATGTTTTCTCAGATCGATCACACATTAGTCAAATAGGTGAAAATTTAATCACCCAAAAAAGTTCATCTAGACTATAAGCCCACTTTCTAGCATTCTTGCATAATTTATCCATTATTTATTCTTGATCAAATCCTCAAAGGTCTATTTATTTGATTATGACCTATCATTTGACCACCATATCTTGATTATTTTATGTAATTACAATAACATGTTTCTTTTTAATTAAATAAAGTCCCTAAAATTCCCTTATCCTAAGTGTACACAACTCAAGCATTATTCTCATTTTAAAATTAAAGAAAAAGGTTTTTGTCTCACATGACGAGCACACTTTTCTATGTGAGAGGAATCTTTATTCTCCTCCACACATCCTATTACTCTTGAAATTCAAACTTTAATCTTAATTTGGTGATATTCTTGTTCACATGGATCACTCAAGATGCATCATCCACCCTTGCTTAAGTCCCTTTTACCTTTTATTTCAACTATCCATTTATCTTTAAAAGAGAGGGCTCTCTCCCCATTCTCAATCCTTGCACTCTCATGCTAATGCTATGTTGTAGGATTTCTAGGTCCTTTTGGAGCTTTGAAGACTTGAATCATTCTTTCATTTTTTCATTTTATCTTAGCTTCAAATCTACTTGCACTATGACATTCTTTGCTTAGTTTCCTTCACTTTAAAATAGCTCACATTGTTTAAGTGAAAAGGCTTGTAACTCTTCATATTTGATTAGCTTATCGTGCATCTTGCATTTCATGTTAGTATAGCTTGCATTTAATTTCACTTTCATTGTGGTTCTTGGATGTTATCAATCTTTCTCTCATCTTTGAATCTCTTATTCTATGGTGCACCTTGCATAGCTAGGTTCATTTGAGATCCACCATACTTCCATTCACAACTTTTCACATCATAGATAGAGAATTATAAGCCACCTCTTAGGATTCTCTTCATCATGAGTATTCTCAAGAATAAGGGTTTATAAAAGCGTGCCTAATTTTTGGTATACAACTATAACTCTTTCACATACATTCATAGCATTACCTATTACACTATTAGTTGGGGCTAACATACACACACACACACACACACACACACACACACACACACACACATAGAGAGAGAGAGAGAGAGAGAGAGAGAGAGAGAGAGAGAGAGAGAGAGAGAGAGAGAGAGAGAGATTACTACATATGAAACTATGGATTCTTCATTTATGTCTACCATTGGTGGTTATGGATCTATAGGCTCTAATTCATGGTAACTTAAGTCAGTTGGCTATGTATTATATGGATTTTGATTGGCTGGGGAAGTGGTTCACCACTTCCTAGCTATGCTTCTCTATATGCTCCTTATGCCTTAGCAACCTTTGACTCACTTGCCTAAATTTTTTAGGTTAGTTCCCTCTTTTCTATTATTGAGGTATAGCCTAAAATAGGAATTTGAGGGGAGGGCACCCCATATAATTGTAGGGGGCCATTGAAGAAGTGAGTCAAATCTTGGAAGTGTTTCCATTGACTAAGTCTCTCATCATTGGTTGGATGGGTGTTCTTCCACCACTAGATATATATAGTGAGGGTTAGTAGGGAGAAATTCCTTTTTAGAGTATCTTTCACCCAGTGAATGTCGATCCTACCCTTTAATATCCATAGATTGAGCCCCTATAATTCTATGAGGCATGTCTTTGAAGAATGACCCCTACTATTAAAGGGGGAGGGTGCCTTACTCCATTTACTTCTCTACTCTTGGCAATTTACTATACCAAAATAGCCCTACTATTTTAAGGGGTAGACTTCTTTATTTATTGACTATATATATATATATATATATATATATATATGAGAGAGAGAGAGAGAGACATATGTATCATTCTAAGGACTTAAGACATGGGACAAAGATAATTTTAGTGTTGTACTATCTTAAAATGGAAGAACCTCAATTTAATAAGGATTTAGTGTCAATTTAATGTGAGGCCATCATTTATTTGAAAATGTCCCCCTTCATTATCCTTTCTCCTAGGAGGATTTTTGGTTGGACTCAATGGGTCCTCATTGCCTCCATTTAATCACTTAGATACTTTCTTCTACCTTGTAATGATCTTATCTCAAAATATACACATGATTTCCACAACCCAAGACTTGTTTTTGGACCATGATGGAATCCCAAAGGTTTTGGGCCTTAGTTAGTAGGGATGTAGTGCATTTCTACTCAATCAAGGATGTAGGACATACCTATTGGGCCAACCATGGATGTAGTCTGTCTCTTCATGGGCCCTGTTTTGTGTCTACTTCCCAAGTCCTATGTCTAAATTGATATGGGGTGTTAATTTTAAGGTAAGTCGATGTACAGGAGAAAGTTTATTCTGAGCTCTTTATAAACCCATTCATTTGCTCCATTTTTTAAATCATGCATTCACAATATCACTGCATATACATTAGTTGTTAATAACTCAATCATTCAAGGCATTCAAGAAAGTTCTCCATTAAAGATCAAGGATTCAAGCATTCAATAAATTGGAGTTTATGCAAGATCTAGCATTTTTAACATTCAAGATCTACCTTCATACATTCAAGTTCCTTTATTTCATCCTCTACAATTAAAATTTTATTAATTCCTAGGGTGAGTTTCAATAACATTCATTCATGAAGGTTTTTATTTACTTTTATTTCCTTTCCTAGGGTTTTTGGAGTTCATTCGAGGCTATTGCATCTATATACTTGATTACATTCTAAATTTAAGAGTATATTCATATATTTACATTGCTTTATGTTATATCTAATTCTAATACTTTCTATCATTCTCTAATTAATATCTCAATTCAATGTTAATACCTAAGTTGGGGTTTGATTGAGGCAAACCATAGCACCCCCAATAATAAGACAAAAACTCTCTTTTTTGCAGGTTACAAATCTGGGAAAGATGAACATGTTACAAATTTGAATAACCTTTTCATCAATATTCAAAGATCTAAATTTTATTTTTTTTAAAAGAATGGACACAATACATCCCTATTTCCTAAAGTTGTCCCATCTAATAAAAGTTGACTCTACCAAACAACCAAACAATTTTAGGGTTTTATAGATCTCATCATTTTTATTCTATCTTTTGGGTTTCAAAACTTTGAGAGGTTATTTGACAGCCCATTTTTATATTTTTATCTTCCAAGCTATATCATCTTTCCTTTTTCATTTTAATACACTTTATCATTTCTTTATATTTTATCTTTACAACACATTTCTACTTACCTAAAACCCTCTTAAGGTGGAGGTGAGAGGGAAATATTTCCAACCAATTCACTCCTTTGTATTAGGTCATGAATTGAAACTTCTTTTTGTGTTAATAATTCCTACCATAGGAGGTCAATCTTGGTTCTCCCTCTTCATTAGTTGTTAGGGTGGTTGGTTCCATCTCTCCCTAAATGTCTTTGGTGGACCCAACTTTCTACATTTTCTCTTTTGATACTGGAGCTAGATCATTGTATGATCTTGGTTAGCTTACATTTGGTATTATGATGATATTTTGATGTATGGCTATCTTTTTCAATATCCTTTTTATTTCATCTCAAGTTATAACACTTATGATGTACATGAGAGTTTATTTCATTTCATAGTGTTTATGGATCTTCATACTATTTTTTCTTATGCTATTATGAGATTAACAAATACATATTTTCCTTTGTTCAAGTTTATGGTTAGGTATTTATGTGGTTGTCTTATTTACTCTTTGGATTATGTTATAAATCTAGTTTATGATCCTTCTAATCATCCTCCTAATCCTTTTCCTAACCATCCTAACCCTTCTTCTCCTTCTTCTTCTCCTAACACTTCTCAATTAAACATATGTTCAAGCTAAAATCTTACTTTATAATGAGGATGTTAAATATTTTTTTGGTTAACCTTCTCCTCCTCTTCCTATTCATGATGATATTAAGGGAAAATGACAAGATGTTTTTATTTCTCCTATTATTATCTCTTACACTAACTTTCCTCATGATTCAAATGAAAGATCTCCTCCTATTGAGTATTTGAAAAATAACTATACTAGAGGATATTACATGATTAATAGGAAAGGTTACAAGGTATTAGGACATGGTATTAATGAACATGGTATTGAAAACCCTATTCATATCCATCCTAAGGAAAATAAACATGGTATAGTCTATTCTCCTTCTAAGGAAGTAGTGTTTCATCCTCTTTGACTTCCTCTTCATCTTCTATTACCTACTTCTCATGTTGATTATCTGGATACTCATCAAGATGTAGCTTTAAAGGTTTATATTCAATTTTTTTTGTTGAACTGAAAATTTTTTGCATACCTTTTGAAGAGACTCTTTTAAAAAAATTATGTCCTTTTCACTATGATGATTCTCACATGCTTGTTGATTGTATCATTTTTTGTTTTCATGTAAAGGAAAATGCTTCTTTAGGATTATTCCTTATATGCGAGAGGTGTTACCATTTCTTCATAATTTTACTTATCCTTTCTTCTCACCTATTTAAATATCTTCCCTATTATCCTACATAATTTGCATTAGGACTATCCTAATAGGTTTTCTTTCCTTGTTCCTTAACTAAGGGGAAAGGCTTCTTCCCTTTCTTTCCTTGTTGGGACATATTCTTCCTCCTATACCAAGGTATTTTTATTTACAAAATATAATTTGGGAGAAAGAGTTTTCTTTCCTTCTTTTTTGGTCTTTTTGCAATTCATTTCCTCTCTTAGTGATTTTGTTTCTTTATTCTTCTATCTTCTTGCAATTTGGTGTTCTTTCTAGAAATTTTCTTGATATTATTGCACTTTGATATTCTTATTTCCTTATTTAGATGATCTTATGTTATATCTCTTTATTCTACATAAGTTTTGGTTCCTTTCTTCTCTATGTTAAGGTAGTTTTAGGCTTTATAATGGCATTATGTTATCTCTTTATTTCATTTCTCTATAGAGTTATATTATTTTATGGTACATTCTTATCTATGGGTATCATGTATTGCTTTGTTACTTTCATGACCATGGAATTTTCCCTATAAAATTCCTTTTCATACCTTGTATTTTAATACTTCTCATTTAATGATCATCTATAGTTTACTTCATATGTGATATCTTTTCTAGCATCCTATGATGTTTGGAATTGATTATCCTATGATATTTTCTTTCTTTCATTTTCTCTATGGTGTAGCATTATTTTATAATACTTTTTGTTTGATGTAGGGTATTTTTGTTTTGTGTATGAATATCAATTTTTTATTATGTCTCATCCTTATATCATTCAATATTTTGTTATATAATCTACCATATTCTTTTCTTTCTTGTCTTAGACTTGGGGGAAATATGCTTTGTATATTCTTCATCTCTTTTTTGTGGGATCTACTTTCATTGGATTTAAGTGGAACTTTTTTATTATGTGACATTGTTCTTTCTTTATAAAAAATTATGTCTTGAATATGGATTCCCTCTTGTGTATGTCATATGTCATCACTTCTTATTTTTCATGCAAATCTATGTCTATTATATATACTTTTCCCTTCTTTGGGTTAAATTTTTTCAGCATTCATCTAAGGATCCCTATTCCACCTATACATAGGGGGTTCAATAGGTGCATTCCTATTATTCTTCCCCTCTTCTTGGAGATTTTATATTTATCAAGAACCCCTTAGGTTGATGTATTTTCATTAATATTTCTCCCTTTTGGTGAAGCTCTTTCTATAATAGATTTATCCTTTTCACAATTGACTATGTTCTTAGACTATAAGGGTTAATTCTCTTCACTATGAATACAGTCTAAATTACTTCTTTAAGGATACCTCATTATTACATGAACTAGATATAATCTTTCTCTTCATTCTCATATCTATTATAATGATATGATAAGGATGGGGGCATACATACACCCACCTTATACATAGTTTTTGCTAACAATCATGGGGTACAAAATATGGATTTTGAGCATGGCTTAAAGAACTATAGCATCATGGACTTGGTATTATTTCAAGGTTACTATCAAATAGATGAATACTTTCTTCATATATTTTTTATGCACAAACACATATGCTAACTCTATTTAATGGGTAACATATAAGAACTTGATAAATCTCATATATAGGTAACACATTCAAGACAAAAAAATTTAAGTCCCATACATGTGTAACACATATTTATAGGAAAATATCATGATGATACAATGGACATTGATCTATGGATAGAACTTTTATGGGTTGACTAATGGGTTACCACCCCATTAGACTATTTGATGTCATCTTCTACAAGTAGCTCTTCCTATAATTAACAATAAGGTGACCACCTTATAGGATAACATAATCACTTTTCATTCCCTTCTATCTTTTTCTTGCATGCTAGTAGAAATAGATCATGAAGCTATTTTATTAATGATGTTTCTCTTACATTTCTTATGTCATTACTTATGGTCTTGGATTTCCAAATATGAAATTATTAGGTGAGACATTTTTTCATCTGGGTTCTCTTTCACTAGTTGATTTGGGTTTGTTTATGTTAGCATGAATACTAATGCTATGGGGGAGCATTGAAAAACATTGATATGATGTATTTATAACTATGTTTTTCATTGATGATAACATAATAATAAGTTTGTAAAAGACTAATAGAGCAATAGACTGTGATTTCTATATTGAGAACATTATATTACTTATCTGATGATGTGCAGTTACTAGCACATACTACATTGTGTATTTGTTACAAGGGCAAGTGTGTGAAACCTAATGTGATAATGTACAAAAGATATGGTTGATCTACAAAGAATCATATGGAAACAGAGTATTAGGAAATTAGTTCCTATTGTAATAATGAAAAATTGGTCACATCCTTAAATGCAAAATTACATCTTGGAATGGAATAGGTTCAAATAAATCAAACAAGTCAAATCAATTTGAACCCATTCAATTGTGACACATGAATATTAATTTTAGAATAAGCATTAATGAGTCATTATTCTGGAAATCAATTTAATATTGATAAGGGACCCCCTATCCATAAATGAATATTTTATTCTTTATGGGGTCCAAGGATATTCTAAAACAATTTTGAGTGGGATCTCCTCTTCAGATTGTTTATTCTGAGTGGGATCTCACCTCTGCATCATTTATTCTAGTGGGATCTCTACTATGAATAAAATAATCAACCCCAACCTCACCATGGTTGGATCAAACTTTACCTCAGGGCCTTGCCAAAATCTATAAATTCAAGACTCGTTTGGCAAGAAAGGGGGAGAAGTAGTGAAATTTTGTTGGGGTATCATCAGATTTCATACTTAGCTTGGATTTACATGCTTTCAATTCTAGAATACTTGCATACATGCTCACCTAATCGCTTATCTTCATTTGGAATGAACATGTATATTCATCTAATGTAAATGCATTGCAAGTCATCCTCCATTCAAATCCTTTGTTCTAAGCATGGTCTATGGCTATTGGGCTCTCAAGTTTGAGAGCATTAAGTCACCCCATCTAGTTAGAAGGCAATAGATCACCTTGTGTATGCACACCGAATGAAAAACCTCATGTTCACTTTGGTATGATAGCACACAAAAAAAGATCATATTGAAGTGTGTGTGGACCAAGAGGCCATATTTCACACTCACATTTCTAGCCCCCACTGTGGGGCTTGAGAAAATCAAATTTTCTAGCCTCTCTCATCAAAATTTTCATGTTTTTCTAGCTTGTTGTTGTGCACAGTAGCAGATTCTTGCACGAAGAATTAGATTCTCACACCATTTAGTGCATTTTCTCATGCACTTTTGTGTACTTTCTCGTGCAAAATCTTGTATTCTTATGCAAGAATAACACTTCCTCATGTGGCACAAAGAGAACCTTTATGTTTAGTGCATAAAATCCTTGCATGAGTTCTGGTACCAGTTTTCCTAGAATCTGCATTTCTTATTCTAACTTTGTGATTTTATTTTTTATGATCTAATATCCTTTTTTCAGCATTTATTTTATGATTCCTAACTTGTGATGTAGCATAATAGTGGTTTGTAGGATGTTTTGATGAAGAACTTGAAACAATGATGACACTTCGATTATAGGATGCTTGACAAAAACATTGATGCGTAAAATGCTAATGGTTTTATTATAGGATGTGTGCTAAAGAAAATTCAAGCAAATTTTATGTCTTTTAATGCTCTCAAAACATAGTCTAAATAGGGCTTGTGAACTTTGTAGGGTGCAAGACAGGAGAATAGGGGAGTTTTCTCTTTACTACTTGAAAGTGATGCCCAAGAGTAAATCAAAAACCTATAACCCTCTAAAAGATGGTATCTGAGGGAGGTAAGAAATTTAGTGGTTCTCCTAAACAAGTCTTAATGGATAAGTTGGGATTGATAAGCTAGTTCAATGATAAATGTGTTCTATGTGCTTTGAGTGAAGAGATGAGGTAGAGGAGTTTGCTCTTTTCCCTTTTAAGAAAATCAAAAACTTTGATCCTTGAATCTAACCTCCAGTCTGAGTCATCCTTTAGAGGGCCTTCCGAGGTGATCCAACCTCTAGGAATGACCCAAGTAAGCACACACCTTTTGCCAGTGATTCCACCTCACTATAATAAAGAAGCTTTTTTGAGAGAAAGATTCCAAAGCGATGTTAATTTCCTCTTCTTCATTCAAATATCTCATATCAAGAGGAGGCTCTATATGTTGCACTAAGTGGTGCTACTCCCAATCTTGCTAGTCAAGTGTGTGCACATTAAGATGCTGGTGTGGGCTTCTGGCCTCAACTTTGTTCATGAAGCCACTAGAGATTAATGTGAACAGAAGCCTATTAAACACTTTGTAGACAATTACTACCTAATTCACCTTTGAAAGTGTCATAATCCTTGTGCAGGGATTGATCCAAGTGGATTACTTGGATTTCCCAAAGAAATTACAATCACCATTTGTACTCCACAATTACGTAAACATGAATGGGGTTTCTTTGAACTTGAGGTTATGTCAATTTGTGATATACTTAGCGTGGGCAAGGGTTTTGGTCACTAATCCATTTTTGGTTATAAGGATAGAGAGTGTTTATTATTGAGTCTTAAACTTGTCCAAAACATTTAGACTAAAAGGTCAAGACTCCCCTCATCCTTCTGAGTTGCCTTGTCCCCAATTGGACTATTTTTGACTACTCTATGTGTCCCATGTATGAAACCCAACTATTTGCATACAATGTTACATACTATTTGAAAGCTTGAAAACAATGTTCAAATCTAGTTGAAAACTATCAAACATTGTCATAAATTCATCTACAAAATTGTTTGAATCATCAAAATCTCTTCAAGAAGTCAAAATCTACTTATTGGGTCAATATTTTACCTACTATTATGTAAAATTTTGCATGAGAATATGCCTTTCCAGCACTTTCTTGTGCCATTCCTAGTACTTCCTTGCATGGTTTAGTGAGAATCTTTGTATGAGAAAGTACCTTGTTGGTTAAAAAATTGACCTATTTTTCACTTCTTCACACGGCTCTTCCAGGATCCTCACATGGGTAAATACTATGAAGAATGTTGTCCTAAATCCTCGCACCCTTTTCTACACATTCTCGTACACCTCTACATGAATCCTTGTCCAAACTTCTACCTTCAAACTATCAAACTAGTCTATAAGAGTTATCTGCTCACTTGTTTTTCTATGTTTTCTCACCTTTGTGTCCTTTTCTCACATGAAACTATTGGATTTTTCCCAAAATAGTGAACTATTCTGAGTTTCCTTGTTCAAATTTAACCTAAGTCTAATCTTTTGTTAGATGCATTATGTTGTTTCTTTAAATCACAATACTCTTGAAACTTAGATTTCTTGCTTATCGTGTCATTTATACACATGGATTATTCTTGTCACTCATCATCCTAACTTGCTTTCTAGCATTTGTTGTACCTTGGGTCAAGATAGTCAAAAACTACTAGCTGTTCTAGCTATTTCTTTGACTACTCATACATGGGCTCATAATGTGATTACTATACTTCACTTACTTTGAGATGATATCCTAGTGTGATCATTGATCAGACTTTGTCATTAGTCCTTGTCTATGACTATTGCGACTAGAAGTGGAAATGTGTTTCCTCCTTATAGACTAAGATGGGGTAGAGGTCAAGGTCTAACCTATGGTAGAAGTCACATTTAGATTGAGTATAGGGAAAGATCCTCATGATCTATTTCTCCTAACAATTCACCTAGTGCTCAAAGAACATTTGACATAAACTTGTAATATATTAGGAATCCCTATTCCAAGAAGATTTGAACACTAACAAGATATCTATAGACATTCCATCTGAATGATTGTTTGAAATGTTTATACAACCTACACATATTGAACATATCCCCATCCCTACAATGGTGGATCAAGATAGGGAAACATGCAAAAATAGTGCGAGAACAAACCAAGAGGATTCTCAATGAAATGAAAGGACTTTTCATCCTTACACATATACAAATGATGATACGAATAATGAAGAGATACCCCTAGAAGTGATAGAATGATTCCTTAAAGACAAGAATTTCTAGAGAATGATGGATATCTTGCTTCAAGAAGAGAAAGAGAAATACTTTCTCCAAATCACTTAGGAAGGAGTGAAACTCCCTCGACATTATGATGTTGAAATCATTACTCAAGAGGAAGAAAGTAAGACCTCAAAATTTCAAAAATAACTCCTAATCATGGAAGAACAATTAGTTCAAGTGTTGCAAGATGATAATAAACCAACTAAATAATTCGCACTCAATAGTATTTGTCCTTTTCCTTTTGACAAGGATTTTCATATGCCTCCTTTTCCTAGAGGAGTTGAGTTTCCTAAATATGAAAAATACTTGGGGACATCTAATACTCAAGATCACTTGAAAGAGTTTGGCACTCTATCAATGGAGTTCATGTACGACCAAACATACTTAATGCATTTGTTCCCACAGAGTCTAGGTGGTCAAGCCATGGAATGGTTTTCGAGATTGCCTATTGGAATCAAAACTTTTGATGAGATTACAAACATGTTCATTCAAAAATACTCACATAACATACAACATCTCGTTAACATAAGATATTTTTGAAACCTCAAACAAAGAAATGGAGAATCTTTTCTATCATTCCTTCAAAGATGGCAGCAACTATATACTAAATATTCACACAAAATCCCTGAGATTGAAAAGTTAGACATCTTCATGGATAATCTCTTGCCATATTTTGGGTATAAGATACAACTTCAAGGTCCACACACCTTTGAAGACATGATCACACAAGCCATATGCATTGGGGAATTCATGATTAAAAAGGGAGAGCTTACTCTCCAAAAGGATGTTAAACAAGGACATTCCTATAACAAAGACAAGTCTAAATTTGTCCACAAAAATTGAGAGCTAGTACATGATGGAGTGGTGGACAATATCACTCCCAAACCATCTAAACCCACATTTTCCCTCATAGATAACTTAAAAGCCTCTAAAGCTATCAAAAAATGACTACAAAAAATAAGATAGTTGGAAACAAAGAGAAAAACAACTCTTGGGTCTCTTGAGCCCCTTGAGAATTCACACCTCTAGGTGAACCACTTGATGTGGTTTATAAAATGTTACTCAAATAAAAAATCTTGACTCCATTGAAGTTTCCGTGTCCTTATGATCCACAACCCTAGTCTACATTATGGAAAGAGGATGCCTATTGTAACTACCATCAGAACAAAGGACATAAAACTAGAAACTATATTAACCTATGTCATAAGATTCAAGATCTCATTGATGATGGTGACCTAGTTATGGATGGGCACAAGAAGAATTCTTATCACAAAGCTTTTAAAGAACCTTTTCCACCTTATGATAAAGGAGAAAGCTCTAAATAGAAAGGTGATAACAAGGTTAATTGCACATACGCTAACAGAGATGTTGTCCACATGGTCAAACCTATGGCATTCAAATATTGCAACATTATCAAAATTAAGGAAAACAAGATAGTTCCAAACCTAAGGCTCCATTTGTCCTAAAAGGTGTGACATTTACTCAAGAACCATTTCAACCATGTGTTAATGTGGTCACGCGCTTGTGAGCTAAGTTGGTTCTTCAAAGAAAAATGAAATGAAGACAATGCTACTGCTGGTCCATCTAGTAGAAAACCAAAGACTATGATACCCTCTACAACTGTTAGTTTCTAAAATTGTTAGTTATAGCATACTCAAATAGTTGAAATGAACAAATGTGCAAATATAAATCTTCAAACTACTTAAAATCTCAACTGCTCATAGGTAGATTCTTGATAAAGCCCTCAATGAGAGAAGCATACCTCAAGATCTTGATCTTCACAGGTTTCAATCCATGGTGGGTCATTTGACTTCACCTCACTACATATCCTTTTTAGAAGAAGATGATAACTTTTTGATTCATCCTCATAATCAACCATTACACATTGAAGTAATGATATATCAAAAGTGTGTCTGAAGGGTGCTAGTAGACAATGTAGCTGGTCTCAATATTTGTTTCGCTTCCTTGCTTAAACAACAAGGTTATGTAGAAGAATCCATTGATCCTCATTGCAAAATAACAATTAAAGCTTATGATGAGGTAGAATGAAAGTCCTTAGGTCTTGTGGTGTTGCCTTTTTGGGTAGGTCCTGTAGAGAGAAATTTTATATGTCAAGTCCTTGACATACCTTTACCATATAAAATCTTGTTAGGATGACCATGGATTCACAAAATACAAGCAATGCCCTTGACATATCATCAGTGCATAAAATTCCCATGCCAAGGGTCTGAAGTTACTATACTAGCTACCCCTAGTGACACCTACAACATGTTAAAATCTATTGATAGTCTTCTGCCTACCAATAGAGAGTCTACAGATAACCCTATCATTAAATTACAAGAAATAGAGAAGACTCTCAAACTAACTAAAGTAGGGATGGAAGAGTACAATATGGAGTTGGTCATATCCTTAACTTCTCTTCTAGAATCTCCTTATCATTATTAGACACCATCTAAGACAAGGAAACCCTTTGTATTTTCACCCAAAACTAAATTCAATGGGTCTTTTATCAAAGCTTAAATACCCCTAGAAGATGAAGATGAGGATAGAGCTATTGTAGAGTGGTTATACAAGGATAAAACCCCAACTAATCTCATAGATTAGGCTCATGAGATAATGCTAGAAAGATATGGACAAGGTCTTAAGATGATCAAATGCCTTGGTTACAAAGGAAAAGGTCCTATCGGCCAAAATAATAATGGTCTTATTGAACCTATTGAAGAAAAGTTTCAGAGACCTACTGACACAATAGGTTTGGTATTCAAGAAAATCCCCTTTCATCTAGAGGTCAAAAAGTTTGTTACAGTGACTAACAACATGAGTCTTTACCAAAGTTAGATAATGAAATTGAGAGCTCCAATGATGAGGATATTTTCCCTCATCCTATTCCACTAGACCTTGCTGCACTATTCATAGAGCCAGATGATGTTGTCCACCATGTCAGTATTGCTAAGGCTAATGGTGATAGCTCCACTAATACTAATGATACTTACCAAAGTAGCACAGACTCCCATGAGTATGAGTTTGATTCTCTCTCAAAAGAAACTTCTAACAAATATATAGATCAAGTACACACATATGAAAACCAACTCAAAGTGGGTGAACAATCTAGGGTTGAGTTTGAAGAGTCACGTCCTTCTAGTATCATTAAGTCTTCGATTAATGAGGTTGAAACTAAAAGTGTTTCAAATACACCTTTGGAAAAAGTTTCTCTAGGCCTTCAATCACTTGTCCATTTATTTGATGACTATACTATGAACTCCATCGAACTTGTCACTTCTCTTTCACTCTCACATCTCGAGCTAATAGACTTGAACTCCCAATCTACACCTATTGAAGTTCTTGTATTCCGGAATGACTATGCTCTTCCCTACTACCTAAACATTGATAACATCTTCCACCAATGAAAAAAGTGTCAATGTAACTAAATCTAACATCAAATATCTAAGTCAAATAATTAAAAGAAAAAATAAAAGACATTTCGATGGTGAAAACCACATTGTGGTAGTATCAAAACCAAAAATAGTAAAGAAAACAAACGTATCCAAGGGTGAAAACCTCTTTGAGGCACCTAGGATGAGATATTTGATGTGCTTCCAAGTCACTTCCAAGAAAGATCACCAGTATTAATAGAACCAACAAAACCTATCAATCTCATAATAGAAGAGCATCCTCAGATTATTCATCTTGCACAATCCTTTTCTACAGAAGAAAAAGAAGCATTTGTTTCCTTTTTCTGAGAAAAGAAGATAAACTTTGCATGGTCTTACTTTGATATTCTAGGTTTAGATCCTAATTTGGTGATGCATCATTTGTCCATTGCACCAAGGGTAAAACCAATCAAACGAAAGCTCAAGAAAATGCATCCACATGTGGCATTAGTAGTTAAAGCTGAATTAGAAAAGCTTCTAAAAGTTGGTTTCATCCATGCCATTGACTATGCTAAATGGATCTCAAACATAGTGCCAATTTTCAAGCATGATAAGTCCATCTGAGTTTGTACAAATTTTAGATATCTCAACTTGGCATGCCCAAAAGATGATTTTCCACTCCCCAACATTGACATGATAGTGGATATGATAGCAGGCTATCAATTGTACTCACTCATGGATGGCTTCTCTGGCTATAATCAGATAAAAATAGCACTAGAAGATCAATAAAAAATTGCTTTCACCTATGCTTGGGGTACCTTTTGCTGGAATGTGATGCCATTTGGTCTTAAAAATATAGGTGCCAAATATCAAAAAGTAGTAACTACAATCTTGCATGACATGATGCATAAGACAATAGAGGACTATGTTGATGACACCTTAGTCAAAAGTGCACAAAGAAACACTCACCTCAAAGATTTGGGGCCTATCCTAGATCATATGGAGAAATTCAATCTCAAATTGAATTCAAAGAAATGTGCTATTGGTGTCACATCAAGGAAGCTACTTGGCTACATTATATCTATAAAGGGGATCAAGGTGGATCCAAAGAAAGTTCAAGCTATCATAGATATGCCTCCACCTCGTAACATTAGGTAGATGAGAGGCTTATAGGGAAGACTTTAGTCTATCCACCACTTCATCTCACAACTAGCTGCAAAAACACAACCTTTTAACAGAACTCTGCATAAAGGTGTGGAATATGACTGGAATGCTGATTGTGATAAGAACTTTACACAAATAAAATAGTATCTTGCTGATCCACCGATGTTGATGCCTCCTATTTATGGGATGGCTTTGATCCTATATATTTTTTTGATGGACTCCTCTTTGGGTATTATGTTGGCTCAAGAATATAACAATAATAAGGAACAAGCTATTTACTACCTCAGTCTAACATTGATCTCGTATGAAATAAACTATAGCATGATTGAGAAAGCTTGTCAAGCAATAGTGTTTTCTTCCTAGAAGTTGCAACACTATATGCTTGCCTATACTACATGTGTAATAGTGAAAATTGATCCATTGAAGTATTTACTCAGTAAGGCTGCTCTCACAGGAAGGTTAGCTGAATGGGTCATGATTTTGAGTGAATTCAACATTCAATATGTTAAATAGAAAGCTATTAAAGGGTAGGAAATTACTGACCAACTAGCGGAAGCACCACTGTAGAGTCTTCATTCACCGAGCATTAACTTTCTTGATGAGTCAATCTTATCATCAACACATCACACTTGGATAATGTTCTTTGATGGTTCTTTCACACAACAAGGATCTGATGTGAGAATCTTGTTTCTAACACCACAAAGATGCTCTCTTTCGAAGGCATACAAGATTATATTCCCTTGTACGAATAATATTGCTGAATATGAAGCCTTTATCAATGGAATGAAAATTTTTGTTGAATGGTGGGTAGATCAACTCAAAATCTTTGGCAACTCATAGTTGTTAATCAATCAAGTTAATGATGTTTATCAGACCAAAGATGAAAAGCTAGTACCTTACAAAAGGATGGTGGATGATTTGAAGATATATTTTTCACATGTCACTTTTGAGAAAGTTCCTCGGGTAGGTAATAAGGCTATTGATGCAAATGGCTACCCTCACTTCAATGCTCTAGATGCCTAAAAATGATTTTTGACACGAGTACCTAGTGGAAATGTTATCCTACCTAGCCTATGATTCACCTGACTCTCAAATGATTTGTTCTATCATAGCACATGATTCATCTCGCTATTCTCATATCTTCTCCTACCTTTGTGACTAGATAGTTCTGAGTAATCTAGCTTAGAATAAAAATCATCACCTAATCCATAAAGCTTCATGGTATGTCATCATTGCTAACGACTTGTTTAAGAGAGGTCTCAATGGAACACTCCTTCAGTATCTAGAACCCAATGAGTTGAAATGCACATTAATAGATCTATATGAAGTTATTTGTGGGAACCACTCAAGTGGCCTAACACTAGTGTGTAAACTTGTTAGAGCTAGTTACTATTTTCTAGAAATGGAGAAAGATGCAATCCAATATGCCAAGTCTTGTAAATAATGCCAACTTGATAAGAATCTAATTCATCTCTAGCTAGAGAGCTCATTCCATCTATCACATTGTGGCCATTTCAACAATGGGCTTTTGATCTTGTGGGTCATATTCATCCATCATCTTCCAATGGACATAACTTCATCATTACAGCTATCAACTACTTCACTAAGTGGGTGGAGGCAGTCCCTCTTTCTATAGAAAATGGAAAAATTGTAGCTCTCTTCATTATGAATTACATTATATGCAATTATGGTGTACCTTCCTCCATCATCACTAACAATGGAGGGTAGTTCAAAAATAAGGATCTTAAGGTGTTGTGCAAAAAATTTAAAATCATGCAACATTGGTCTCCTATTTATTACCCCCAAAGTAATGGCCAAGTAGAGGCATCCAAAAAGGTGATCCTTAAAATCTTACATCACATAGTTAGCAAATCTGGAAGGGACTAGCACCTTCAAATTAATCTAGCTTTATGGGTCTACAAAAAAAGTATCAGAACTCCAATAGTACAACACCCTTTGTTTTGGTATATGGAGTAGATGTTGGGCTTCCCATTCAGGTCAAGATTCCTACTCTAAAAATCTCCATGAAAGGTCTCATCATTGACAATGACTATCAAATATCTCAGCTTCAAGAGCTAGAATTGTTAGATGAATGTTGGCAAGTGGTGTGTGATCATCTTCAAGCTTATCAATAACATATGTCTAGAAGCTACAATAAGAAAGTTAAGCCACGTGACTTCCAAATAGGTGATCTTGTTTTGATAGAAAATCCTAAGAATCAACAACAACAGGTACAAAAAGGTAAGTTTAAACCTAACTGGCTTGGTCCATACATCATTATTGTGGTGTCTAGGTTCAGTGCTTACCAACTATCTACAACCAAAGGAGAGACACTCAAGGAGCCCATCAACACTCTCCACTTGAAGCGGTTCTACAGCTGATTTGATTCCCAAAGCTCTCTATACATACTTACAAGTCCTAAAAATATCCCAAAAATTGCAAAATGTCCAAAAAAATTGGTTACCTTGGTAAAAGCTTAGCCTTAGATGCCTTGGTAACACCAAAAATATTTTCTTTGTCACTTTTCCTATTTTTAGTGCTTTGCATTCTATGCCTTTTGTGCTTTGGTATGGTGTTCTTTCCTCTACATAAGCTAGTCCTCTAAAAACTCCAAAAACATTCGTAAAACTTTAAAAATCTCAAAAACATTTGTATATTCTCAAAAAACCAAAAAATTTTGCAAAACTCTAAAATTTCCTAAATAGTTATGATCTTCTCAACTGACATTGTCCCTTCAAGTGGATGACCACACGAGACACTGTTGAGACCAAAATGAATCAGCAATGCTCTCAGTTATAGTTGATACTTTATGCATAGTTTCTTTGAATTGAGTTCATCCCCATCTTGGGGAGCAACACCGTGGGATTCATTAAGAATCCCTCAAGCCTTAGTCACCAATTGTCCTAATTGTAACTTCCTACTATTTCTTAGTTTACTGTCGAGATTCTTCCCCATGAAGATCCTCTTTGCGTCAATCACTAGTTGTCCTAGCTATGTCTATCTACTATCACCTAGTCTCTCTAACTTCAATCACTAATTGTCCTATAATTGTGTCTACCTACTATTGAACTTTTCTTAAAGAGATTTCATCATATCATATCAATCTTCTAACAACTTTGAACTGAAAATGATAACAATGTTTGAGTAATGTTGAGCTTTTCTTTATGTGTGGGTTTTCACTTTGTCTTTCCCTCCTAAGTGACTCGATGATGTCTCTTTTGGTCTAGAGTGGCAAGGACTGGGGGCATGATTTTTCTTTGCTTGTTACTTGTTGGTTTGGTCCCAATTATTTGAAGGATACATATGAAATGGGTGTCTACTATAAGGGCCTCTATCTTGTGCTAAATGGCTATATATACCTCCACTCACTTTATATGAATGTTGTTGATAAGGTTGGTTCTTCTCCTTGCTTGTTGGAGTGAATTCTATTTGCTATAGTAAAATCATGATGCTCGTCCTATTAAGTGAACATATAGGTCATTGCAAGTATGCTTACCATACCTCTATCGTAGGTCACAAATGACAGGCTTGTTATGGATAGAACACTATAATTACTTAACATGAGAGGGATCTCCCACATGTCTAGTGTGTTTCTCATGCAAGAAACATTCTGGTTATCCTAGCATTTATACTTTGATGCTTATGTTGACTTGCTACATTAAAAGGAACAAATGTTCTAGTCATTTTGGCTTCTTGTGCCTCAAATTCTTACATTTAATCTTCACAAACTAGACACATGTCGTATACATCTTTGCATGGCTACAATGTCAGTGTGAGTTGAAGGACATGCATGGATCTGAATCAAAGCTCTATGATGATTAAAAAAAAAATTATGGGTCCAATAACTAGTCCTAAGGCTTGCATTTTTCTTAGGTTGCATTTCCTTTTATATTTGCATTTTGATATAGCATGGAATACGACTTCACTTCTATCTCTCAACTCAAGCGAGTCTTAATATGGCACAACCCATCTGTGCATTGCAAGAGTTTTGTTCTTCAATCGGTCTTAGTAAATCTACTCAATTACCTGCACAAGGAGAACACATGAAAACCCTTGTAATATGTTAGTCACGTATCTTAATGTCATATCTATACCATGAGATCATACATCAAAGTAAATGATATCAATCACATCTATCTAGCTCATAAATGGACAATCATTAGAGACAATGGTGTAACACATGTAGATGATACTCGACTCAAAATCTCATATATATATCAATATCAAAAGAATACATTAGTACAAAAAATGGGCACTACTTGAGTGTTGTTGATCAAAAATGGTCCAAAATGGCACTGGCACACCAACTAATACATAGCCAAATCAAAACTCGGAGACAAAGTCAATCCAACTCTCTCTAGCACCATCACCTCTATAGGAGGAGGAGGAGGAGGAGGAGGAGGCATATCTGGCCTCGTTGTAGGACATGCACCTCTAGAATCTTGTGCATACTATGAAAACTAAGGCACCTACTCGACCTCATTCAGGACAACTAGGAATACACTGAAAAGTAATAAGTAGCCCTCACCATCTAGCCAAATCTCATCCTACTACTACTCTACTCTCCTCTTAGCTATTGCTAACTACTCTCTCAAGCCATGGATCTCACAATCCCACTTAGCTATCTAGGTATCCCTCATGGCTATGTGGATCTATAGCTCTCCTAACTACTAAGAGGCCTATCATATCTACTCTCTGGATCTCCTCATAGCATCTTGAGACCTGGTATCAGGCTGGTCCTACATCTCCTCATCAAATTTCTTAGCCTATCACTCGGTTGATTGCTACTCCTCAGTGTAAGGTCTCTGCCATCGACTCTGATATGTCCCACTACCACCTGCACCTAGATCCCTCCCCATCTGCCAAGGTGGGATCTGTACCTATTGGATCTGGTGTCTCACCTATTGTAATCCCTATTGTAGTCCTTTTGGTGGTTTCTTGGTGGCTACTATAGTGGTGCGTGCTATGGTCCCTATAGTCCAAGAGCTATCATCCACACTAGATCTATAAATTGAGGGAAGGGATGGCTAGAAAAATATGCCTAATAGGTTGGCATCATCCCAGCATTTGCCACTACTGGTAGGTAATCCCATTGTGTCACAACCAAGTTGTGCACATTGATCATGGACCTCTTTGGATCTAACCTTTATGACCATCCCTGGCTCACATCCCTCACTAGTCATGCATAGGAGCAGTGATCCTATGATATGTTTTGTGGTCTCCCATACTAGTGCCACACATGAGTTAGTGGGAATCACTCCACTATCTGTGAAGATCAGCCTATTAGTGTCCATGATATGAACATGTGGCTTAGCTTCTGGGCTGCATCATCCTAGTCCTTGATCTCTCGCCAAGGCTACCATACAATGGACACTAAATCATCCAAGTGGGCCCCCCACTTCTTAGTCTTCCCTAGAGTTGTCTGGGTAAGATGGCCTTAGTATCTACATATGTAAGGCTCTAAAGGCTACCTATCATCCTCAAAAATGGGATGTGTCACTGGAAAATGCTCCCATGCCCAGATCTGCAATACGTATACCTTGGAAATCATGCTCCTCCTCTCATGGTAAACAATCTCATGCATCTCATGAAACATGTGCATGAGCATGCACTAACCCCATCCAAATCTCTTTGGGCCATCCAACATCCTTCACAACATCTGACCCCAACCACACTCTAAACTATGTTGTTCTCTATGAGGCACTAGGAAATAGCTAATGAAGATTGTCAATACTAAGGCCAACCTATGAGTGGGCTCGTAAGTATGGACAAGCTCATCCCATGGGATGGTCCACCCTATAATCAAGTCTTGCTAGAAAATGGCCTCAAGGGCCTTTGTGCCTACTCTAGGTATTGTTTCATAGACTACCCTTAGCCCATGGAATGGGATCTATAGTATCCTGTATATATCCTTGAGCATGATGGTCATCTCTCCCTATGGTAAGTGGAAGGTGTTTGTCTCCAAATGGAAATGCTCCACCAATGCAGTCAGCAAGCCATGATTCATGAGCACTAGTGAAATCCGACATAGATATAAAATCCCAATCTATCAATATGTTCCATATCCGCATCATTAAGACTCTGCAACAAAGCTCCATATGATGGATAGTGGGATCTAAATTTGATGTCATCAAAGATAACCTACACACACGAGAAAAAACAACATGTAGACATTCAGTATCCACTCGACAAGGCAACATGAAAAAAAACCAAAATACAAATTTGTAATGAAACACAAAAATTCAACTTTCAATTTTGCCAAAGACACTAGATTTTCACATAGAAATGCACTTTCTCACATGAGATTTCACATCTTTGCATGAGAAAGAAAGTACTCATGTGAGAAAGCAATTCCTCACATGAAGAATGACCAACCAATAAGTGAAATGCACCTCACAAGAAACCTCACCTTCATGCACAAAGAAACTCTAAACTGGTGAATCTTTGCACGAGAAGAGATTGGGCCCATGCAAAGAATGAGATCCCCACATGAGGAACGATGACACAAACTTCAAAAGACCTTAAAAATGTACTAAAATACCTCAAAATGCATGCAAAATTAAATATGGAGCAAGGTCATTGACTACTCACTGGAGGTCCATAGTTTGTCAGTCAGTTGTGTCGACAGGAGCACTCAAAACAATGAGAAAACAAGGGGACCACAATTTTCATCTCAAAGATCTCCTATTCACTAGAGAAAAAAGTGAAAATGATTTGAAAATGGCCCTTTGAGCCCTTGTATAGGTTTTGACCTAATTTTTTTGAAGTGCTCCGATTTATGCAAAAAATCACCCCTTGGCTAATTTGACGGCTCTGAATCCATTTTTGGGACCAAAATTGAAATCTAACACATGTAAATTGCTCAAAATTACACTTCAAAATTTTGGGACCGATGTGGTCACATGCTTGTGCAATTTGATTTCCTAATACCATGTGACTCTTGGCATACCATTGAAACACCATTGCTTCAACTTTTTCCTAATTTTTTCTTTAAAAAGTCAACTATGGTCCATTGTGGTCAACTGTGACCTCCAAATCAATATGAAATGCCTTCCTACTAAGGTGTCATCTTTTAATTTTGCTCCCAAAAGGGGGCAGTATGATTATAACATTGCTTATGATATCATCGTTGAATACTTATCAAATATCTCAAGTATGATTTCAAATTTGAACATAATATCTTGACTGCTTGGGGCATCTCACCACTTGGGGCAGCTTCGTTCCCCTATCTAGAATCATACGCTATCTATTCAATCAATTTTATAATAATCATTGTCATAGTTTGATGGACAAGTATCTAAGTGTTCTACTTAGACTCCTGAGGACTAAGCCTTGCTCTGGGGATTGTCTTGCAACTTACGACACAACATTGTGATCTATTTTTGAACTAGTATTTAGGTGTTCTCTCTAAATTCTAGAGAGTTAAGCTTTTTTCTAGAGATGATCCCACAAACCTCATTCAAGTATTGCTAATCAAATAGGTATCGAGGCATCCTAACCCTAATTCTTGAGGATTGAGCCTTATTCTGGGGATAATTTTGCAAATCATGGCAATCTTTGAACCAAATAGGTATTAGGGCATTCTAACCTTAATTCCTAAGGTTTGAGTCTCACTCTACGAACACTTTTGTAAACAATATCTAGATGTTCTATTTGGACTTTAGAGGGCTAAGTTTCATTCTAGAGATAACCCTAGAATCTCATCAATTGGCCTTAGTCTCTTCCAATCTAAAATTAATCTTAGTTCTCACCTGACACTTCAAATTCATGATTATCTTTGAATCAATGCACTGCTCACACATCAATTCAAAGAAAGGTAAAGTTCAATAATGAAAAATTGGTCACATATTTAAATGCATAATTACATCTTGGAATGGAATAGGTTCAAATAAATCAAACAAGTCAAATCAATTTGAACCCATTCAATTGTGACACATGAATATTAATTTCAAAATAAGCATTAATGAGTCATTATTTTGGAAATCAATTTAATATTGATAAGGGACCCCCTATCCATAAATGAATATTTTATTCTTTATGGGGTCCAAGGATATTCTTAAACAATTCTAAGTGGGATCTCCACTTCAGATTGTTTATTTTGAGTGGGATCTCCACTCTAGAATATTTATTCTAGTGGGATCTCCACCATGAATAAAATAATCAACCCTCAACCTCACCATGGTTGGATCAAACTCTATCCCAGGGCCTTGCCAAAATCTATAAATGCAAGACTCATTTGGGAAGAAAGGGGGAGAAGTAGTGAAATGTTGTTCAAGTATCATTAGATTTCATACTTAGCTTGGATTTACATGCTTTCAATTCTAGAATACTTGCATACATGCTCACCTAATCACTTATCTTCATTTGGAATGAATGTGCATATTCATCTAGGGTAAATGCATTACAATTCATCCTTCATTCAAATCCTTCATTCTAATCATGGTCTATGGTTATTGGGCTCTTGAGTTTGACAGCATCAAGTCATTTTGTCGAGTTAAAAGGTAATAGATCACCTTGTGTATGCATGTTGAATGAACAACCTCATGTTCACTTTGGTGTAATAGTGCACAAAAAAAGATCATATTGATGTGTGTGTGGACCGAGAGACCATATTTTACACTCACACCTATTGTATGATTGTTACAATTCATTACAATTGTAGTGAAGGGTTGTGCAATGAACTGGGGATAGTATAGTAACTATTGATGATATCAGAGAGTGTGCATGTATGGAAGTCACACGTATGAAAGTTTGTGTATAGCTGTGAGCCAAAAACATTAACTAAATGTGTATTTCATTTAATTAATGTGTGGGAAGCTAACGCAAGGATTTATTATTGAGCATGGTATAAAGGAAAGATGGTTTTTTGTGTTTTACAAATAGTGAGAAGAGAAGACTTGTGAATTACTAAGTAGCATAGTGATACAAAAGAGAAGTGACCTACCTATTCATGTAAGTGACCTTAAGGATTATTGTTACTAAGTTCAAAGTTCCAGATCTGATTGCATGATTTGAAGGTGAAGGAGTTTGATGTATTGGATAGAGGAAGAAGTGAAAGATTTTTACACATCTATTATTCTAAAAGGAATAGTACCGAGGTCAATTGGACAGTGGGTTCATTGATCTAATCATGAAGCTATTTGGATAGTGGGTTTAGCTACCTTCCAAAACTCCTAACAAGGTTGGAATCTCCTACAAGGGATTCAAAGTCTCCTAATAAGGACTCCTTGTACTAAATTTTGTAATAGAATCCCAATAGGGTCCATCCTCTAACAAGGAATATTTGTATTAGCACATCATTTTGTGGGCATCATTCCCACTGAGGTTTTCCCTCTGATCAAAGGTTTCCTTAGTCAACATATTTGGTGTAATTATTTATGTGCATCTTTTTTATGGTTGTTTTTTACTTTGGTTGAATGGTCAAGATTGTTTAAGAGGGTAAATATTTTAAATTTTCATATAATTGATTCACACCTCCTCTTAGTTATATTGGTGGACTATTCTTTCTAACAATTGGTATCAAAGCCTCAGGTCCTTGAAGAAAAAATTTAACAACTTTGGGAGATCCATGGGGAACATGTTTAGAAAGGAAAGTCCAAGATTTGATGGAACAAATTATAATAGATAGAAGGATAACATGAAGACTCATCTTGTGTGCATGGGTCTAGGATATTGGCTTGTAACCAAGGCATCTAAAAAGATTGCAAAAGAAGACAATCTTTAAAGCTGTATTGAGGAACAAAGAGAAGTATTTATGTACAACATAAGGGCGAGAGAAGAAATATTGTCAACTCTACCTAAAAGTGAGTATAGCCAGGTAAAGCAACTCAAAACATCTCATGAAATTTGGAAAATTGTAGAAGCTAATTATGAGGTTGATACACATGCAAAAAGAGTTAGATTACAAAACCTACATCTTGCATTCCAAGATGCTAGAATGATGGAAGATGAATATATAAGAAGCTATATTGGAAGAATATCTAAGATTTTTGTAGGAATCACATCTCTTGGTGGAAAGAAATCTAATGATAAAATAATATGGAATATCTTGAAAACTCTGACACCACCTTTCAAGACAATAACATAGATGATCCAGGTGATGATAACCTGTACTAACAATTTCACCAAAGAAACATTGCTTAGTAGATTAGAAGGTGAAGAATTTGATTTGAAACAATCTGGAGAATTAGCAAAAGTTGAGACAGAATTTATTCCATTAAATATTAAATCTAATCTAGCAAGGAATACAAAAGCACAAGGAGACATTGCTAGCAGCAACAAGTCTATCTAGGAAAAGATCCAGGAAGGAGTGGCTCTTCTTGTGGAAAGAAAAAAAGATGGTAAGAATATTTTTAAATTTTGGACATGTAATGAATATGGTCATTATGCATCTATGTGTCCCAAAAGAGAAAGGAAGTATAAGGGAATATTCAAATCTAGAAGACCTAGAAATTGTTTATATGTTAATGAAGAAGAAGGAGAAGAATTTGATCAAAACAAAAGTGAAGATGAATTAGGATTCATAGCTATAAAGGAGGATGATCTTGATAGAGAGATCAAAGAAGAAAGTGTGCTGATTTCACAAGTTGAAAGGAAATATTGGATCATTGATAGTGGTTTTTCACATCATTTGATTGGTAATAGAGCAAGTTTGTCAAATTTAGAAGCCATAATGGAGGAATTGTCAAAGTAGGGAACAATGCAGCTTGTCCCATTATAGGAATTAGATCTATCACACTTGATGGTAAAAAAAATACTGGTGATGTTTATTTTTTTGATGGACTAAAACATAACTTGTTAAGTGTTGGACAACTTATGGACAAAGGTTACCAATTATAGTTTGGTAATGATGCATGCATCATCAAGGACAAGAAAGGAAAATTGCTTGGTACTGGCACAAGAACCAAAGCTAATGTATTTTAGTAAAACACCACTAAAATAACACATTTAGTAGTTAAAGTTGACAAAAGTTGGTTATGGCATAGAAAATTTTGTTACATAAACTTTGATAACATTGTGAAAGCTAGCAATACACTTGTTGTGCAAGAATTACCTAAGATCACTAAGCCCACTAACATTATTTGTAAGAAATGTATCTTGGCTAAGCAAGAGAAAGTTTCATTTCCTAGCAAGTAGATTGGTACTACACAAAAGTTAGAATTGGTTCATACAAATCTGAGTGGTCCCGCAAGAACACGAGGATTCTATGGAAAGAGGTATTTTATGATTTTCGTTGATGATTTTACCAGGATGACGTGGGTGGCTTTTCTTAAAGAAAAATCAGAGGCATTTGAGAAATTTACAATATTCAAGAAAAAAGTAGAGAATGAATCTGGAGTTAAAATCAAGAGCTTAAGATCTGACAGAGGAGGATAATTCACTTCTAAAGATTTCAATATCTACTATAAAGAACATGGAATTAGGAGACATCTATCTTCACCTCATTCACCTAAGTAGAATGGAATTATTGAAAGAAGAAATAGATCAATTGCTGAAGCAGCAAGAGCTATGTTATTAGAGAAATGATGTACCAAACACTTTTTGGAGACAAGCAGTCAATATAGCAGTGTACACACTAAACAAAATATAGATTAGAAAAGGTATGGAGAAAATGCCTTATGAGTTATGGTTTGGTTACTCACCATCAATCAAATATTTTAGAGTATTTGGAAGCAAATGCTACATCAAAAGAGATGATTATATTAGTAAGTTTTATCCAAGGAGCAATGAAGGTATGTTTCTTAGATATTCATTAAAAAGTAAATCTTACAGATGTTTCAACTATAGAACAAAAACTATAGTAGAGAGCACAAATGTGAGAATAGATGAAAAGTTTAGTACTAAAGAGAATATGATGGATTATAACTCTGATGAAGAAAATTATTCTAGGATGACCAACAAGTGTAATGAATTATTTCTCAAGACTAACAATGACTTGCAGAATAATGTGCAAACTAAAGAAGTAAGAGAAGAATAGAGCACAGTACCTGAAATAAGAGTTGAAGCAACAACTCCTACCTAAATAAGAATGTGATAAGAAATCATCCTGTTGATCATATAATAGGAAATAAAGAAAAAGGAATAATGAAAAGAAGCAAAATCAATGAAGTACTATGCCTAATATCTCAATTAGAACAAAAAAGCACAGATGAAGCAATCAAGGATGATCATTGGATAAACACAATGGAGGAAGAGCTTCAACTAACACTTGGGAATTAGTTCCTAGACCCAAGGAAAAAAATTTGATTGGCACGAAATGGGTATTCATAAATAAAATGAATGAACAAGGAGAAGTAATAAGAAACAAAGCAAGACTAGTCTACAAAGGCTACTCCAAGGATGAAGGAATTGAATATGAGGAAACATATGTACTTGTAGCAAGAATGGAAGTAGTTAGAATGTTCTTGGCTTATGTAGCAAATAAAAATTTCAAGGTATATCATATGGATGTTAAGCCAACATTCTTGAATGGAGAACTTGAAGAAGAAGTTTACATTGAGCAACCGGAAGGTTTTCCTTTGATAGTAGAGAAGGATATGGTTTGTAGATTAAAGAAAGCCTTGTATGGATTAAAGAAAGCACCTAGAACTTGGTATGCAAGGTTGGATAAATACCTAGCAAAACTTGGATTTGCTAAAAGGAACAACAGATAGTAACTTATACTTGAAAGAAATAGAAAATGGTTTGTTGATAATCATTGTATTTGTCAATGATATCATTTTTGGAGGAAATGATGAAGCCAATGACAAATTCTTAGAAGATATGAAGAATGAATTTGAGGTGAGCATGATAGGAGAAATGAAATTTTTCTTAAGATTGCTAATTGTTCAAAACAAAGAAGGAATCTTTATTTCTCAGATCAAGTATTTGAAAGATTTTTTGAAAAGATTTGGACTAGAAAATTGTAAACCTATTGCAACTCCTATGGTAACTAGTCACACGTTATCAAGAAAGGATGAGATACCTACTGTTGAACAAAAGAAGTACAAATCTATGATTGGAGGATTGTACTAGTTAACTCATAGTAGACTAGATATAGCTAATGTTGTTGGAATTGTGGCAAGATTTTAGGTTGATCCTAAAGAATATCACTACGTAGCTATAAAAAGGATATTCAGATATCTATAAGGGACATCTAATTATGGCATTTGGTATGATATAAATAATGATTTTACCCTTTGCACTTATACTGATGCTAATTGGGCTAGAGATATGGATGATAGAAAAAGCACTAGTGGAGGAGCATTCTTTCTTGGTGGAAGCCTAGTTTCTTAGCTCAGCAAGAAACAGGATCACACTTCACTAAGTACTGCAAAGGCAAAATATGTTGCAGCAAAAAACAACTATAATCAAGTTATATGGATGAAGCATATGATGAAGGAAATTGGAATTACATTCAAAGAACCTATTATTGTTTACTGTGATAACACAAGTATAGTAAGCATGTCTAAGAATCCTATTTTGCATTCTAAGACTAAGCACATCTCTATAAAGTATCATGTGGTGAGAGAGAAAGTCTTAGAGAAAGAAATCAGACTGGAATATATTAATACTAAGGAATAGATTGCAGACATTTTCACAAAGGCCTTACCAAAGGACACATTTGAATATCTAAGAGGTATGGTTGGGGTTATGCCCCTACCTACTTCTAAATAGAATATACAAAAGTGCATCAATCTAGGGTACATAGCATTATTGTTAGACTGGACTAAATGTTGATGCCTCCTCAATGGGGGAGTATCTATGATGAACAGAGTCAGAAAAGGACTCCTAGTAATTGATAATTGGTATGCAAAAATGTCTTTAGATTCTTGAGTTGTTTATGGATTTATATACAAAATGTTTAAAGCAATAGACTAGCTTGTGGTCATGTCAATAAATTATTGTATGTTCAAGAAACTGAATCATCTACATATTATCTTTGACATTGATGTCAATGAGGGAGAAATTGACATGAAAAATATTCTATGTAGTTCAATTGAGAGGAAAGCAGAACATCATGGTATTTTTGGAACTTAGATATTTTTCAACTATGTTGCCATCAAAGCCAAAGGGGGAGATTATTAGCATGAATATTGATGCTATGGGGAAGTATTGTAGAACATCGATATGATGTATTTATAACTATGTTTGTCATTATGACAAAATAGTAATAAGTTTGTAAAATATTGAAAGAATAGCAAACTATGATTTTTGTATTGAGAACATTATATTACTTATCTTGTGATGCACAATTACCAACAGATACTACATTTGTGTTTTTGACAAGGGAAAGTGCACAAAACCTAATGTGACAATGTATAGAAGATATGGTTGATCTAAAAAGAACCATATGGAAACAAAGTATTAGGAAAGCAGTTCCTATATTATGGTTGCTATAGTTCATTACAATTGTAGTGAAGGGTTGTGTGATGAACTAGAGATAGTATACTGACCGTTGATGATGTTAGAGAGTGCACATGTATAGAAGTCACACATGTAAAAGTTTTTGTATAATTATGAGCCAACAACATTAATTAAATGTGTATTTCACTTAATTAACAGGTGGAAATCTGACTCAAGGATTTATTATTGAGCATGTTATAAAGGAAAGATGGTTTTTCATATTTTACAGATTGTGAGATGAGAAGACTTGCAAATTACTGAGCAGAAAAGTGATGCAAAAGTAGAGTGACCTACCTATGCATGTAAGGGACCTTAAGGGTTATTACTAAGTTCAAAGTTCCAATTTTGATTGCATGATCTAAGGTGAAGGAGTCTAACATACTAGATAGAGGAAGAAGTGAAAGCTTCTTACACATATATTATTTTGAGATGAATAGTACCAAGGTCAATTGAACAGCGGGTTCATTGATCTGATCCTAAAGCTATTTAGATAGTGGGTTTAGCTACCTTCCACAACTCCTAATAGGGTTGGAATCTCCTAACAGGGATTCAAAGTCTCTTAATAGGGACTCTTTGTACTAAATGTTGTAATAGACTCCTAACAGGGTCCATCCTCTAACAAGGAATATTTATATTAGTACATTATTTTGTGGGCGTCATTCCCACCAAGGTTTTCCCTCTGATCAAGGGTTCCCTAGTCAACATATCTGGTGTAATTATTTATGTGCATCTCTTTATGGTTTTTTTTTACTTTTGTTGACTAGCCAAGATTGTTGAAGAGGATAATGTTTGAAATTGTCATATAACTTATTCACACCCCCCCCCCCCCCCCCCCCCCCCCCGCTCTTAGTTATATTAGTGGACTATTATTTCTAATAGTTTTAGTATAACCCATTATTGTGTCTTTGTCTATTTGTCTTTTTTTTTTTTAATTTTATTTTCTACCCTTATACATGGATGTGGATTTATAACCCTTGGTTGATTATTCCCTTTAAAAAAGTAACATTCTATCTCATCGTGATTCATCGTATTCCTCCTCTCTTCTTCTCTTATTTATCTTCTCTACTTTATTGATCCATACACTCTCTAAAGTTGGGGATAAATGTACCACTTTAAATTGGAAGATCCTAAATTAAATAATTATTTAGAACTCATTTAATGTGAGGTCATCATTCATTTGCATCTCTCCCTCTTTTTCCTCCTTTCTCCTAGATGGAATTGGGGTAGGACCTAATGGATCCTCTTTAATTCTCTCATTTCATGGCATAAAGCTCAAGGTAGGATCTAACCACTTAGATCCTCTCTTTCCCCCATCCCATCATGTGGAATCTATTTTCTATACCATAATGGTTTTATCTCAAAATATACATCTAATTTTCAAGATTCGGGACCTATTTAAGGATCCAACAAGAATTTTGAAGATTTTGGGTCCTAGTTAATTAGCATGGGCATAGTCTATCCCTAATAATAAATTAGGGATGTAGTAAATCCTTACTAGGTGAATCAGGGATATAGTGGATGTTGGAAATGTAATAAAAAGAAAGCAACTAAGAGGGGGGATGGAGGATGATTCAGGAAACAATAAAACTTTTCTCACTTAGATTAATATTATAGATCATCTAATCTACTAACATGCATGAACATAAATTAATAAAGAAATAAACACCATAACATTTTGAGACAAGATATGCTAACCCAAAAACCATCCAAGTAGAAGGTAAAACTGGGGTGGGGATGACACCCACAAGCTTCACTATTGTAGTAATAAAATTGACATGTTAAGGCTTACAATTGATCACTTCTGGTGATCTTCTCTATTAGGAGTATGAAGGACTTCTAAGTCCACTGTGCAAAAGTATTTTACAATAAAATGAAGTATCTACTTTGTTAAGAGACTTAGTGTAATACTGTTAGGTCCACTTGGTTAGAGGATTTGACTAATGCACCCATTAGCATGAATGAAAAATATGATCTTTATAATACAATTTGATTTTATGAATAAAATCCTTTGAATAATTTGATCACTAACTATGATGGGTGAGTCTCTTCTTTTCTCTTTATACTGTCTTGTAGCGTGATTACATATTCTATTGCATTTTCACCTTTTGTATCCAAAATAAACATATATCTTTTTCTCTTACATTTTACACTCCTTAGACAAATGAATTTGTCTTTCTTAGATATCCTTCGAACAATAACTCTATATTAAGTTAGCTCCCACAATAGATATCTCCACAAAAACCAAATATACCTTTAGGTTGGCTCAAGTATTGATGCTCAAGCAATAGAATTCATTTGATCTTCTGCTATCACTCAAGCAATATAGAGAACTTGGGTGATAATGAACCTTTATTAGCCCTAGATGCTTGTGTAACATTGTGGAGCTTGAGTGATAAAGCTAGCTTGGTTTACATAGAGAGCTTGGTTAACTCTATGAACTTGGTTTACATATGAAGTTTGTTTCCAATGATAATACTGAACAACTTGGTTTAAACTGTGAACTTAGTTAGCACAATATATTTTCTTGGGCTACACTAAGTTTGTTCCTTGATAGAAAGCTTGGTTACAGTATTAACTGACCTTTCTAGATAGCTTAAGTGGTTTGTCACTAATTGACAATATGTCTTCTCATAGGTTCAACAATCTCCCCCTTTGGCATTAGTGACAAAAATACTTATCCTAAATAGTCTTATCGGTAATAAAAAATTAATTACTCAATTTTTTCTTGTCAAACCTCCTCTTTGCATGTCAATGGTTTTGTAACTTAGTCTCAACTAGAATGTTGTTGCTCTATTACAACTTTTTTGAATTTGGATTATTCAAAATTGTTATTTTTTTAACTGAACATCTTACTTGTATCATATACATATTCCTCTATATTTCTATATGTTGGAATACTTTAGAATAACTGAAAGGGGGTTGAATTAGTTATCCAAGGTCCAATTGTATAGATAGAACTTTTTAGTACTTAAAAAATACATGTACATACACTAATCATCCAATATCTTAAACTATAGTATATTATCCTAGGTAAAATGAACTTTGCAGAAATGTAAACATGAAATACCATAAAACCATTCACACAATTTGACACAAAGTTTTATGTGGAAACCCAATTTGGGAAAAACCACTAGTAGCATGCTACCAATTTTCACCCTTCTAAAGTGAGATTTGTGAGGAGCCAACCCTCTTAAAGGTTACAATGCACACTATTACATGTGACCTTGATTAAAGTATTTCAATCACCCTGTTAGGAGTGAGCCTTGTTAGAGGAATTTAGAACATTCCATTAGAATGTCACCTTGCATATTATAGATCTCTTATTTAGTCCTCCATTCTTCTTGGCATTCAATCCCCTTCATCTTTGATTGTCTATTCACCCTTCAAGCCTTTACCTTCTTAAGCCTTCTTGATTAGTATACCAATTGTTGGTTCATTCCTTCGACCACCAAATGAATCCACACATCAAGACTCCTTGTTTATCTCTGGTTCACACAATGTCACTTTGCTTCTAGCTTGTTATCTCCTTATATAGATAATTTAGATCTTTCTTTACTTCACCACAATCATCCATCTTAGAATTAGGTTAGATTCATCAAAACTATCCTCTTTTCCATTTTGTTCCTTCTAGAAACTTCTCTTACAATCATCTTCAAATTCACCTCAAAATGGTTTATCTTGAATTCTGTGCCACCATCTCATCATACTAATCTTCCACACACTTCACATAATTCTAAAAATTAACTTTTTTGGTTCAAATTTTTCAAAACTTTGATCAAACTCATTTTACTAGCACTTGGCAATAACATGTTATTTTCTTGGAGATGACTATCTTTTGATGCTTAGTCAACACTAGGTTTCTTGGCATACACTAAGTCTTAGTGATATTTGACACACACTAAACTTCTTTTTCTCAACACCTACTAGATTTCTCTTTACTTGGCCACAACTAACTTTATGCTCGACATGCACTGATTTGCTCCGCTTCCACTATTTGCTCAGTCAGGCTTAGATGACATATTTATTTGTAGCCTTAAGTACATAAGCAATGCACTATATCATCAAAGTCTTACTTGGTCTTAGTGCTCCTTTTATACACCATATAACTCAACCTTTCTCTAGGTACTCTTGTTATCCTTTCTTTTCAAATCATCTTCATCAATCAATCAAATGATAGCATTCAGACCAAATTAGCAATTATCTTACCAATAAGTAGAAGGTTTGACATCAGTGACAAAATAATTATTATTCCATCATAGGTTTCATTAATCTCTTTCATTTCTATGTGTACTTCAACACTCTATACTTTCCTCATGTATATATTTCCTCCCTAATCATATACATATTATGTTTTCCCCTTTTTTGTTACAAATGCCAAAAACATATACTTACAAAGTAATACCAAAATCTGTGAGGGAATTAGTATGCACTTTCAAAATTAAAGACATAGTTTTATCCCAATTATATTTTAGTACCTTAAAAGTGTGCAATTCAATATGGAGTTCAGCTGATAGCTTCATCATGAGGTTTGAAACTGATAAGTTGGTGCCATGTACTAGTGTCTTTGTATGTAATAAGTGCTTTTGTATCACATCCATATGAGGAAGTATCATAATCTAGATGTTTTTAATGGTTTTCCTTATTCTAGCTTCCTCCCTCAATAACTCAACCTACAAATCTATTAAAAATTTGACCTTTACAAAATTAGTTGAGATGGTACTTTGGTCAAGTGTTAACTGGCTAGCACTGCTCTTCAAATATTCATCATTTTTTGTTAGTTTGTCTTTTATTTCCTTAATTAAAATTTATGTTAAACATAATTTTGTGAACAATGAAATAGTATTCTTTACAACTCCTTCAATTGTTCCAATCAGAATGGAAAGTTCCACTTGATCAATAGTAATCTTCTTTTCTATATTTTTGCAAAATTTTATTCTTAAAATTTCTCTCTATCCTTTAAAGGAATTTCTCTTGTCCATCTATATCCTTATTGAATTTATGTACAATATCTACTAATTATTCTATAATAGGGCCCTCGCTATTTACCTCTATTTTTAGTGTATCCAAAAATGTTTCCTTGATGTCTTCAAGAACTCTACCTCTGTCTCTTTCTTCTCTCAACTTCCTTTGATGTGCCCTCTTTCTCCATAGATCTCTAAGGAGCTCCATCTGATCAATAATGAGATTGGACTGATCCCAATTTGGAATCACAATCTTGATATCTCATTCTATCTCATCAGAGATATTTACCTTTTTTTTCCTTTTCTTTATGCATTGGGAGAGACAATGATTTCTTTATCTTTATCATCATCTTTCTTCTCCTCTCCACTTGGTTGAATCTGAGTTGATTCTTTTCTTTCTTTGTCAACCTTGTCTTCATCCTTAGGTTTTTTCTTGGTTAAAGCTATCCTAGAGGTAGATTGAGTCTGCAACTCAATTCTTACTTGGGTGCATTGAAGACTCTTCTCCTTCTTCTCTAATTGGTCTGTATTGGGTGTAGCAATGGCTTGGCTTAGACTTGAGGGTAGAAATGCAATCACTAGCACTCTCATCATCTTTATATTAGACTGTTCAAAAATTTGTGCCTCTTGTTCTTGTCTTTCTCTATTTTTCCTCCTTCCTCAAAAATAGTTTTCCATAACTTTGTTGTGGACTATGCAACATCCTCAATATTATTTGTTAAAAATTGGAAGACTTTGAATCTGGGAATCTACATATTTTCATGCTTATTAATGGCATCTTTAATTTATGCATTTGAGAGGTTAGACATGATGCTCTTCAGAGTTTTCTCTCTGATGTCCCTTTATGTCTTAACATCATTAGTCCACCTCCATGTGACTGCCTTTAGTAGGACATCACGGGCTTGGTCATTTAGCTCATTAGGGTCATATTTCCATTTTTTCCATCTTCTCCACTAGAGAATCTTCAATCTAATGATATTCTTCTTTTCCTTTAGTTTCATATTTAATGTATTTGAAACCTGCCACTCCACTTCCTTCTCTTAATCTTTAACTTATTTCTCAAAGGATAGTGGAGGCTTCTTCAACTAGATGATAGGAGTGTTCTCTTCTTCATCATCTTCATCTTAGAGCTTCAGCTTCCTCTTGGATTTCCTAGTAGTAGTGAATATAGAGGTAGGTTCCTTATTTGGTACCTGTTAACTCAAAGTTGACCTCCTACCAAAAATCAAATTCAAATAATGATTTGTTTTAACGGTCACCTAGCGTTCTCATGTAATCATTTAATGTTGGCCATATTCTTCATTTCATGTTATGCCTTAAATATTTTAAGTTGTGATTGTGTGATTTGCATGGTCATGGGTAGTTGAGTGTTGCCTGAGGTCAAAATGGAGAAGGTGTGCTTTTCTTTGATTTTTCTTGATCATGTGGTCATATTGGCATGTCATGGTTTAGGTTGTGATGGCATGGCAAAGTGGATCTTTAGTGTTCAAGACATATCCTACACCATTAGATCTTCCAGATCTATGGCCAATGCATGTACACCATACATTAAGGGGTGGCTAATCTTTGAGTTGTGATCGAGTGGTTCCCCTTGTTTCACTCAGTCATAAGGGTTTGACAATAATACCAAGCCAAGGTGGCAAAGGTGCAAGTATGGTCTAACTTCATTTTTCACCAAGCCATCGTAGTTAGTAAAGAATGCCAAGTGCAAGTGGTGAGGTAGCGATGGTAAGTGGATCATGGTTTTGTAAGCGATAATGGTTACTACGGGAAGATGGTGGTGAGGTCACAATTGTGGGTGATTGAATGCAAGGCATAGGAATTGGACCATCAACAAGGTGGCACAATAACAATAAATTATTGGTCCATGTGGCAGGATTTGATGGTTAATCACAAGTTGACTAAAATCGTGATCGATTTGCTAGATTGGTAGTAGCAAAAGCAATTCCTTGAATGAAGAATCTAATTTTTTCAACCTCCTCCAACCACTTCCATTGATCCCTAGGCTTAATAAGTACAAATAAATACTCCATCACCATTTGTTAACCCACTCATTTAGTCAGAGATTAAATAATCATCACTCCTAACCTCTCAGAGATTTGTTTGGTGCGAAAGTGATCTTCTTAAATGTGAATTTACTCAATGGCTAGATCTTTAAACTTCATAGTAACTTTTCTCTAGAGATTTGATTGTAGTAGTTGAACTTTGTCTTGTAATAGAAGTTATCTAAGTTATGCCTGTGCTATAAAGGCAAGTGTTGTACTCTTTCTTAGGGTTAGATCTTCTTTTTTTCTCTAGTACTACCTAGGCATACTACTATAAATTCCCTTTTGCCTCTAAATTATACGACTTTCTACCTTATCTCCTTCAAACTACCATCATACTATGTAAACATGTTTTTGCTTCTTTGATGTATTGCAAATATCTTTAATCTGCATCCTTTGTATCTCTTTGGCCCATGAATGATAAGAAGTGAAGTATTCTCCTTGTGTCACTCATATGGTTGTTTGATCTTTGTGTAATTTGCAAATTAAAAAAAAAGTTTGAATACATATATCTTTAGATTGTCATAATAATAACATTGTGCATGTATGGGCAAAGATTGATTTGAGCACCCTATTTTGGTGTATCACCTCTTTAGAATAGATTAGGTAGTTTCTTTCATGTTTTCATTCTCTCTTTTCTCTTCAAGAATAGTTTAAGTGCATCCTATTAGTAGAGGAAGTCACCCTTCTTTGAAGATTAAACCTCATAGTTCAAGTCTCATAGCTTGGAGGTTGTTTACATGTTTCACAAGGTTGTCCTTAGGTAAGACTTTGGATAAGGGTACAAGCTTTTATGACAATAGTTTTTGGCACGCCTAGTGGGATATGCATTAAAGATATTTAAATTTCACTAGCATCAGGAAAAGATTCCTTGTTCACACTGAGGAGATAGTACTACCTTCAATATAAAGCCTTCAATAGCCCCATTGTTTAGAAGTACTTGGTGACTCTAAACTTTAAATGCATCTAGTTTCTAGACCAAAGTTGTTGTAATTCATGCCCAAGAGACACACAAGGGCATCTTCCAGAGGTAAGTTCCAGTATCAAGAACTTTCTCTTTCTAGTTCAAGAAGAAAGGTTAGGGTATCCTTATTACCAGTTAGGATTGTGTTAGTAATGCATACCATTGCAAGGTCTATCTCTAGTCCTCTTGTTGTTAGGACTCAACATAGGATACCTTTTGCTCATATCAATAGAACACTTGCTTACATGGCTAGAGCTCATGCTTTCACCACCTTTAATGATGGAAGCCCCCTCCTATTAACCCAAAGGCAAGACATACCAATATTAGCTCTTAAAAGTGTACTTGAGTTTACTAGTGAAACCTCCATATCCCCTATTGAACATATTCAAGAAGTGTCTAATGTTTGTAATATTCATGGCATCTCCAAGGATGATCGAGCATTCAGGCTTCTAGCCTCATCCTTGAAAGGGAAGACATTATAGTTGTATAGAGGTTTGCCTCACAACTCTATTAGGAATTGGGATGGGTTAGGGATAGCCCTGTGCAAGAATTTCAAGGCCAAAAGTGACCACCTATCCTTTAACAACAACTAACAACTATAAAGAGAGCCCCCCATGAATGTATGACTGATTTCAATTATAGATTTTAGAATACATGGGATAAAATACCTATTGCAATGAAGCCCTCTCCTGGTAATGCATTCTTGTATTATCTTAGAGCCTTAAATAGTGATATCACTACCACCTTGTAATTTGTGGGGAGAGACACCTTACCAAATGCTTATGAGGTTGCCACAAGAGCTGAAATATTTTGGCAGAGGGAGGGAAGTTAGCTCCAAGACCTTGATGCCTTTCTTCCCTGACATGCATAATCATCAGCCTACTGTAGCCCCTATTCATGTCCCCTCTATAAATCAACCTCTTGTTGTAGTTCTAATAGCCTCTACATCCTCTAATGGGGTTGATAGGATTGAGACTATGATGCAGATATTGATGCAGAATGTAGATAGAAGGATGTTTGATTGGGAAAGGAAGATGGAGGAGAATAGTGCAGTAGTATAGAAAATGGGAAATGGTTTGGTGACCATGAAGAGGAAGCAAGATCAAAATAATAAGCCTCTTCAACTCTAGATTCAAGGTCCCATTCATGGTAGAGCTCCAAATCAGAGTCATACCCCCTACAATCAGAATAGACCTATCAACCACCCCTAATCTTTGAACACCAACCTAAAAAGGGCCTTAGTCCCTCAAAACAACCTTGCCCAAGATCAAGATTTTTTCCCTTCTTATAACTACTCCTATGGATATTGCATGTTCTAGAAGGAAAAATCATACTTGGCTTTAACTATACCTAAATGAGCAATTGTCTAACAACACAATGCAACTCAACCTATTGATACCTTTCAGTAGGATGATTTTTCTTTTATGAACTACCCAATGGAAGAGCATGGTAATGTAAACCAAGATTCCTATGCTTACAATACTAGGAGAGAGAAAAGATGGCTCCTCAACCTCCTAATCAGCCTTCCACATCAAGTGCAGTGCCATATGTACAAGTGGTTGTCCAGTAACACAATGCAAATTAGCACGTTGATGTTTCTCTACAACAAAGATGGGATGGAAGGAAAGATAATGTGGACAACCCACAGATTGTCCCACCTCAAACTTTTACTTCTAAGGCTCCTACCAAAACATCTAATGTGCCTTTTGGTTTGGTAGATAAAATGAGGAAGACCAACATGAACATTTCTATGTGAAATATTGTAACTACTGTACTATCATAAAGGAGGCTATTATAGTAGGAATTGGAAAGCATTGAACTCAGAGATCAACCACCTAGCATACAGAATGTCATGAGTCTGGTGTAACCATCAAAGGAGTTAAAAACAAGTAAAAAGGTTAGACCTCCCTCATTTTATGTTTCTCTTCTTATAGGAGATAAGCTAGTTCACAACTACATGATTGATTCAAGAGATAGTAGCTTAGTAATGGCCAAATGTGTTGCTAATACCTTGGAAATGAAATATGAACCCATTGTGAAAGATGTGTTGCAATTAGACAGTAGTACTATCAAGACTATTGGAATCCTTAGAAATGTGGAAATGTCCTTACATGCATGTCCAAGTTGCACTATAGTTTAGGATATATCAATTGCTGAAGTCAAGCCACATTTTTCTATTTGTTTGTCAAGAGACTTCACTGCCCAAATAGGTGGTTACATATATTCTGATTGGTCATATATGTTTTTTAGGAATAGATATGGAACCAAGGCTTTAATCAAAGAAGAACCATTATCCATCCATCATATTGATCCCTATACTCCTAACCTCATCAATATGAATTGTAACATCCTAGAGATAGATGAAAATAATACAACAAATGAGCCTTCATATTCCTTATCTGATACACCTAATTTCCTTTTAGATGAATGGGATAATTCTTATCAATTTGATCCTATGTCAGAAACCTTAGAGACTAGCTTAGGCACATATTGCATATAAGAACAGGATGCTCTTGTCCCTAACTTGATGAAAGATAAAGAAGCTACAAGTGGGATATGGAGCATGTACTTTGATGGGTCAAGAAATAAAAATGGGTTAGGGGTTAGTGTAATGTTGGTTTCTCCTACATTAGAGAGGTATTATTTCTCATTTAGCTTTTAGTTTAGTTGTACTAATAATGTAGCTAAATATGAGGCTTTGATTTAGGGTCTGTTAATTACTTAGAAAAGAGGAATCCAAGCATTGAGTGTGTATGAGAATAGTGAGTTGGTGGTTAATTAGGTGAGGAACCAAAATATCACTAACAATAATTTTCTCAAGTCTTACAAACATAGGTTATGGGATTTTCTTGAAGATGTTAATGCATTCAATATTCAAAGCATTCCTAGAAAAGAAAATAGACATGCTGACATATTTGTGGCAATGGGTGCATATCATGATGTCCCAAGAAGCCTCAAAGATGAGAAGAGATAGAGAATTAAAATGGTGGTTAGGGCCATTGTCCTTGATAATGATATCAATTGGCAGATCTTTGAATCTAATGCACAAGTTGTGAGTTTCTTGCAGAATGAAGCTGAGTTCTTAGATAGAAATCAGTCAAGATTGCATGACTAGTATTGTGATGAAATCATCAACCTTAGCTCCAACAAACTACCTAAGGGTCTCATTACTTTAGAGAGTGTCTTCAACCCTGATGACCAAGTAAGGGAAAGAGGTGTAAATCTTACTCCAAAAAAAGGAGACCATGTGCCAATCATAGTTGCTGATGGAAGGATGCTAAACTTGGGGAAGGTATATTCTAAAACTAAGCAAGAAAGTTTTTTCCATCTATGTCAAGAGTTTAATCATATATTTTCATGGAGATATGATAATTTGAGGGGATTTGACACTAGTCTATTTCAAAACACTATAGATATGGTGGATAATGTCAAGCCTGTTAGACAAAAAATAGAGACCAGTAAACCCCAAGATTGAGCCCCTAATGAGAAATGAGCTATCCAAATTAATTGAGGCCAATATCATTTTCCCTATCAAGCAGTCCTCTTGAGTGGAAAACCTTGTCCTAGTTAGAAAAAGGAATGGAGAGATTAGATTGTGCATAGATTTTAGGGATCTTAACCAAGCCTCCCTTAAAGATCATCATCCTCTCCCTTCTATGGAACAAATATTATCTAAAGTCAGTGGTTTAGAGAGATTCTCCTTCTTGGATGGATTTTTGGGTTATAATCAAGTATTGGTAGGAGACTGACTGATATAAAATTGCTTTCACTACCAAATGGGGTACCTATGCCTATAGTAAGATGCCTTTTGGACTAACAAATGTAGGTGCCACATTTCAAAAAGCAATGGAGATGGCCTTCAAAAATATTATTGAGAGGTTTGTGTTAGTCTACCTTGATGATATCATAGTATACTCATAGGATGTAGCAAAGCATTTTGATCACCTCAGGCAAGTATTTGCGAGATGTAGAGAGTATGAGGTATCCCTGAATCTAGGCAAGTGTGTCTTTTCCACTAGTCAAGGGAAATTATTAGGACATATTGTATCTAAAGAGGGTCTAACCATTGATCAAGAAAGAACAAAGGAAATACTTGTCATCTCTCTTCCTAGTCACAAGAAGGGTCTGTAAAGTTTTCTTGGTAGAATAAACTTTGTGAGAAGATTTATCCCTAACCTCACTACCATGGTGAAACCTCTTGCAGCTATCCTAAAAAATAATATGGCTTTCTCATTGACCAAGGAAGGGAAAGAAATTTTTGAAGAGATCAAAGCAGCCATAGCTTTAGCTCCTACTCTCATTAATCTAAATTTTCATAAGGATTTCATCCTTTATACCTTGGGAGGTGAGTCAAGTATTTCTACTATTTTGACTCAACTAAATTAAAAAAATGAAGAGCAACCTATTGCCTTTCTTAGTAAAGGACTTAAGGAATATGAAAATAAATATAGCTATGTGGAAAAGCATGCCCTTATAGTCATAAGAACTTTGAAAAAATTTAGACACTTGTTGTCTCATAAAAAAATCCACTTGTTGGTTCCTCATGCTAGTGTAAAAGATTTCTTGTTGAGTAAAGACATTAGTGAAAAAAGAGCTGGTTGGATCACCAAGGTAATGGAGTATGATGTGGATATTTAGGTTACCAAGCTAGTAAGAGGAAGGGAACTATGCAAATAGATGATCTCATCTCGTGAACATGATGAGGAGGTTGTCTTGGTGTTGGAAAAACATCAAGAGGCAATAAATGACAATCCTAGGAGTTGGATGGATGATATGAAGACCTTCTTGGCTAGGAATGGGTACCCTTAGGGACTAGATAAAGCTAAGAGAAGACAATTTAGACTACATTCCATTCCTTATGCTATAATTGAGGGTGTTCTTTTTAGGAAAGATTTCAATGGAGCTCTGCTACGATGTATCGATACATATTGAGTAGAGAGAAGAGTTAAAGAACTTCATGATGGCTCTGATGGTGGCCACTTTTTAGTAAGAACCACTGTAATGAAAATCATGAGAGCTAGTTACTATTGTTCATCCTTGTTCCATGATTGTTACAAACATGTAAGGAAGTGTGAAAAATGTGCTTCTTTTTTAGGCAAGCAAAGACTTGAAGCTCTTCCACTTCATCCTATTCAAGTTGATCATCCTTTTGCCCAATGGGGATTAGATTTTATTGGTCCCATCAATCATCCTTCTAGCTCGAGTCATAAATGGATTGAAGCTAATATAGATTATTTTACAAGGTGGACAGAGGCAGTACCACTAAAGGATGCCATAGAACCTTCACTCATCAAATTCCTTGATGGGATTGTAAGCAGGTTTGGTGCCCCTTCAACTATTATTTCAAATAATGCTAAACCATTCATAGGAGCTTATATTTTTACATGGGCACTTGATCATAACATCTACTTAAGAACATCCTCTAATTATTACCCTCAAGATGATGGCTTGACCAAGTCATCTAATAAGAATTTTATCAAGATCATCAAAAGGACTATTGAGGATAACCAAAGACCACCCTTTGGGCTGATAGAATAACACCCAAGAGAGTCATAGGAAATTCTATTATCATGTTAGTCTATGGTAGGGAAGCTAGGCTTCCTGTTTCACTAGAGTTTCCTACTCTTGAGTTGGCTCATCAGCTAGAGTTGATTGAAAATGATGTTATGTCTAAAGAACGGTAGATCTAATGGAGTTAGAGGAGAAAAGAGGTCAAGTAATATAGACCTTAGGAATACATCAACAAAAAATGAAGAGGAACTTTGATAATAATGCTAAGGCAAAATTTTTTAGAGAAGGTGATCTTGTGCTTAAATGGAATGTAGACAAAGCAAAGGTAGGATAAGACTCAAAGTTTGATGCCTTATGGAGTGGCCCCTATGTGATCATTAGTTGGAAATAATCTAATGTCATTTAGTTGAGCAGGCCTAATGGAAAAGTCATGCCCATCCCTATTAATGGGATATATCTTAAGCCCTCTTTCTAATGAATACCAATATTTCATGTACATAGTCAAAGTAGTTTTTCTTTCTTGTTCTTTCCAATTTTCAAAGAAGTGCATGAGCACATGTTTTATTTCATAGGAAAGGGGTCTGGCTCTAAAGTTTTTTTGCAAGTTACAGAGGAAGAGGACTTGTTATAGCACAAAATGCAATAGAAAAGGTAAATTAAGGAGCTTTATGGTTTTAGAGACTCTATAGCCCAATGGATCACTTTGATGGTCACTAGTCATATGCTAAGTAGGCTTGCATCTACCCTAAGTCACCATAAATGTTAGCCCAAAGTTCTACTCCCACCAAAAATCAAATTCAAATAATGATCTATTTTAATGGTCACCTAAGGTTATCATGAAATAATTTAACATTCAACATATTCTTCATTTCATGTTATGCCTTAAGTATTTTAAGTCATGATTATGTGATTCGCATGGTCATGGGTGATTGAGTGCTGACTGAGGTCAGAATGGCAAAGGTGCACTTTGCTTTGATTTCTCTTGATTGCATGGTTATATTGGCATGTCATAGTTTAGGTTGTGACAACATGGAAAAGATAATCTTCAGTATTCAAGACATATCCTACACTACTAGATCCTCCAGATATGTAGCTAGCACATGTTTTCTATAGATTAAGGGGTGGCTAAGCTTTGAGTTGTGATCAAGCGGTTCCCCTCATTTCACTCGGTCACAAGGGTCTAATAGTAATACCAAGTCAAGGTGGTGATAGCGCGAGTATGGTCTAACTTCAATTTTTGACAAGTCACAGTAGTTAGTAAAGAATGCCAAGTGCGGGTGGCAAGGTAGTGATGATTAGTGGATCGTGGTTTTGTAAGAAATAATGGTTATTAAGGGAAAATGGTGGTGAGGTCGTGATTGTGGGTGACTGAACACAAGGCATAGGAATTGGACCATCAATAGGGTGGCACAATGATGAGAAATTCTTGGTCCATGTGGCAAGACTTGATGGTTAATCACCAATTGACTAAAATCATAATTGATTTGGTGGATTGGTGGCAGTAGAAGTAGTTCCTTGAATCAAGAATCTAATATTTTCCACTTCCTACAACCACTTTCATTGATCCCTAGGCTTGATAAGTGCAAAGAAATACTCCACCGCCATTTTTTAACCCACTCATTTAGTTGGAGATTTGTTTTGTATGGAAGTGATCTTCTTATGTATAGATTTACTCAATGGCTAGATCTTTCAGCTTTGCAGTAACTGTTCTCTGGAGATTTGATTGTAGTAATCGAATTTTGTCTTGTAATAGAAGCTATCTAAGTTATGTTTGCACTATAAAGGAAAGTTTTGTACTCTTTCTTAGGGTAAGATCTTCTCTATTTCTCTAATACTATCTAGCCATACTACTATAAATTCCCTTTTACCTCTAAATTATATGACTTTCTTCCTTATCTCCTTCAAACCATCATCATACTATGTAAATATGGTTGCCTTTCTTTGACATACTATGAATATTTGTAATCTACATCCTCTATATCTCTTTGGTCCATGAAAGTGAAGTATTCTCCTTGTGTCACTCATATGGTTGTCTAATCTCTATGTAATTTGAAAATTAAGGAAAAGTTTGAATCTGTAAATCTTTAGACTATCATAATAATAACACTATGCTTGTATCGACAGAGACTGATCTGAACACCCTATTTTGGTGCATCACCTCTTTAGAATAGATTAGGTAGGTGCTTTCATATTTTTCTTCTCCCTTTTCTCTTCAAGAATAGGTTAAGTGCATCCTAATAGTAGAGGAAGTCAGCCTTCTCTAGAGATTCAACCTCATAGTTCAAGTCCCACGGCTTGGAGGTTGTTTCCATGTTTCACGAGGTTGTCCTTATGTAAGAATTTGGACAAGGGTGCAAGCTTTTGGGACAACAGTACCATTGTAATAAATTTTCCTTTCTTCTTAGGAGGTTCTTGGTCCTCTTCTTCCTCTTCATCTTCACCTTTTCCCTCAATAAGAATGAGAAGGTCACCTTTTAATTTCTTCTTTAGGGTCTTCATCCTCTTCTTCCCCCTTTTCAAGACTTGAGGAATCTCTATCTCTAGAGATATCCTAGTCTTTGCTTCATCATAGGCACCAAAAATATGTTGCCTTAGGGTTAGCAGGCTCATTAAGAAGAGCCTCTATGATATCCCTTGTACCATCAATGTTGACTTCATATCCCAAGGGTTTCACCCATGTAGTTCTAGGAATAACTGCCTGAATATGAGTGTTATCACAATCAACCAAGAAACAAATATCTTGAGCATATTTCTCAACCAACAACTGAGGTATCCTATACCTATTCTATAGTTTCTCCTTGAAATTATCAAAATAGGCTTCTAGTATCCTATAAAAAATTTCTCCCAATTCTTGAATGTAGTCATTGATTTGGTAAAGAACAAGTCTATCCTTACTCCATAAAACACTACCTTTGAATGAAAAGAACTTATGAACATAAAATAACAAACACATGATTAGGGATCCAAACTTACATATATTATTCTTTGAATCTCATATTCTCTTCATTTTTTTTCTAAGATGGATGAAATACAACTCAACAAGGACAAATGATAGGTTGTTTGTTGCTACCTTGTAAGCCAAGTCTACAACTTCACATGGTACACTATTCAATCTTCTCAAGCTCTAGATATTTTGTGTAATGACATGGATCCCAAATTTTATTTGTATGTCAATGACACTATTGAGCTTCATTCCTCTTTCATCTCATTTAGCTAGCTAGCATCTTCTTTTTCAATTCTCCTCAAGATAGGGTTTTTGTTGTTTTGGGCTTATCTAGTATAGGGTAACCCGTTACTCAATCAATCATCTTATTTGTAATCTTCATAGGTTGCTCAATATAGAAGGGCATTTCATGGACTCTCCTTAAAAAAAACCTGATCCACTTGATCTTGAAATCCTTGACATGTATAGAGCATGAGTTAAAACCTTTATCTCCAAGTATATATGTTTAGGTTTGAGTACTACATTGTCACACAAGGTATTTTGTGCTTCATCTCAAAAATACCTAATTCTTGAATAGTGAAATGGTAGAATGACTTGATATCATATATAAATAGTACCTTTGGTGGTATTTTTGAATGTTCTCCCATTAGATCCTTTTGCTCAGCAATTGCTGGATGTAGCTAGAAATTTGGTGTCTTGCGAATTGCATTCTTCACTAGCATTTCTAGACCCTTTTTCACCTTTGTTCTTGAACTGGATGCCATTGTACTCAGTGAATGATGAAATTTTTAATTACTAAAAATTTCACTATAAATTTTCTCTCAAACACTAATTTGCATGTAGATCACTCTGGTGCTCAAAATCACTATGAAAACATAATGTAATGTAACAATAAAACCATTGATTTTTCCTTTTATAAAAAAGAAATCAAAATTGAGGGCCTCTTAAATGTATCATAAAGTGGTAGGTGAGGTAGCTCGGTTAAGTCATTTGAACTTGGTATGAAATAATCCTTCCATAACTCTGTTAGAGCTAGGCTCTAACTTTTCTTGCTGACAACAAGCAACTTGGTTACAACTAACTTGTAACTTGGTTAAAACATAATCTAGTTACTTTTCCTTGTGCATCTTTCTATGCTAATTTGAATTGCTTCCTTCTTGTGCATTTGGAAATGATGTAACCTCTTCTGGATTTTCTAGTTCCAATCATCTCCATGGATACCTAGTTGGATGTGGATAATTCACCCAACTCATTAGATTGGATAGCTTCTTGATTTGGGCTTTCCTCTATTTTCCTTACCCATTTTTTATTTCTTCGAGTTATGATCTCTTCAATCTTTGACTTACCTTCATTTCCTTCATCGTTATTTGTTGTATCTAGATTCATGCAATTCCTTTCCAAGTGACCTATCCTCTTTCACACATAACATCTTATATTGGTATTTCTTTTTCTAATGTGAGTTTCTATAAAATTTATACCAATGTGCAAATATTCTCCACAATAATGGCATCTTCCCCATGTATTGTATTCCCAACCAATAAATGCTCTTTGTCTAGTTCCATTATGTTGAATGTTTAGATTTGGTTTACACTTTGAAGATTTGTATCCTTGTTTATTTTTAGTCATTTTAGGCCCACTTTATTCCCTTGTTGCCATCACTAAATCCGATCAGATGTGGCCTTTACCTTAGGTTTTGTGTTTAAGGGGGAGATCGTATGTCATTTTCATATTTTCCATCAAGTGTTATGATATTATGATCAAGATCAATAACATCTAGTTGTAAGCCTTGAATTTTCCCTCTTCCGATGTTACAAAGTCAAGGCTAGTGATGGGTTGCAAAGGTAAATGTTGAGTCTCCTAATCTTACAATATACCATGTACTCATAGCATCACGAGTGCATGTTTTGAAGTTTTTGATCCTGTGATCATCCCATATCATATCATCATAATTATTTTATGGTAGATGGAAAGTGATGTGATGTTACGACAAGATATTAATCGTGTGATTTTAAAAGCTTATAAGAAGACCCACAACCATGCGAGAGCAAGGGGACCGTAAGATCGTAAGCAGGAAATGTTAAAGAAGAGTGATACCACACACATAAGAATAAAGAATTGAGCACATGTCAATGAGTCTTCCAACCATAAAAAAGGTAGTGGATTTTAATATCACAAGGGAAAACCATAAGAGCTTCTAAAGCTACGAGGCTATAGTCAGCATATGGTTGTAAGGATAATATAAAGCGAGTACAAGAGTCTCTAAAGTTACCAAAAAAGGGAAATAACTGATAGAATATAATTGGAAGGTAACGACATTGGTTAAGTTAAGGCTTTTCATTTCATGAAAATACTTAGTTGACTACAATCAAGAGATCATGAAACAAGAAAAGGGCTTCTCCGATGTTACACAAATCTATGATTGTAAGATCGCAAGAGCTAAGATATGTGTTGGTGATGCTATGAAGGATTTATAAAACTTTATGCTTAAGTTTGCAGCTCCAAAAGAGGACATTGGTGTTAATATGTTGATCTTATGATAATCTAGTGATCATAAGATCATGGAAGACTTGAAAGGTACCCTCAGTTATGTGATAGGAAGGTGATCATAAGATCATAAAGGCCAAACTCCAAGCTTACAAAGTTAAAAAAGGTTTTGATTTCATGGAGATCATAAGATCTTAAGAACCTAAGTTAAACATGAGAAAATTATTTTTCCTTTTCTAAGTTGGAAAATGATAAAGAGCCCTCAGCCAATGAAATTTGAGAAAGGTTCAAAGCATGCAGAGCTAGGTAGTTATTTCAACATTCCATTGAGGTGGTAAAAAATATTGGTTTTGAATTCTAAATGATGTAGAATAGAATATGGCATAGGTCAGTGGGAGGAAATAGAGCCAAAAGTATGAGTATTGACATAGCAATGATGGGGATTTGATTTTTACATGGAGGAAGAAATAAGTAACTTAGATGAAATCAGATGCACTAGATAACCCAATAAGAGAGAAATGCATGTGTTGGAAGTAGTTGGAGGGATTAAGGAAAAAGGTAATTATAGTTAATCAAAGTAGTGTTCTTGACACCTGATAAATAAAAATTTCATTCTACCAGTGCCATGGTTATCCATCTACTAGTCTGAGTAGTTATCTCTGTCATTTCTATCTCTTTAGGGCCTGAGTTGCATAGAAAAGATTAGGTTTTCTACATATGGATGTGCATCCAATAAAATATTCCTCGGATCAATAGTTATTATTCTCTACAAATTGAAGATAGTAGTTGATTTTTAGGTTTTAGATGAAGTCTTCTCAGTTATGCCTAAGCTAAAAATAAAATTTTTGTAACTCTTTCAAGAAAAGTCAGTCTTTTCTCTACTTTTATATCAACTATATTGCATACTCTACTATTGTAATTCCCTTTTCCTCTAAGTAAATATATTTCTCTATTGTACCTCTTTCTTCCATTAATACATTTGCAATATCTTCTTGCCTTCTATTAATGTGTTGCTTCAATTGTTTAACTTGTATGTTGCATATATTTTTCCCTTGAATGATATAGAGTGAAGCTTCTTCCTTATAACATTCTATTGGTTTTTTATCTACATGTGATTTTTGAGTTAAAGAAAATTTTGAACCTATGTACTTTGGGATTATATTAATGAACTATGTAGTCCTACGTAGAGATAAGGTTGAAAGTACTATTTGGTGTATCACCCCTCTAGATTAGACTAGATAGTTTAATTTCATGCATTTCCTTATCTCTCTGCCTTCAAGAAGTAGTTATGTACATCCTAATAGTGAGGAAGCCAACCTTATTTGGAGACTCAATCTAATTGTTCAAGTCCCAAAACTTGGAGATTTTTTCCATGTTTCACAAGGTTGCCTTTAGGTCAAACTTCAGGCAAGGGTGCAAACTTTTGTGACAAAATTTATGACATGTAAAACAAATCCCTTGAAATTTTTATTTTGTTCTACATTCATTTTCCTTGTGATCATACTTATTACAATTGTAGCACTGACCTTTGAAGTTGGATTGCATGGTATTGCTCCAACAAACATTTAATGTATGACCTATTTTTCCACAAGTGTTGCATGTAGGCCTTTTGTTCTCATGTGCTCCTTGTTTTGATCACTCTCCTTGATTTTTGTACCCTAAACCAATAGTGCCTTTGGGTCTATTCAAAATTTTCTCATATAATTGATTTACATTTTCTTGTGATCTTAATCTTTTCTCATTTAGTTCCTTTTTAGCTTTTAGTTCATTCTAGAGTGTCTCATTTTCTACGCTTAGATTGGTGATTTCTTGATTTTCATCATCTAGCTGATCTACCATGTCTACTTGATTTTGAGATAGCTATTGAACTTCATTTTTATTTTCCTCTAGCATTGTATCAGGTTGTCTTCTATCTTCATCTTCCATTTCTTTATCATTCATTGCTTTGTTCTTTTTCTCCATGAATTCACATAACCTAACCAAGTGACTTTCTTGTTCTCTTTTTATTTTTCTCACTTCTTGTAGACTAGAATTTCTCATGGGTAGATCTTCTATTTTTGCATCTACTTCTTATGAAATTCTTCCTTTGTATAGGTCTTCTATAGTTTGTTCTATGTAAATAATAACATTCATCTATATAGCCAATTCTTTTCTTCTTTAGAAGAGTGATTGAGTTGTTCCTTGAGTTCCTAACTTTCTGTATGACCATGTGTAGGTCTAATTTTTCATTTTCAATAGCTTTCTCTTACTTGTACACTTCCATTTCCTCAGATCTTTATTCTCTAGTGTATAAAACTCTAATAGGAGAACATTTCTCTAATACCAATTGTTGGAACCAATAAAACTTTTCTCACTTACATTACTGTTATAGATTATCTAATCTACTACCATTCATGAACATAAATTAATAAATAAATCAAAATCATAACACTTTGACACAAGATATGGTAACTCATAAACCCTCCAAGTAGAAGGTAGAACTGGTGTGGGGATGAAACCCACAAGCTTCAATATTGTAGTAATAAAGTTGACCTGTTAAGGCTCAGAATTGATCACTTCTAGTGATCTACTCTGTTAGGAGTATGAAGGACAGCTAGGTCCACTTTTCAAAAGGATTTTACAATACAATGAAGTATATGATCTATTAAGAGACTTAGCATAAGACTATTAAGTCCACCTAGTTCAAAGATTTGACTAATGCACCTAATGGGATGAATTAGCAAGATGATCTCTGCAATGCAACTTAAGTTTCTAAATAAGATCCTTTAAATAATTTGATCATTTGACTATGATAGACAAGTATATGCTTTTCTCTTTATACTTCCTTGTATCTTGATTACATATTCTTCTCCATATTCACCTTTTGTCTCTAAAATAAACATATATCTTATCTCTTACAATGTTACACTCCTTAGACAAATGAATTTTTTTCTTATATAATTACTTTATATCAAGTAGACTCCCACAATAGATATGTCCACAAAAACCAAATATACCTTTAGGTTGACTAAAGTACTCATGCTTAGGAAATATAGTTCTTTTGATCTTCGACTGTCACTCAGGCAATATAGAGATCTTAGGTGATAATGAACCTTGGTTAGCCTTAGATGCTTGGGTAACATTATGGAGCTTGGGTTATATATCTAGCTCAATTTACAAAGAGATCTTGGTTAACTCTATGAACTCAATTTACATATGAAGTATGTTCCCACTAATAATACTAAATAGCTTGGTTTATACTATGAGCTCAGTTATCATAGTATATTTTCTCAGGCTACACTAAAATTTGTTCCTTGATAGAAAGCCTTGTTTCAATATTAACCAACCTTCTTGGATGGTTTAAGTGGTTTGTCACTAATTGACAATATGTCTTGTCATATGGTTAATGGTGCATCCCTACTTGAGCCTTATTTTGCGTCTTCTTCTTAAGTCCTATGTGCAAATTAATACGAGGTGTTAATTTCAATGTAAGTCAACTTGCAAAAGAAAGTTAATTCTAAGATCTTTATAAACCTATCAATTTGCTCCATTTTTCATATCATACATTCACAATATCACTTGATGTGCATTTTCTCTAGGGAACTTAAACATTCTTCAATTATTCAAGGCATTTGAGAAAGTTCTTCATTGAAGAGCAATGATTCAAGTATTCAATCAATTGGAGGATTTTATGCAAGATCTATGATTTTCAACATCCAAGATCCTCCTCTTCATAAATTCAATATCCTTTCTTGTATCATATACATTCATTCCTAAGGTGAGTTTCAAGCACATTCATTCATTTGGTTTTGACTTAATTTGATATCCTTTCCTAGGATTTTTGGAATTGAGTCAAGACTATTACATCTACATACTTGATTATATTCTTAATTCAAGAGAATATTTAGATATTTACATTGCTTTATGTTAGTTCTAGTTATACTAATTGTTAGATCTATGTCTATTACTTTCTAACATTCTCTATTTTATATCTCAAATCAAGGTTAATTCCTAAATTAATGTTTGAATAAGGAAACCTCCACCTCCCCCTCTAAATTTTATTCCACTACTAAGAAATTATGCACTACATCCCTTCTGCCTAAAGTTGTATATGCTAATAAAAAGGTTGACTTTTCCAAACATCTGAATAATTTTTGGGTTTTGCAAATCTTTCCATTATAGTCTAGCTCGTGAGATTCAACACTTGTATAGGTAATTTGGAAACTCATTTTTAGGTTTGTATATTTAAAGGCATATCATATTTCCTTTTCATTTCAATACACTTTATCATTTCTTTATAGTTCACCTTTAAATTGAATTTCTACTTACCTAAAACCCTCTTAAGGTGGAGGTGAGAGGGAAATAAATCCAAGAAATTCATCCCTTTGTACTAGGTCACAAATCGATGCTTCCTTTTGTGTTAATTGGTCCTAAATTAGGATGTGAATATATTGACATTAAGGTCAATTTTTCTATTAGTGACTCACACTTTGTCAAAATATAGTTGCTACCAAACTTTAGAGCCTATGTACAGTTTTTGCCAAGTGTAGCGGTGTTTACCAGGTTGTTCATTGCAAGTGATGGAGACTCTAGTATTAACTAAATTACATAGTGTTAACTAAGTTCCATAGTATTAATTGAGTTTCTTAGTATTAACCATGTTTTCCAATGTCTACTAAGCCAACAATATTAGTGATGTGAATCTAGTGTTAACTAAGCCATGGAGTGTCAACCAAGTGATTTAGTATATGTTGAGTTTCATAATGTTCACCAAGTCACATAGTTCTAACCGAGTTCAAGCTACTTGGAAGTGATTAGTATGAACCAAGTCTCTTCATCAACTAAGTGCCAAAAAATGTCGAGTTTTTACAGTGGTTGTTGAGTATCAGAACATCACTGAGTTAGTCTTCAGAACTTGAGTTACAATAGTTGGGCTAACTTCGTGGATTTTGGTGAAACTTGTATTGTATCTGACTCTAGTAAGTTGTGATTTCGATTGGTATATATGTAATGCATTGTATAATATCTAAGTAAGAAAAAGTAATCATATAATAATAAGAAGTGTGAATTGAAGAAGGCTACAAGTAGTATAAGGGACAATAAAGTATTATCTATCACAGCAAGGTGATCATTACAATTCAAGGAATCTCAACCAACAAATCAAAGTTGCAGATCAAAGATCAGTCATTGGTTCATCCTAATAGGTACATCAATCAAATCCTTTAATGGGGTAGACTTAACAGTCTTTGCTAAATCTCTTTACCAAGTACATACTTCATTGTATGTTTTGTAAATCCTTTAACAAGGTGGACCTCACAATCATGATTGCTCCTAACAGGGAAAATCATTAGAAATGATCAATTGTAAGCCTTAATAGGCCAGCTTTATATTTCAGTACTAAAGTTTGTGGGTATCATCCCCACCCTAGTTTTACTTTCTATTTGGAAGGTGTCTGGGTCACCATATCTTATGTCAAATTGCTATAAATATTTATTTTCTTTCATTCTTTCATGCACACAATTAGATGATAATATTTCATGAAGGATTAATTGGTGAAACAAGATTAAGTTTTATTGGTTCTTGATTCACCTCTCCCCTCTTAGTAACCATGTTTACCTCATATTTCCAATAGAATCTTGGTTTCCCCACTTCATTAGTTGTTAGGATTACTTATTCAATTCCCCCTAAATAGGTGTGATGGTTCCATATAGGGTTACTATCACACACATATTATGATCGCATAGATGAATCTATGGTTAGGAAAGTATAAAGGTAATAATAACTTTTATGTAGAGATAGTATTGATGATATATGTTGTATTGAGGATTTAGAGGCTAAATTACCTTAGAGAGATCACTCTCAAGTTTTAGTCCATAAAGTTAAATTCAAATCAAAAGTAACAATGAGGTATAAGAGGAATGTCTAATGGAGAGTCACATGTAGTTTATTTTAAAAGCATGGAGAAATTTTTCATGCACATTTAGTTAGAGTTGCTACATAATCATGCCTACAATTATAGAGGAGGGAAAGAGATCATACCATCTAGATATCCATGCTTTTCTATCCATGCAATGTTCTAAGTAGAATTCCTATAGATAGGCCTCCTCTAGGGTCATTGAGAATGTGATTAAGTTATAGGAAGACACTAAGCCAATTATTACCACACCTTATTGACATCTAAAGAGGAACAATGATGAAATTGAGAATAAAATTGTGGTGATTTTTTGGTAGGGGTCATTTAGAAAAAGTAAGTGAAAATGTGCATAGATTACAAGGAACTACAAAATAAAACTACCAAGAAAAAGCATCCATCACAGAGATAGATGCAATATTTGATGAGCCACATGGAGTATTCTAATCATCCAAATTAAAATTGAGATATAGACACTAGAAAATTAGGGCTAGAGAGGAAATAGAGAAAACAACATTTATATTTCACTCTAGCCACTTTGAGTTTATTGTCATGTCATTTTGTTTGACAATTGCACTTTCTTCCTTATGTCTTGCATGATCATGATATTTAATGAGTAATTTTTTTTGATGAAGCATTATATTTATATTAATAATAATTACAAAAGCTTATTTTGACTTTTTTGGTGAATATTCATTTTAGAAAATCATTGAAAGATCCCTTAAGATATTTGAAGGAGATTTTAAGTATCATTGAGAATGGGTCACTTTTTTCTAAGGAGTCAAAATGTGAGTTTAAAATGACAAAATCATTGTAGCATGGCAACATAACCAATACTAAGGGAGTTATTGCAAAACCTAGGAAAATTAAATCTAATCTTAATTGAATTCCATACACAAATATCATATGGTTCAAGGATTTCTTTGGTATATGTTGTTATCACAAGAGGTTTTTCTAAGTGTTTTCACATTTGGCTACCCAAATGAAAATATTGACTAAAGAATGAGTCTTTACATGGCCTAATTAAAAATGGTTTAAGCATATGATGAGAAAATGTCCAATTTTAACTAATCTAGAATTTTTAAGACATTTGAGATTGATTGTGATGCTTTAAGTAAAGGTATTATAGTTTCCGTTATGCTAAAAACATACTCAATTACACTTTAGAGAAAGAAGTTGCAAAGATATTAGAAGATAACTCCATCTATAGTAAAGAAAAGTTAGCCACCATCCATGCATTAGATAAGATCAAATAGTACCTTGTTGGACAACTACAATTGGAACAATTGTTGTATTGTCATTGATGTCAAACCTACAAATGAGACATGTTGTTTGAATATTTATTTGATGATGAAGAAGATTTTAGAAGTTTCTCATAACAAAAGCACCAGAGGAAATGTTGAGTTATGAAAAGGGAGTTGCAATGGACATTTGATTAGTTAGACTTTGACAAAAAAAGTGATTATTTAAATCATGTTGATGTGTAAGTCTTGATAGTGCAAGCCAAGATAGATCACTTATGTAAGACTGAACCATGCAATAAAGTAAAAGATCAAGGAATTTTAAGTTCATGTCAAGCGATTCTAGTGTCAACCGAGCCACAGTAAGTGTTAAGAAAATTTGGTTTTGACTGAGCATCAGTATTCATCAAGAAAACAAAGTGATGTTGAGATAGAAGTTCTACAATGACCAAGAAATTCGGTAATGAATGAATGCCATAATATAGTGATGGTTGAGAGATAGTAATTTGAATGCATATGATAAATCATGATTTCTAGCCAACTTAGTTGATTTCTTGGGATATGGGTGCATGGAAATCCTATTGAAGATAAGGATTGATGAGTTGGATCATTTAATTCAAGGAGAGGATTAGGTAAACAATCTAAGAGATAAAATTTAATGAGAAATTTCTAGAAATGAAAGAAAAGAAGGAGATAGATACAATAAACCTAATGAATTGAATCACGAACCCTAAGTTCTATGGTGATTGTGAATATGGAAAAGGATTAGAATTACCTATTTAAGGAGGTATAGAGATCAACTTTAATAGGGGTGATGAATGCAAATGAGATATGTGAAGAAGAGAATAGAGCATAGCATCTATGTGTGTTTCCATTAAAATGGAACAAAGCTACTAAGGTTGGTAAGTGAATTTAGAAGGCTTAAGTTTGTTTTCAAGAGAAGGGTGAATACTTGAAGAGTTTCCAAGAAAATGAAGGATAGAGGTGACAAGGAAGGCTTATGATAGAATCAACACATGAACTAAACAAATATCTAAAAATAAAAAGTGATTTGTAATCATACAGATCAAAACCTACTTTTTTCTTTCTAATCATTGTAAATAGTTTGTATTGAAATCCTTTTAATAAAAAAGTTGACCTAACAATCATTGAAGGACTTAAAAATCTATGTAAATCCTTTAACAAGGTGACATTCTAATGGAATTACCTAAATTCCTCTGATAAGGCCACTCTTAACAGGGTGATTAAATCCTCTAACCAAGTCACATTTAATAGTGTGTATTGTAACCTTTAATAGGGTTGGCTCTTAATAGGGCTCACTTTCAAAGACTAAAAAAGTGGTGACATGTTACCAATGGTTTTTCCCAAATTGGGTTTCCACGTTAAATCCTAGTGTCAAACTTGCGTTGAATGATATATGTTGTTTTACATTTACATGTGTATATTCAAAAAAGTATGTTATCTTAGGATAGTGAACTACTAGTTAACATTGTTAATCAAATTATAATAAAGACCGAGTTACAACAAGATTACCATAATAAATAATGTTTAAATGTTTGATTGTTAAAATGGTACTTATGGACCTTGATTAATTGATTCACTCCCCCCCCCACCCCACCTCACAATTTTTCTAAACATTCTAGAAATTGGTATCAGAGAAATTGGTGCTTACACAAAGAAGTTTGAAGGTACTTAAAGCTAAAGATCATGACTCATAAAAGGGAGGTACCAAAGCTAAACAAGGAGAACTTTTATGCATGGAAAACACTGATGAGGCTACACATATCCAATATTAGTGATGCAACAATAAAATTTGTGGGTAATGAATATGTGAAATCAATAACTATTCCTCTAACTACTCAACAACTGAAAGAAAAGAAAGAACACAGTCAGGCAATGTTGGAGATTTCTTCAGCCCTAAGCTATGTTGAGTTTGATGACATAAAATAATTTGATAGTGCATAATAGATGTGGGATAAACTAAAGACCATAAATGGAGGAGATGAAAATGTTTTGAGAGCTAAATCAAAGAGCCTAAGAGGAAAATTTGATGAAATGATAATGATGGAAGGTGCGAACATAGTACAATATTGTACAAAAATAAAAAAAATTGCTAATGTTGTTTGAGGTGAAAATGGAGAGATTAAAGATGAAATAATGATAAGCAAGGTATTTATAAATATAATTGCTATATATGCCATTAGGGTTTCTGCAATACAAGATTTGACATTTACTCTAGGTAAAAATTTGACTTTGGAAGGTGTAATTGGTAAACTTGCTACTTTGGGGATTTCTAATTTTGATAACTACATACCTGCTACTATTGAATCTACTTTTAAGTCACAATTGATTCTTAGCAAAAGAAAAGAGAAACATGTGAAGAGTGAAAATGACACTTTTGATGATGAACTTGAAGAACTTATTGGAAAAATATTTGGAAGAGGCAGAGGTAAGTAAAAAGGTAAATTAGCAATAATTTGTTTTTCATGCAACAAGGTTGGTCATATAGTTGCAAGGTGTCCTAGCAAAGAAGAGAAGGATGAGAGAAAGGAAAGAAAGTATAAAGGAAGGAGAGATGGCTGAGACTATAAGAAAAACAAGGATGAAAAAGGTAAGAAATCTTGTTATATTGTTGAAGAAGAAACTGAAATTGAAGCTTAAAGTAATGATGATGAAGTTGTCTATGATGCTATGAAAGAAGATTCTAACAAAGATGAGAAATTATTTTTAATTTCATAGTGGACAAAAGTGATAGATAGATAATTGGTATTGATTTCTCTAATAATATGACTAGTGATAGGAATAAATTTGAGGATATTGGACCATAAAAAGGTGGTTGTGTTAAATTTTCTAATTATATTCCCTCTATTATGAAAGGTAAAGGTACAATTCAATTGGCTAACAAAATCAAGTGTGACATTGTTTACTAGGTTGAAGGATTTAACTATAATTTAGTAATTGTTTCACAGTTAAACAAATTAGGGTACAGAGTTGAATTCCATCACAGAAAGGCCAAGATAAAAGATGATGATGGAAAGTTGATTGGAAGTGGTGATCAAACAAGAGATAACTTGTTCCATGTAGATTTATCTAATGAGACATGTTTGTTTGCACAACAAGAAGATGTTTGGTTATGGCACAAAAAGTTATGTCATGTAAATTTTTACAATTTGGTGATTATTAGTAAAATGAAGAAAGTAAGAGGGTTTCCAAAACTGAAAAACTTGAAAATGCTATGTGTGAACAATGTCAATTGGACAAAATGACAAAATCTAATTTCAAGAGAAAAACATACACATCTAGTGATATTTTAGAATTGGTTCATACTGACCTTTATGGACCTATTGATGTTGAAAGCTATTGTGGAGATATGTATTTCATTCAATTTTTTGATGACTATACTAGGATGATGATTGTGATGTTTCTCAAAGTTAAATCTAATGTTTTTCAGTTATTTAAGTTGTATTTGGCTAGAGTTAAAAAAGAAATAGGTAAGAGTCTAGAGTGTTTGAGATCTAACAAAGGTGGTGAATTCATTTTCAATGAGTTCAATGCTTTCTAAAATAATAAAGCAATTAAGAGACATATGTCAACACCAAGGACTCCTCAAAATGGGATAGGTGAAAGGAGAAACATATCAATAATGGACTATGTGAGAACATTAATTATGGAGAAGAATGTATCACTAAAATATTGGAGAGAAGCTACCAATACTATTATATATATTTAAAGATAGTAGGAATGGAAACATTTATGAAAATGGTGATGAAGGTATATTCCTAGAACACTCCACCAAGAGTAAAGCTTACAAGTGTTTAAAATCTAACACAAACAAAGTCATGGAAAGTGAAAATGTGAAAGTTGATGAATTTGCATAAAAATGTGATGTCAAACATAAGAAAGAACCTAAAGATTAGAGTAAATTCATATATGTGGATGATGGTGCTCCTAGCACTCCTGCTAGAAAAGAAAACCAAGTTTTAGTTTCCCAAAAGATAGGGAATAATGAAGTGTAACAACAAGTTGTCAAGAAAAAATAGTGGGTGTTGAGAAACATGAAGAAGATGTCAAGTCATGGATAGGCAATGGCAACCATCAGATAGACAATGTTGAGCATGCAAAACCTGAACTTGAACAAGAAAGATAAATGAGCTTGAGATTATTTTTCAAAATAAACATATTGAAGAACAAAGGAGACCACTTGTGCTAGCCAAGTATGTAAGAAGACATCACAAACCTAAACAAATCATTGGATATATGGAATCTGGTGTTATAACAAGAAAGAGACTTAGAAATTATGCATGCTTACTTTGTGAATTTGAGCCCATATCTGTAAAGGATTCTCTAGAGAATGAAGATTGGATCCTAGCAATGAATGAATAAATTGAACAAATTGAAAAGAATAACACTTGGACCCTAGTCCCTAGACCAAAAGACAAAAATATAATTGGAACAAAATGGTCTTTTAGGAATAGGCTAAATGAAAAAGGTGAAGTTACAAGGAACAAGGAAAGATTAGTATGCAAAGGATATTCTTAAGAAGAAGGAGTTCACTATGGAGAAAAAATTTCTCCTATGGAAAGACTAGAAGGAGTCTGAACTCTACATTCATATTCATCCTACAAAAACTTTAAGGTATATCAAATGGATGTCAAATCCACATTTCTAAATGGTATGCTTGAGGAAGAAGTGCACATAGAATAACCTAAAGAATTTGTGGACTCAGACAAGAAGAATATGATATGTAAACTGAACAAAGCTCTATATGGATTGAAACAAGATCCAAGAGAATGGTATGAAAGACTTCATAATTACTTAGTGAAGATTGGTTTTGAAAGGACAAATGATAATAGTAATCTATACCTAAAGATTGGTAAGAAAAATGAGGTACTACTATCTAAAAATTTTGTTGATGAAATTATCTTTGAAGGAAAAGAAGCATTATGTAAATCATTTGCTAATGAAATGAAGAAGGAATTTGAAATTTCAATGTTTGGTGAAATCAAATTATTTTTTTCTTTACAAGTATATCAAATGAAGTTTGGTATTTTCATTAATTAGTCCAAATATATCAAGGAGATACAAAAAAAAATTGGAATGGAAGAATCAAGACCAGTGACTAGACCTATGTCTATAGGACATAAGTTATCTAAAAGTGATGAATCTACTGACATGAACCAAACACTATATAAATCCATGGTTGGAAAATTGTGATATGTTATTCATAGAAGACCTGATATTACATTAGTTGTTGGGGTAGTTGCTAGATTTTTAGAAAATCCTAAGGAGAAGGATATGATGGTAGTGAAAAGGATATTGAGATATCTAAAAGGTACAAAATACTATGGATTCTATTAAAAGAGAAGTGATAGATTTGAATTGAAGGTATTCATTGACTCTGATTGGGTAGGAAATATTGATGACATAAAAATAACTAGTGGAGGTGCATTTTTTCTAGGAAAGAGATTAGTTTCAAGGAGAAGCAAAAAATAGAAGTGTATTTCCCAATCAACAAACAAGGCTGAGTATGTGGCAACTACAATGAACTATTCAAACATTATGTGGATCAAACAATAACTAAAAGGAATGAAGGAAGAAATCACAAATGTAGTGGTTATCTATTGTGATAACACAAGTGCTATCAATATATCAATGAATCTAGTGATGCACAATAAAACAAAGCATAGTTCTATCAAGTATCACTACTTGAGAGAACTAGTTCAAGAAAAAGAAGTGAAGTTATAATATGTGCATAACAAAGAACACATTGCTGACATATTCACTAAAGCCTTACCTAAAGATTCTCATGAATATCTTATAGGTAAACTAGGGGTGATTCCCCTAAGAAAAGAAACTTAAGTAGAAATGGTGCATTTCATAAAATGTGCTAATTAGAATACCTTACACCTTGATGCAAATAGTTCTACTTTAGGAGGTTTCTAAGGTAGTCAAGTAAAGAAGAAGGAGAACAACATAACAAATCAGTCATAGGCAGATAACATAATTTAGCTAGACATGTACTTATCTACATAATCAAGATGTATGAAGAATATGAAGCCAAGAAATATAGTTCCTTTGGTATTGTTATCAAAGAGGAAGAGAACTACTAAATAAGGAGAGATACAAAAGATATTTGAGAGATACATAATGTAAGAGGGAGAGATTTGAATAGAAGTGGAGAGTATGTGTACAACAGGATGTCTAAACTCAGAACTTAGAGAGAGTTTCTAAAATTGCATGAATCAAAATGAAACTAAGTATATTGGAAGTGAAATATTTTGGATTGCATGGAAAAAAAGAGGGAGATTGTATTCATAAAATATTTGAGAATATTTTAAGGTGTTTCCATCAATGGCAAAGAGGGATATTGTTGGAAAACTATAATAGGAACAATTGATGTATTTTCATTGATGTCAAATATACTAATAAGACATGTTGCTATCTAATGTAAATGTCATATCTATTTGATTGTTGAAGAGGATTTGAGAAGTTTCTCATAAAAAAGGAACCTAGTGGAAAGGTTGAGTTATGAAAAGGAAGCCGCAATGGACATTTGATTAGTTGGACTTTGACAAAATATAGTGATTGTTTAAATCATGTTTATGTTCAAGTCTTAACAATGCAAGCCATGATAGATCACTTATGTAAGACTTGATCAAGCAACAGAGTAAAAGATCAAGGAATTTTAAAGTTCATATTGAGTTATGCTAGTGTCATCCAAGCCATAGTAAGTGCCAAGCAAAATTAGTGTTGACAGAGCATCAATATCGACTGAGAAAACAAGTTGATGCTGAGATAGAAGTTCTATAGTGACCAAGAAATTTAGTGATGACCAAGTGTTAGAACTTAGTGATGGTCGAGTGACAATATTTTTAATGCCTATGATAAATCATGATTTCCAACTGACTTAGTTGATTTCTTAGGATATGGGTGCATGGAAATCGTGTTGAAGATAAGGATTGATGAGTTGGATCATTAAATTCAAGGAGATGATTAGGTAAATGATCTAAGAGATCAAATTTGATGAGAAGTTTCTAGAAATGAAAGAAAAGAAGGAGATGTACAAATACAATCAACCTAATGAATTGAATCATGAACCCTAAGACCTACAATGATTGTGAAAATGAAAAAGGATCAAAATTACCTATTTAAGGAGGTATAGAGATAAATTTTAAAGGGGGTGATGAGTGTGAATGAGATATGTGAAGAAGAGAATAGAGTAGAGAATTTGTGTGCATTTCTAGTAAAATGAAACAAAATTACTAAGGTTGATAAGTGAATCTAAGAAGAAGGCTTAACTTTTTTGTGAAGAGAAGGGTGAATGCTTGAAGGGTTGCCAAGAAAATCACCCATGAAAATCAAGGACAGAGGTGACAAGGAAGGCTTAGCAAAGAATCAACACATGAACTAAATAGAGATATGAAACTACAATTGAGTTGTAATACACAAATCAAACTCTAATGTTTTCTTTTTAATCATTGTAAATAGTTTGTATTGAAATACTTTTAATAAAAGGTTGACCTAATAGTCATTGAAGGACTTAACGGTCTATGTGGATCATTTAACAAGGTGAAATTCTAATGGAATCATCTAAATTCCTTTGACAAGGCCAAAACTATAGATTAAAATATTTTATAACACTTTGATAGCTATCCATGCTGTAAATTACAAGAAATTTAGGAAAATATGTGAGATTTTCATGGAAAGGGATGAAAGGTTAAATTATTAAGTATGTGCATGAGTGCCAACTTATTTGTGAAAATAACAATAAACATACTTACCTTATTGGTCTATTGCATCCCCAACCCATTGATACAAATAAATGGGGAAGCATCTCAATGGATTTTGTTAAAGGACTTCCCAAGGTGCAAGTGAACAATTGTACATATATGGTCATCGACATATTGACTAGGTTTCCTTATTTTTATGTCATTTCAACACAATTGATAGTTTTATAAGTGAATTTTTTTGTTTCATAGAGGTGTTTAAACTCCATGAGACAACTACAAATGTTATCTAAGATAGCCAAAAAAAAGTTATGAATATTTAGGAAAGAGATTCTTTGGAGCTATGTGGCAAATAGTTGACTCCTAACACTATCTACCACCCAAAAATTAATGGATTGAATAAGTTAATAAACAAATGGATGAAAGGATACTTTTACAATTGTATTTTAGGACAACAAAAGATATAGGTAAAGTGGTTGCATTTGGGAGAACTCTAACTCTTCACCAGTATATGACTATCAAGATGTTTCAATTCATGATGTATTGTTATGAAGCACCCAATTTATTTTTTTAAATAAGATTGTAGAATATTAAAAGAAAAAGAATCATTGTAGGTCAATTAGGATACCCTGAGATCTTTGATAAATGATGTTGGATGGATATTTTGTAATTGATGGTTTTTAGAAATTCTATTATAAAATAGGAGTTCCAACTACAACATGTGAGATGAAGTCTCTCCTAACTTAAAGGGAAGACTCACCCTTATTACTATTACTTGGTTCAACTCGAGACAAGAAATAAGCTGAGAGAAACTAAAAAGGATGTTTCCAATATTCCTTCCTCTTTTGCCAAGAAAGAATTAAAATACTCATAAAGTGGGTAATGGGCACGATGAATCTCTAACTACACTTATATCTTTAATAAAAATAGTGAAAGATATAAAAATAGTGATACCAACGAACTCAAATCAACTCACAAATTAATTGTAAGTGTACCTTAGATCTATATCTAGCTCCTAAAATATAAGGACAAATAGGAAGCTTATGCATTCCTGTGCAATCCTTCAAAGATGGGATTCTACTATGTGACACATAGACTTCCAAAAGTAGAATAATTTCTAATTATAATTCAACCACTACTAATGGAGCACACAAACTTCCATAGAAAAAGGATTTTTAAATCTAACTCCACCACAACTAATGGAGCATAGGAAATTTTATGAGTGGTGATTTCCAAATTCTAAATCTCTAAGTTATCCTAACACACAAACTAAAAGTAACTATTCTATGAATGTTTTGAATATAAAAAAGATTGCATGAATTCATGAAAGTGATACAAATTGTGGACATAACTTACTCTTTACACCACCACAATCATTCCTAGGGACAACTTTGAAATAAATGGCTTGTTTAATTCAATTCTCTTTGAAATTTTCTCAAATAAATCACAGCTATACTTGCACAATTTCTATGGATTTTTATTGCATGTAAGAATTTTATATTTACAATGGAAGAAACTCCCTTATATAGCAAATAAGTGAGAGAAAAGAGGAAACAAATGTCAAAGAAACTCAACCACCTTAACTAAGCCAATAAGGAAAGAATATTTATTCAATTAAATTATTGAAGGGCATGTAATTTGATTATATACAAATCAATTACATGCAACATGTCTTTTGAACAACAAGAAAAAAGGTGAAAAAAAACTAAAGCAAAATGATGAAAATGTTGAACTTGTTAAATTTGAAAGAATCAATCCTATAGACTATCAGTAAAGGATTTGAATTTGGTGATGTAATTTAGATGATTAAAAAGGATGGGAGTTCTTTTATTTTGAGCTACTACATTCACTTTGATAACTATGGTGTTCCATTGACAGACTCTTGATTCTCTTTGATGAATTGCCACATTCTCAATTTTCTAACACTTTGAAAACCTTCTCAATAATATATGGATGTAAACTAAAAACAAAATTACCATTATCATCCTTAACTAAATTTTTTTTTTGAATTAGAGTAATAGGTGCATTCCCACATGAACTTGGGTTCTAGGGAATCCATTGGGAAAGTAGTGGAAAAATGAATAATATTTCTTTTCATTGGAAGCATGTCTTCTTGAAAAGATATCTCTATTCTTTGAAGAAATTCTGACATTTATATATGACCAACCTTTCTATCATTAATTCCATCATATGGGGATGAAAATTGGAATGGATTAGTATGACCCAATTCATTTTTGTATTGATACTTCCTTTTATCTTTACCTTTGGAGAAAAGATGAAGTTGGAATGAAACACTCTTCTTCAAATCATGTTTTACAAATGCATTTGTTTATTGTAAGATTTTTTTTTTTTAAATGACTTTCATTCCTAGCCCTAACTCAGGTTTTCCAAGAAATTTACACATTTAAATGATATACAATGATTTGTCTAAATGAAAATTGCATTTTCAAGACTCATTTCACATTGAAATGAAACCTAAGTGCATGTTTCACTTTTGGAAACATTTTTCATATTGCATGTGAAATGCCTAAGAGAAAATTCTATTTTTTTGAGGCTATTTGTGTTTTATTTTAACAACCTAAAATGCAAGCAAATGTGAGTCACAATTTTAGGTGTGGAATATATGTTGCTTTTGGTAGCCTTATACAAACAAGAAATTAATTTTACCTTTGGGGTCCTTTGCATATTTAAATGATGGCCATGTGCAAACACAGTTTTGGAAATGATTTACATGTTGCAGGAGAAATGCCCAACTGTATATCACAATTTTGGAGGCTATTTACACATTTAATATTGCATGAAATGAGAAAGTAAAGAACAAACACACTTTTGGAGTTGACCTACACATTGCATTTTGCATAAAAGTGAGAAGCCAAGAGAAAATATTTGATTGTCAAAATGACATGCATACTGCATAAAAATGGAGTTTTCATTATGTCTTTAAAATGTCTATGAAATCCTACTTTAGAAGTGAAATTACATGTTCTTTTCTAATACAAAATAATGCCCATAAAAGTAGTTTTTAAAATACAAGTTGTTTTGCATTCAAACTAGCCAAAATATGGTTTTCAAACTCATTTGCACATTGAATGTGAAGGGAAAAGTGATGTAACATGAAATGTGCTTCAAGAAGTATGATTTTGCACTTGAAATTAGTGCTTTTGAAGCCAAATCACACTTTTCAACTTCATTTGCATATTTCATATGAAGGACATCACACTTTTCATATGCATTTGCATTATCACTTTCCAGCATATTTGAATGACTTGTTTTAACTTCATTTTGACTTGGTCTCTATTTTGCACATGTCTAATTGTTTCACTTAATTAAAATTACACTTTTTGGAGCTTATTACACATTGTCTATAAAATTTCATGTGTAATGTGTAAATGGGTTGGAAAAGTGCACTTTTCACTTAAGTGATTTAAATTATAACTTAAAGTGCATGTGTAATGTGTAAATAGGTTGAAAAGTACACTTTATAACTTAACTAATTCAAGTTATAATTTAAAAGATAAAGAAGTGTAACTTTATAAGTTATTGACACCATCAAAAGTGATTCTAAGTTATAAACATAAAAAAAAAAGTGCAACATAACAACAAAATATAAGATTTAAAGTTTTAAAATGTAATCTAGATTCTAAAGTCTAATTAAACATGCACTTAAACCTTAATATATTTTGATTGGAAGTCCCAAATAAGTCCTAAGATAGCTCAAAGTGAGTATGTGACTAATAGCAAAAGATTGAAGAGAACAAAAGGATGAAACCAAACCAAATAAACACACTCAAATTCAAAAAATAAACTTTAATGGCCTCAACAATCAAGCAAATTTCATTATATTCAATAAATCTAATTACACTTACAAAAGTAAAGGTAACTTGATGAGAAACTTCAATAAAAGGATTCATAATATGGATTTGAAAAGGTTATGACCAACTTTCACAAATCATATAGTGAATCAACTTAGAGAAATTAGAAACTTTATATTGTTAAAGTTTCATAGTGTTGCCTCTAGTTTGTGATTACAAAATGGACAACAACTAGCTCAACAAAATAACTACCCTTTTTTCAATATCTTGCAGTCCTTTCATATTCACAAAAAAGTCATCTAGATGAAACATGAACAACTAAAGCAATGATGTTAATGCCTAATAAACAAATAATTCACCCTTTTGGGATGAGACATATGTATTGATACTCCAAGATTGGTCTGATGATTTGATCTTCCATAATGCCAAAAAAAATTCCTAAATAGGTGTGAAAATTAGATAGGTATATATATATTCTGCATATTAGGGTTTGATCTTTTCAAAATTGGTTAATCCTAACAAAAACCCTTATAAAAATCAAGTTGGTGCTAAGTAAACCCTTTAGCTCATGTGCCTTTTCTTTGAAGATCAAGCAGGAAAGTCATTTTTGAAAAGGGTATATATTTTTAGGAACTTTGGAAAGTTTTTCTTTTGGCTTCTTTCTTTTCCCAAAATTTTCCTCACCATCAAATCTGTTTAAGATCTATTGTAGTCATCTTGTCATTATGGAAGCTTGTGGTCACTTTATTTCATGTGATATGGTGACCAAATAAGTATTATACCTATGACCTAGCTGATTTGAGCATATTTTTAATGTGTTTTTCCCACACCATTAGATCTTTCCATATCAATAGTGATCATTATGTCACCTCTAGAAAAAGCAAGATTTTTGCTGGTAGTGACATGGTGACCTTCTACAAAAAAGAAAACATGGCAGGCCAAAAGTGAATATAGCACTGAAAGCTTTTCCTATCATTAATGAATCATGTCAACACAACTGACTGTTAGAGGTGTCAGAAGAGCAGTAAATATAGTTATGACCAGAGCATTTGTTATTTTCATGGTGCCAATTTTTTTCAAGAATTATAGTGGTCACTATGTGACCACAAGAATGTGTAAGAGTTTCACCGGTAGTGACATGGTGACCTCCCAGGAAAGTGAATCATAGTGGGGCCTACTTTGAAGGTGGGCACTGTATAACTTTTTTGTCATTTACTAAGGGGTGTCATCATTATGGAATATTAGAAGGTACATTAAAAGGGAATCCTAATGAGAATGTGCCTTTTTTCTCGATGATCAAATTTCACAAAAAATACAGTGGTCAGTATGTTGCCACCAAAAATTATGAATTTTCACCGATAACAACATGGTGACTTCTTGTGAATTAAAATATGGTGGAACCTAATTTCAATAAATAGTGCCAAAAGGGTTAGCTATTATAAATGACTATGCTAGCATGTCAAGGTGGTATGATGTCACATGCTACATAGATCTGCACTCATAAAAAGATACATGTTGACCTAAGCTGTCAGATTGAATATGCATCAATGATGGTTGTTTTGTCACTATGGAGACCTACTCGATGTTTAGTGCATGCGATATGGAGACCAAAGAAAAAAAAAGGACCCACCACAATTGCATTAAAACCCTCATGAAATACACATCATCAGATCAAAGATGAATCAACAATGGCCACTGTCACATGCAGAAGTTTCTCGATGTTTATGCATAGCAAAAGAGTGAGAGTGTGACATGTGTCTGCCAGTGCTAGTGGGGCTAGAACAAGTTTCTAGCAGTGGAAAGAAAAGCTATGTAGAGAAAATTGATTGGGTTGACTACCCACCCAAAAAACTAATGGTGAGTCATTCATAATTTTATCCCTAAATCATCAGATTTTTTAGAATCAATGGTGTATTTACAAAATTAGAAGGTGTTGCCACCCTATTTCTCCTTATAGTTCATTTATGAAAATTTAAGACTCCCCATACAAACAAGAACCTTAGAATTATTGTGAAATTTTTCCATTTCTTCTCTATAGAAATGAGTTTTAGGATTATAGAGAGCTGAGAGCCAATTGAAGAACTATTCCTCACATGATTAAACTTGCAAAAGATTTTTAGTATCCACCATTTGTTGCAAAATTTCAAGAAGGATAGTGAAGAATTATAGTATTTCTGTATTACTAAATAAACATGCAGCCAAAGAAAGTTTTCTTAAGAAAGGTAGATTATGCAAGTAGAAATATACATGATAACCTTCTTGAATTGTTGTCTAAGTCTACAAATAAATTTTCCCAAATGAACAAGCTAATTTCTATAAACCCTAGGCTCAAGATTTTAGATGGACTATATGATAGAGGGAATTGGGTTAGAGATGCTAACACCACTAAAACAAGGCTTCATCTTTTTAAGAAGTGGTTCTTAGAAATAAAATTGTTTGCTCCCCATGGAAACATTTGGCATTTTGATTTGGGAAAACTAGTTGTCCCTAGTGTTTTTATGGATTTTGACCTACTAATGGCCATTGCCCAAAATTATGACCCAACAACCACGGTAGTGAGGAGAATGGATTGGAGAAAGAATACTTATCTAAGGAGGATAAAATCAGGTAGGGTGCACTAAGGGCACACATAGGTAAAATTGGAAATTTTCCAGTAGTCACAACATCTACTAAGGAGCATTTTTAAAAAGAATTTTTCACTTCTAGGGCCATAGAAATATATATGACTCTATGCAGGGTTTTTGGTGAGGATAAGGAAAATTTTGTACCAATAAAATTTATGTATATGTTGGTTCAAATTTCCTCTTTTGGTATTGATATTATTTTTGATTTTGCATCCTATTTAGCAAAGGAAATTCATATAGGGTTAGTCAGAATTGTGAAGGGAAAGGTGGAAAAAACTTTTGGCCATTATTCACTATTAATGCACATGTTTCTATTTAAGAGGGTTACATATTTTGAAAAGGATATGGTTTTAAACCAAAAGTATGGAGAAGAAGATCTACCAGTTTAGTTGTGGAGTGCAGACATAACCTAGGATGTAGGGGAGGCCAATTTTGTCAGGTTTGATAGGTACTTTGCATCAAGGCTAAGATGCCTCATATTGAGGCACAATCCCAAAATCCCCAAGGCATTGATGGATTTTATTAGACCCATGGATAATCCTTCTAATTTGAAAGTATCACATAATTGGGTAGATATCATACCATACTCTACTTCAACTATTTTTAGGGTTTATGGTTTCCAAGGCACTCCTCATGTATTTGCCTACTAGTTTCCTTTGAAGGTAGGGATTGCTGAGATGTTGTGTTAGTTAGGGGGATTGGAGGAGGCATATTTGGTTAGAAGAAATAGAGGCTCAATTTTTCCCACTTGTACTATAGCTCATCATTTCATAATCACAAAAGGTGGTTTGTTATTCTTGTATAAATTCCTAGACCAGTACAAGATGGTTGTGTCTCACCCCTTTTTTTGTGATACTAAGGGATTTTTTGATATATTTAGACTAAGGGCTAAAGTTGGCTCCAAAAAACATGAACCTTACTTCCCTGAGGATATAATAAGGAATGAGTTCTCTTTGCAAGAGCAAGAGATCAAGAAGGAGAAATAGAGAGTTTATTCTAGAGTTTTGGAATTCATCCATTATTTTATTAATAATTTCAAACCTCTTGCTGATGCAAAAATAGAGGCAAATAGATTGAATAAACGCATGACTACTTTTCCTAAAATCATGGAGGTCATGAATGAAAATAAATTATTCTTTATTAATTATTTTCTAGACAAAGCCAAAGAGGTCATGAGGAGGTTATCTTTTACTCCCATAGTAGGATCAGGGTAGTTGATCATTCAAACGAGACCTAGCTACAATGTGATCCAAAATAAAAGAACCATTGTAGAAAAAGGAAAATAGAATATGGGATCAAACAATGTAGTTCTTGAGGAAAGATCTAATGAGCCCTTACCCAAGAGGAAAATAATAATAAAGGAACAAAGACCTCAAATTAAGGAAAATTCACCTACACAATCCCAATTACAATTAGGAGATGAATAGCTTACTAGGGAGCAGATGGAGCAATTGGGATGTCAAGGGGGAGTGCTCATCACTCAAGAAAAATTAGAAGAGGGAAATCCAAAGGAACCCCCAATGCCAAGTCTTGAGTTAACAGTGGTAGACTATAGAGGAAAGGATCTAGACCTTGTGATCAAATAACCCAGACATAATTTCATCTTTGATGATAATTTTGTCAAATCCTGAGCCTTCTACCAATTTGTTTGGAGAAAAAATATGGGAATATTTGAAGAAAGATGCAATAAGATAACAATAGAGCATCCAAAAATGGAGGAATCAAATGTGCAAAATTAGATAGAGGAAGAGATGATGCAGGAATTCAAGAACATGACCCCTAAGGAAGGAAGACAAATGATAAAGGCATCCGGTGTTTTGTTGCTACCCAATTGGGATATTGTAGATGCTTTGCTTTTTAACTCTATTGGAGACAAAATGAGTATAGAGGATAAAGGGAAGAACGATATGAAAGGTTCACTAGGCCAAGAATATCTTACCTTGCCCACCAATGGAGCCTTTCAAATCCACTCCCCTCATTGAGATTCCTAATACAACACAAAGGCCACAGTATTATACTACCAAAGATTTTGAAGAAGAAAAGAGCAAATTGTGGGCATTACATGTACAGTTGAATGTACAATATGAAGTTAAGCTAAGAAAGGCCCTCATTTTATGAGCAACTAGCAAAGATAGTAAACATATGAGATGAAATAAAGGCAAATGATGAAGCCTTGAAACAAATTGTCAACAAGTGGAGTAAGAGGAGAAAAGATGTCACCTTTTTATGTTTTTCTATCATCAATTTATCACATGATCATATAGGAAATACTTGTGATGTTGCCAATGATCTTTTAGAATTTGATGATAAAAGAGTTGAGCTACAGAGGAAAATTGTCAATTACCTAGACAAGTACAAGAGTGTTAAATTTGATTTGTTCCCACATGCTTTGGGTAAAAAGAATAAATTAAAAAGTAAGGAGGAATGTGCCCAAGAATTAGATGACCTATTTTTTCTAAGGATGAATAGAGTCATAAACAAAAGAGGAAATGCATGTTGGACAGCTACTACTGAAGAAATGGTAAAAGTTCAATTATTCTTTGATTCTTTAAAGCAAGATTTTATTGAAATTGAAAAAATTCTAAAAAACTAATTAAGAAATAGCATGATATTCTACACACACTTTTTGACAAGTGGATAGAAGATATCACTCATGATGAGCAGCTAGAAGATGTTGAAACTGATGATGAGGAGGAAATGGAACAAGATGAGATACAAATAATTGACACATCAGTGAGAGATCAAAAGGAATAAGAGGACAAAGGTAAGAAACTAATTGTAGTTGCTAGCATAAAAATCTAGACTGATGACTTGGTAGACAAGAAAATACATGTAACTATTATCTTATCAGTTCATGATGATATACTAGAGAGCCTTGAGTGGAAGTCATCTTGCAGTAAGCAAAGCAAGATATGTCACAATCAATCCCATTGGCTACAACTTCCAAGGAGAAAAAATAGTAATAAGGCCAATCATCAATTTTTTTCACTCATAAAGAAATGAAACAAAAAATGTAATAGAAAATGGTTCCACCAAAAGGTGTTATGATGTAAAGTTTTTTGTTGTTGCACATTTCTTCATCTTTTGTGATAGTAGTGATGTAAATATTTTGTCTTAAGGATAGCTATTAGTTCTCTACACCTAAAGCTTGTTGCATCTCACCCTATATAAGTGAGATCCCAAGGTCAGAAAAGGGATCTATGAATTTTGTAATTTTGCCTTGTTCAAAAGTGCTATCGGTCCATTTTTATGTGTAGTATTCTGAGTTTACTTTCAAGCTTTGTAATATTTTGATGTTTTCATCGATAACAAAATTAGCAAGATATTTTGAGTTTCATTGAGTTTCTATTAGTTATTGTATCAGTCTTTTCAAAGGATAATACAAAAGAGAACTTACATTACATCTATATTATCAATTTTTTTCTCCATTTTATGAATGTGTTTACTTTGAGATCAGTGAAATAAGGTTTAATTGATTGAATGCAATCTAGATAGGTTGTATATTGATTCTATCATTTCTTTTAATTCAAGGAGTTAAGGAAGTGCTTTAGTGAATCAGCAAGGTTTGTGAGTTTATAAGAGGGATATTACATAAGAATGGAAATTGGTGATTACAATTGATATAATTAATTTACAAATTATTTGAATTAGATCCCCTACTAATGGTTGACTCTATGTAACAATGGATAAGGCATTGATCATATAAATCAAAGACAAACTGAAATAAATTCTACTACATGTATCCAATTTATATTCAAATCTAAACCAAATCAAATATTGTATCAAGTACATAAGGGTGGTCATCATCTAATTTGTGGGAATTTATGAGTTATTGTTAGCTTTTGTAGCTCATTTTTGTTTCACATAATTAGAGAAATTGGACCACATTTTCTATTTCTAGGGATTAAGGGTAAGATTCAACAAGATATTTGAATCCCTAAGGTATTCCCACCTTGGTTTTGCAAAGCTAGGAGTGTAGGAAGAAATTGTGCTTTGTGCAGTTGGTCCAGAGACAATTTATTATGCTAAATATGAGCTTTGGCTACCTCTAGGTATAATAAATTTTGTTGTCTACTGGTAATAGTAATCATTGTTAAATCAGGAGCCAACAAAATTAGTGAGTCTGCTAGGGACGTGTACAACACATGCTTATGTGTGAATTTTATTGTAATTTCTTTGGTTGTGTCAGTGTACGGTTTTGTCAAATTCCTAGGAAGTTAACCGTAGTTTTATTGCATTTTCTAGTGAAAAACTTTGAGAATTTAAAAGAAAAGAGAAATCCCTAAATATCCCAGATGTACATTGACATATACATTCCTTACAAGGTGTCTTATCTATCAAGTAAGAGTTATAGTCCCAAAACTATTATGATTGATTTTCTTTGTGTGTCAAATTTTATTCACATTGCCTTGTGACAATTTCCTTTAATCAAAAAATTGTTGCATTATATATTTTTCATAGGTGGGTAGTGACTTAAAAGGTTGTAACCAATGTCAAGTTTAAGAAAAAATTTCAAATCATGAAAAGTTTGAAGAACACATAGGCAAATGTGAAGAAAAACCTAGGAATTAAATTACAAATTGATCTTCCTCTTAAGGGGAGATAGAATTGGGCTTTAAAGAGAGCTCAAACGCAAAGAGGAAACCATTCCTAAGAACAAGTAATAGGGGAAAAGAATGTTCACATTTCTGCTAATGAAAAGGAACCCTTGCTTAAAGGTTCTAGATCTCATCCAGGACTATCTAATGACAATGTCTTTAGCACTCTTGAAGTAGTTTATCAGGAGAAGGTTGTGCAGCCACATGCACCTAGTTTGGATGCTAGAAATAGTAATAATATTTTTCAAAAAAGTAGAAACATTGTCATGTCAAACCACTCTTTTGAAAGAGTAAGACTAAGACATTTAGAACTTGAGAGTTTTAATGATGAAAAAACTTCTAGTTCTAAATTTACTATTTTTGATCCTAATGAGACTAGGAATTTGAGGATGCAGCTTGCTGAGCAAGAAGCTATAGATAGAAAATTTCAAAAGGAAAGGGAAGAAAGGATTATGAAAGAATTTGAAGAAAAGTAGACAATCCTTAGGTGAATTTCTACCCTAAAAAAGAAAAATGAAATAGTAGCTAGTGCTTGGCAACCTAAAATTATGGGTCAAGTTGAACAGCTTAAGATACAAGAGAAAAGGTTGTTAGAAAGTCAAGATGTAGACCCAAAAGGTCCTATAGTAAAACAAATTAAAAGCTATAAGACTCTAGAAGTAGAAAATAAAAAAGCAAAGACATGTAGAGCATGTTGTTGATGCTAAGGATAAAGGAAAACAAAAGGAAGTGGGTATTAAGATCAAGGAACCGAAAAAGATCATTCAAATATTTTGTGTCACCTTCTGATATTGAGTTGGAGAGGAAGAGGAAAGAGAGGGATGCTTAAGCTAAGAGATTAAAAATTGTAGAGAATGAGGCAACCATAGCTGAAATAAATAATAAGATTAAATTCCTAGAAAGTACTAGGAAACAATATGCAGTTATGCCTAAAGATAATGTAGATGATAGGTCAAATGATGTAAATCAAAATACTACTAAGTTATCTACTTATTTCTTATCCTCCTCTTCACAGAAAATAGATCTTAATCAATTTGCAGCTGATGCTAGTACTAGTAATATTTTGAATAACAATGAAAGAAATGTTGCAAATAACCCTAAGATTAACCTGCAAAGGAAACCTATTTAGTTAGAAGCTTATACACAGATACATTTTTATGGAATCCTTGGATTCCCTAACCCCATTCTATAAGAAATGAGGAAAATATTGCCTAAGTTTGCTAGGAATAATGCTATCATTTATGAGGATCATTTAAGGAATTTTCTTGACATGATGAGTGACTATGAAGTTGAGGTTGAAGATGTTATCATGAAGTTGTTTGTTTAGTCATTAACTGAAGATGACAGAGAATGGTTCAAGAGGCTTCTTGAATTATCTATTGCAGACTGGAAAGAGATTGAATACTATTTCAAGGAGAAAAGTGGTGACAAATAGAACCTGAGTTATATCTTAGGTGAGTTCAACAACATTAAGAGGTTACCTAATTAGTTTGTCACCGATTTTAATACTAGGTTTCAGAAGAGGATGTACAAGTCGATGCAAGCCATGAAAGTTTATGACAAGATATGTATGATTACTTACTTCAATGCTTTTGATGGTAAAATGACATACCAGCTTAGGGATAAGCAACCTAGGACCTTGAGAGATTCTTTTAGAATTGTAGTAAATGTAGAAAATAATTTGAGAATTTCAAGAAGGTTAGAAAGCAAAAAAGATGATCCTAGATTGTTTCGGAACAAGGGAAATAGAAAGGAAGAACACAAACCTATAGATGGTAGAAAGCAATAGCCTAGTGAAATGAGTCAAATCTTAAGTTCCATAAAGGGGTTACATTTGCCTCAAGCTAGGACTGATAAAAATCCCACTAAAAATAAGACCCCTTATCAATCTAATTTTAATAGACATAATAGATTGTAGAGTTTCCCTTATAATACTACTTGGAAAGATGGTCAGCCTAATTTTCCCCCTACAAAGAATGTCAACAATAAGGTCAACCCTAAACCCTTATCTAGAAATTCTATAAATGTGGTAGATGATCTTGAGTTCACTGTTGAACCTACATGGTGTATCGCTTGTCAATTGCCCCATGCTCCTGAATATTGTTTGGTAGCTTTGTCATTTTCTAGAAATCAAAAATGAGATAGAAAATCAATAGGAACATGAAGAAAATAGTGATGATGTAGGATGCAATATTTTTGAGTCACACTATGATTACTCTAACTATGAGGATTATGATAGAGATGTTAGTGAGCAAAGGTAGTTTCAGAAAGATATGCAATAGAAGGTAATTTTTTATGAAAGTGATGTTGAGGATAATGTGTGTAACATGGCAACTACCAGGGAAGAAGTGATATTAAGGATGCCTTCTAGAGAAGAGGTTGATCAAATTACTACTAGCATGGTAGCCTAGGTATAGACTAGAAATATGGCTCAGAGAGTTGATAATAGCAAGGTAGTGTTAGAAGTAGTAGATCACAAATATAACTATGAGGGGGGTGGGAGGGTTGAATCAATTATATATCAATCTTAAAAAATTCTTAATTAATCAACCAAAGTAAACAACAAACACAAAGAAATGTGCATACACAAATACACCAGATATGTTGACTAGGGAAACCCTTGATTAGAGGAAAAACCCTAGTGGGAATGATGCCCAAAAAATAATGTACTAATCTAAATATTCCTTGTTAGAGGATGGATCCTATTAGGAGTCTATTACAATGATTAGTATAAAGAACCCCTGTTAGAAGACTTTGAATCCTTGTTAGGAGATTCTAACCCTATTAGGAGTTGTAGAAGGTAGCTGAGCCCACTATCCAAACAGCTTTAGGATCATATCAATGAACCACTATCCAATTGATCTCAGTACTATTCCTTTTAGAATAATAGATATGTGACAATCTTTCACTTCTTTCTTTGTCTAGTATGTCAGACTTCTTCACCTTTAGATCATGCAATCAAATTTGAAACTTTGTATCCATCAATAGTAACCCATAAGATCACTTACATGCATTAGCAGATTACTCTGCTCCTCTACTTTGCAATTCTCAAGTCTTCTCTACTTCTTGATCTCAATGATAGTCTTTAAAACTCAGAAAACATCTTTCCTTTATACTCAATATTAATTCCTTGAGTCGGCTCCATACTTTACCATATGTTAATTAAATAAAATACATATTTAATTAATTTTGTCAGCTCACAGTTATACCCAAACTTTCACATACGCGACTTTCATACCTATGCACTTGCTAACATCATCAATAGTTAGTGTGCTACCTCCAATTAATTGCACAACCCTTAATTCCAAATACAATGCTCTATATTGGTCATGCAACAAAAACTATTTTTCCAATGCTTTGTTTTCCTATGGTTCTCTATAAATCATCAATATCTTTGGTATGATGTCAATTTAGTTTTTGCGCACTTGCCCACATGTCAAATACATACTATAGTAAATGTTGGTAACTATGCATAAGTAGATGTGCAATGTAATGTACTTAATACACAAATCTCAGTTAGCTACTTTGTTTGTCTTATACAAACTTATTTCTATGTTGTCATCAATGACAAATAACATTATGCAATGCTCCCCCATAGTATTATCATTCATGCTAACAATCTCCCCCTTTGGCATTGATGGCAACATAGATGAAAAATATCTAGTTTGAAGAATACCAAGCCTTAATTGCAACACTTCTCCCCCATAGTACACACTTTCTCTAATATTTTTCATGTCATTCTCTCCCCCATTGACATCAATGTCAAAGATAGTACATAAAAGGTTTAATTGCTTGAGCATACAATAATCTATTAGCACAAGCACAAGCTGGTCTATTTCTTTTACAACTTTTTTATATGATTCTATAAACAACACAAGTGTCTAAAGACATTGTTGTATACCAATTATCAATCACTAAGAGTCCTTGCTGACTCTTCTCATTACAGATACTCCCCCATTGAGGAAGCATCAGCATTCAGCCTAGTCTAATAATGGTGCTATGTACCCTGGACTGATGTACTTTTGCATCTTCTACTCTAAGCTAGGTAGGGGCATAACCCCAAGCATACCTTTCAGGTACTCAAAGGTATCCTTTGGTAAGGCCTTTGTGAAAATGTCTGTAATTTTTTCCTTAGTATTAATGTACTCCAATTTGATTTCTTTCTCTACAACTTTTTGTTTTAGCACATGATACTTTATTGCTATGTGCTTAGTTTTAGAATGCAAAATAGGATTCTTAGACATGTTAACAGTACTTGTGTTATCACAGTAAATGACAATAGGTTCTATGAATGTAATTCCAATATCCTTCATTATCTACTTCATCCATATAGCTCGATTATAGTTGTTTGCTATTGCAACATATTCTACTTCTATAGTACTTTGTGAGGTACAATCTTGCTTCTTGTTGAGCCAAGTAACTAGTCTTTCTCCAAGGAAAAATGCTCCTCCACTCTAGTGCTTTTTCTGTCATCCCTATCTCCAACCCAATCAACATCTGTGTAAGTACAAAGAGTAAAGTCATTATTTCTATAATACCAAATGTCATATTCTGATGTTCCATTTAGATATTAGAATATCCTTTTTATTGCTACATAGTGATATTCTTTGGGATTGACTTGAAATCTTGCCACAATTCCAGCTACATTTGCTATATCTGGTCTACTATGAGTTAGATATTGCAATCCTCCAATCATAGATATGTACTTCTTTTGTTCAATAGTAGGCGTCTCATCTTTGCTTGATAACTTATGACTAGTTACCATAGGAGTTCCAAAAGGTTTACGATTTTCTAGACCAAATCTTTTTAGCAAATCTTTCAAATACTTGGTCTGAGAGATGATAATACCTTCTTTATTTTGAACAACCTATAGTCCCAAGAAAAATTTCATTTCTCCTATCATGCTCATCTCAAACTCATTCTTCATGTCTTCTAAGAATTTATTACTAGCTTCATCATTTCTACCAAAAATGATGTCATGAACAATTACAATAATTCTTAGCAACCCATCTTCTATTTTCTTCAAGTACAAGTTATTATCTTTTGTTCCTTTAGCAAATCCAAGCTTTTCTAATTATTTTTCCAACCTTTCATACTAGGTTCTTGGTGCTTGTTTTAATCCATAAAATGCTTTCTTTAGTCTGCAAACCATGTCACTCTCTTTTGTTAAAGGAATACCATCTAGTTGTTCAATCTAAACTTCTTCTTCAAGCTCTCCATTCAAGAATGTTGACTTAACATCCATTTGATATACTTTAAAATTCTTATTTTTTGCATATTCCAAGAAAATTCTAACTACTTCCATTCTTGCTACAAGTGCATATGTCTCTTCATATTCATTTCCTTCTTGTTGAAAGTAACCTTTGCATACAAGTGTTGCTTTGTTTCTTTTTACTTCTCCCTATTCATTCATTTTATTTCTGAATACACATTTTGTGCCAATCACATTTTTGTCCTTAGGTCTAGGAACTAATTCTCATGTGTCATTTTTAATTATCTACTAGAGTTCTTCTTCCATTGCTCTTATCCAATGATCATCTTTGATTACTTCATCTGCACTTCTTGGTTCTACTTGAGATATCAGACATAGTTCTTCATTAATATTGCTCCTTGTCATTACTCCTTTTTTTTCACTTCCTATTATCTGATTAGTAGAATTATTTCTCATCAAGTTCTTATTTGTGGTAGGAGTTGTTTCTTCAACTCTTATTTATGGCACTGTGCTCTATTCTTCTCTCATAACTTCAATTTGCACATTATTCTGCAAGTCATTGTTAGTCTTGAAAAATAACCCATTACTTCTATTAGTTATTCTAGAGTAGTCATCTCCATCCACTATCTTTTTCTTAGTGCCAAAATTTTCATCAATTTTAACATTTGTGCACTCTACTATAGTTAAAACATCTATAGCTTTACTTTTTAATGAGTAGCCAAGAAACATACTGTCATCACTCCTTGGATCAAACTTACCAATATCATCATCTCTTTTGATGTAACATTTGCTTCCAAATATCTTGAAATATTTGACTGATGGTGAGTGACCAAACCATAGCTCATAGGGTGTTTTGTCCATACCTCTTCTCATTTGCACTCTATTTAGTTTGTATACTATTGTATTGACTACTTCTCTCCAAAAGGTTTTTGGTACATGATTTTCAAATAACATAGCTATTGCTACTTTAGAAATTGACTTGTTTCTTCTTTCAACAATCCCATTTTGCTCAGGTGTATAGGGTGAGGATAGTTGTCTCCTAATATCATGCTCTTTACAATAGATATTGAATTCTCTAGAGGTGAATTCTCCTCCTTTGTCTATTCTTAAGCTCATGATTTTATCTCTAGATTCATACTCAACCAAAGTAAACAACAATCACAAAGAAATGCACATGCACAAATAAACTAGATATTTTGACTAGGGAAACCCTTGACCAGAGGGAAAACCCTAGTGGAAATGAAGCCCACAAAATAATGTTCTAATATTAATATTACTTGTTAGAGGATGGACCTTGTTAGGAGTCTATTACAATGCTTAGTACAAAAAGTCCCTATTAGAAGACCTTGAATCTCTGTTAGGAGATTCCAACCCTATTAGGAGTTGTAGAAGGCAGCTAAACCCACTATCCAAATAGCTTTAGGATCATATCAACGAACCCACTGTCCAATTGATCTAGGTACTATTCCTTTCAAAATAATAGATATGTGGAAATATTTCACTTCTTCTCTATCCAGTATGTCATACTTTTTCACCTTTAGATCATGCAATCAGATCCAGAACTTTGTATCCATCAATAGATTCCTTTGCTCCTCTACTTTGCAATTCTCAAGTCTTCTCTACTTCTTGATCTCAATGATGGTCTCTAAAACCCAAAAAAAATCTTTCCTTTATACTCAATATTAATTCCTTGAGTCAACTCCATACTTTACCATACATTAATTAAATAAAATACATATTTAATTAATGTTGTCAGCTCACAGTTATACCCAAACATTCACACATGCAACTTCTATACTTGTGCACTTGCTAACATCATCAGTAGTGAGTGTGCTACCTCCAGTTAACTACACAACCCTTAATTCCAAATACACTGCTCTATATTGGTCATACAATAGAAACTATTTTTCCAATGCTCTATTTTCCTGCGATTCTTTTTAAATCATCAATATCTTATGTATGATGTTGATTCAGGTTCTACGCACTTGCCCACATGTCAAATAAATACTATAGTATATGTTGGTAACTGTGCATAAGCAGATGCATAATGTAATGTCCTTAATACACAAATCTCAGTCAGTTACTCTGTCAGTCTTATACAAACTTATTGCTATGTTGTCATCAATGAAAAACAATGTTCTATAATGCTCCCCCATAGCATCAACATTCATGCTAATAGGTAGCTAGTATGTTTATTAAAAAGACTAACCTAAGAAAAATGAAGTTGTAAAGCCTAAAGAGACTCTTGCTCTAAAGGTCAAAGTTACTAGCGAGAAATGGGAATCAAAGAAGATGGATACTCGCAAGGTTCTTGAGCTTCAAAATAATGTTCCTAGGAAGTTGGGAGATAAGGTGTCAAAAGGGATCATTTTAGATGATAAGAATTATAAAGGTACTATAAATATTCTTGATAAACATAAGGAAAAAAAAGGTATGATTATTAATGTCCTATCTGATTCTTCTGTAGATATGCTTACTATTTAATCATGGGTCAGTGTTAAGGTCCCTTTGTTTGAATTATTAAGAATCCCTAAAAATTGAAATAAGGCCATAGCATGGATAGGAGGTGTCAATGAAAAGGTAAAAATGATTGTAATGAGAGTCATATTCCTAAGGATAGTAGTAAAGAAAAAGTAGAGGAAAAAGTAACTAAAGTGGTTGTCTCTCAAATTCCCCAAATGTTTTTGGATAGTTCTATAAATTAGTGTTTGGGAAATGTTGAACCATTTTTCCTAAGTATTCTGGTAAATGATAAAACACTAAAAAACTACATGATTGATTCTAGTGCTTCTAATACTATTATGCCATTTAAAATAATGAAAGGATTGGGCCTAAATTTTGATACCACTTAGGGAAGATGATGTGCTATGGACAAAAGAAAAGTGACTATCATAGGTACTATTAATTCTTTGCCATATAATTTGACAACTTATCCTGACAAAGAACTCACTATGAGTGTGTTGTTTGTTGATATTCCACCTCAATATGGCATGTTATTATCTAGAAAATGGAGTGTTTCCATGTGTGGGAGTTTACAATGTGACGTGTCATATGCCACTTTCCAAATTAATGGGAATCTAGTAAAGGTAGATAGAGAACCTAAGAGTGTACACATGATTGAAGAAGAGATAAAGGATGATATGACAAATTTTGTGGATACAAATGTTAATGCATTCCGAGCTGAGGTTTTGATTTTGAGAAAAGATAAGCATAAATTATAGATGGAAGTAGAAGCTGATACAAAGATAGACAAAGGTGATTTATGGAGTCTCTTTTTTTATGGTATCTGCTACAAAGATGGATATGGTGCAAGTATTTTATTGATTTCTCTTGCAAGGGTAACATACAAATTTTCTTTTACATTGAGTTTTTGTTGTACTAATAATATAGAAAAGTATGAGGCCTTGTTGTTAAGACTTAGATTAGCCCACAAGCATGGGATAAAATGCTTACATGTTGTGGGGGATTCTGAGTTGGTTGTATCCCACATGAGAAACCTCTATGTGTCAAAAAATAAGAGATTAAAGCAATACATAAATGTTGTATGGGATATGATTGAATATTTTTATGCATTTGGGATAGTTTGGAAGGATACGACTAACAATAAAATGGTAGATTTGCTAGCAAACATAGCAATAAAGGCTGATGAAATTACATTTGCTAGTATATCCAAGGTTAAAGTCTAGACTAGGCCCTTTGTTCCTAACAATGTCTAGAACTGGTAAGTTTTTGAAGATGATAGGGACATTTTGAGATTTCTAAATTGTGAGAATATGTTGTCAAGTCAAGAATTTGATTGTGTAGCCTATGTAGAAAATATAGATGGAAGAGATAGTGTCTTTGGATAGGAGTTTGTACAATTGAAAACTAACAAAATCCCAAGGGGATTAGTTGTCTTAGAAATTATTTTTGATAATCAAGATAGGTCCAAAATGGATATTAAGGAATATAATGCAAAGAACTAGGAGGAGATAAATGTAGGAACTAAAGAGACTTTTAAGAAGGTGTATATTGGTAAGAAATTGTCTCCTAAAATGAGACATGCTTTGATTGGTCTATTTAGAAAATATAGACATGTGTTTGCATGGTCATATGATGACCTAAAATCTTATAGAGAAGATTTATTTTAGCATGAAATCCCAATCAAACTAGATGCTAAGCCTTTTAGATAGAAGTAGAGACCTATTAATCCAACTCTTGCCCCCAAAATGTAGGAGGAACTAGTGAAGTTAAGAGATACAAGGATCATAAAACCTATTAGGCATTCATCTTGGGTGTCTAACTTAGTCCCTATTAGGAAGAAGAATGGAGATATAAGGTTTTGTGTTGACTTTAGGAATGTCAAAATATATTCATTAAAGGATAATTATGGTCTGCCAAATATGGAGGCCATGTTGCAAAAGGTCATTGGTTCTAAGCTTATGTCTATGATGAATAGATTCTCGGGATACAATCAAGTAGTTGTTAAAGAATCAGAGTAACGTTTACTACTCCATGGGGTACATATGTGTACGTTAGAATGCCTTTTGGGCTTATTAATATTGGGGCTACTTTTCAATGTGAAATGGATGTGGCTTTTGCTGATATTATTGATGAATTATTGGTTGTGTACCCTATTCTAAAGATGGGAATGATCACTATGTGCATTTAGAGAAAGAATTTATTAGAGCCCTTAAGTATGGTAATTCTTTGAATCCTAGAAAGTGTAACTTTGGTGTTATAGAGGGTAAGTTGCTAGGGCATCTAGTTGGTAAACATGGAGTGAGGATTGATCCTAAAAGGGTAGAAGCAATAGATAGAATTTAGAAGCCTAAAAGTGTTAAAGGATTTCAGGTTTTTTTGGGAAAATTAACTTTCTTAGAAGGTTTGTGACTAATTTTGTAGAAATTAGTAGGCCTATATCAAATATGTTAAAAAAGGGATCTGAGATAAAGTGGGATGGAGAGCCTAGCATTACATTCTAGAAGATTAAACAAGCTATTAAGGATGCACCTATTCTTAGGGCACCTAATTATGATAAACTAATGCATATATTTTATTTTTCTTTGTTTCACACCATTAATGCAGTGCTACTATAGAAAAATGAAGAAGGCTATGAACAACCTATTGTATTTTTTAGCAAATCATTACAAGTAGCAGAATTGAAGTATGATATTAATGAGAAATAGGCATATGCACTAGTGAAGGGAGTGAAGACCTTTAGGTGTTATCTAATGGGAGTGATTGTTATTATATTTGTCCCTACTGCAACTATTAAGGACATCTTCTCACAAAAAGAGGTATCTAGTAGAAGATGTAGGTGGATTAACAGAATACAGGAATTCAATATTGATATTCAAATCACCAAACTGGTTAGAGGTCAGGGCTTGGCTAAAGTGATGACGAAAGCTAATTTAGAAGCAAATCAAATCAACCAGTGTGATGATAACTATAGGGATAATCTCTATGACATGGATACTTCTAACAAGTATAGGGGTGTAATTTATTATTTGCAACATATGATGTCCCCACTGAGATTTACAAATAATCAAAAAAGATCCCTAAGATTACAAGCTACAAGGTATGTTATAGTGCAGGGGTTAGTTATGGTGGAGGGATATGGAGGGAGTATTTTTGAAGTGTGTAGATGAAATCGATTCTAAGAAAATATTAAGGGATATGCATGAGGGTGTGTGTGGATGTCATTATATGGCCAAGACAATAGCTCACAAAGTTCTCAGAGCTGGTTTTTGGTGGTCAACACTTTTCACAGATGCTCATTAATTTGTTAAAAAATGTGATGCTTGCCAAAGATTTGGTGAGAAGCTAAAATTATCTAAAAATTTACCATTAAGACCTATTTAATTATAGGCACCATTTCAACAATGGGGAATTGATTTCATTGGTGAGATTCCAAACAAGTCTAGTGTTGGACATTCTTGGATTCTGGTAGCTACTGATTATTTTACTAAGTGGTTTGAAAAAATTCCTACTAAGAATGTAACAAGTAAAGTAGTGACTAATTTCATTTTGAATAACATTATAACCAAGTTTGGATGCCCACAGAAGATTGTAAGTGATAATGCCATGTGTTTTAGATCTGAAGAGTATAAAGAATTTTGTAAGAAATATGGCATTATAGAGTACACATCCTCACCTTACCATCCTCGAGGGAATGACCAAGTAGAATCAAGCAATAAGAGCATATTGAAAGTTATTAAAAGAATTATAGGAGAGAAAAAGAAGGCTTGGGATTCAAAATTTCCATTAGCTCTATGGGCCGATAGGGTTACTATGAACAAGGTCATTGGATGTGCTTTTTTTGATTTAGTTTATGGCATACGGGCTAGACTTCCACAAAAAAACTTAAAGGAAATGTATAAATTTTTTCAAATTTATGAAGATGATATTATTGATGAAATGTAGCTCAATATGGATGATATCTTGCAACTAGAAGAAACAAGAAGAAATTCATCTATTCAGAATGCAAAGTTGCAGTCACAAATGAAACATCCATATGGAAAGAGGGCTACTGAGAGGAAATCTGAAATAGGTGATATGGTGTTGATGTGAAATGCTATAATAGAAGATAAAGGCAAGCATGATAAGTTTGACCCAACCTATCTTGGCCTATATAATATTCATGATAAAAATGGTGAAGATTCATATTTTTTGAAGGATTTAACTGGAGGTATTCTTGAATTGTCAGTTCATGGACAATTCTTGAGGAGGTATTTTTCTTAAAATATCTTTGTTTCCATGAGCAATAGCCTAGGTTTTTTCCTGTACATTCTATAAATCCTTTGTGTCTTTTGTATAGCCCTTGTACATAGTGCTTTTCTTGTGTTTTTTCTCACTCAGAAGTTTTCATTCTTTATCAAGTGTGTGGTCTACTCTACCAAAGTTTATGGATTTTTGCATAGACACAAGTTCTCTATCATCCCCAGATAGAGCCACTAATGGTCTGATTTTCCACAATGCCAAAAAAAAATCCTAAATAGGTGTGAAAAATAGATAGGTTTATATATATTCTACATATCAAGATTTGATCTTTTCAAAATTAGTTAATCCTAACAAAAGCCTTAATAAAAACCAAGTTAGTGCCCTAAGTAAACCCTCTAGTTCGTGTGCCTTTTCTTTGAAGATCAAGCAAGAAAGTCATTTTTGAAAAGGCTATATATTTTCAAGAACTTTTTAAAAAAAATCTTTTGGCTTCTTTCTTTCCCTAAAATTTTCCTCACCATTAGATCTATTTAAGATCTATGGTAGTCATCTTGTCATTATGGAAACTTGCAGTCACTTTATCTCATGCGACATGGCAACCAAATAAGTTTTATACCTAGGACCCAACTAATATGAGCATACTTTTAATGTGTTTTTCCCACACCATCAAATATTTCTAGATCAATGGTGGTTTTTATGTCACCACCAAGAAAACAAAGATTTTCACCTGTAGCAACATGGTGACCTCCCACAAAAAAGAAAGGCAAAAAGTGAATATGATGCCAAAAGCTTTGCCTGTCATTAATGAACTATGTCAACACAACTAACTATTAGAGGCATCAAAAGAGAAATAAATATAGTTATGACTAGAGTATATATTATTTTCATGATGTCAAAATTTTTTAATAATTACGGTGGTCTCTATGTCACCACTGAAGTGTGCAAGAGTTTTGTTGATAGCAACATGGCAACCTCTTGGGAAAGTGAATCACGATGGGGCCTACTTTGAAGGTGGGCACTATATAATTTCTTTGTCATTTACTAAGGGGTGTCATCATTATGGAATGTTAGAAGGTTCATTAAAAGGGCATCCTGATGAGAATGTACCTATTTTCTCGGTGACTAGATTTCACAAAAAATACGGTGGTCGCTATGTCGCCACCAGAAATTATGAATTTTCACCGATAACAACATGAAGAATTCACATGAATTAAAATACAGTGGAGCCTGATTTCAAGAAATAGGACCAAAATGGTTAACTTTTATAAATTACTATGCTAGTATGTCAAGGTGGTTTGATGTCACATGCTACATAGATCCACACTCATAGAAAGATACATGTTGACCTAAGTCGTTAGATTGAAGATGAATCAACCATGGTTATTTTGTCACTATGGAGACTTGCTTGATGTTTAGTGCACATGACATGGTGACCAAAGAAAAAATAAAAGGACCCACCACTGTTTCATTAAAACCCTTGTGAAATACACAACTTCAGATCATAGATGAATCAACGATGGTCACTATTTCACATGTAGAAGTTGCTTGATGTTTATGCATAGTGACATAGCTAGAGTGTGATACATGTCCATGAGTGTTAGTAGGGCTAGAACAAGTTGCCAATAGTGAAAAGAAAATCTTATGTGAAGGAACTTGATTGGGTTGACTACCAACCTAAAAAACTAAAATTGAGTCATTCATGATTTTATCCCTAGATCATCAATTTTTTTAGAATCAATTGTGTATTTTCAAAATTAGAAGGTGTTGCCACCCTATTTCTCCTTACAGTTCATTTATGAAAAGTGAAGACTTTGCATGCAAACTAGAACTAGAGATATATTACAAAATTTTGACATTTCTTCTCTAAGCAAACAAATTTTAGGATTATAGAGCGCTGAGAGCCAGTTGAAGAATTTTTCCTTGCACGATTAAAATTGCAAAAGATTTCAGTATCCACTATTTTTTTCAAAATTTCAAAAAGGATAGCAAAGAGCCAAGCAAGTATCTAGATCCATTAGATGGTGAAGAAAAATGGTATTTTTGTTTACTAAGTAAACATGCCTCCAAAAAAAAAATTTCATGAAAGGTAGATTATGTAAGTAGAAATATACATGATGACCTTCTTGAATTGTTGCCTGAGTCTACAAACAAATATGCCCAAACGAAAAAACTAATTTCTATAAACCCTAGGCTCAAGATTGTGGATGGACTATATGATAGAGGGAATTGGGTTAGAGATGCTACCACCACTAAAATAGGGCTTCATCTTTTTAAGAAGTGGTTCTCAAAAAGAAAATTGTTTGCTCCACATAGAAACATTTGGAATTTTGATTTGGGAAAACTAGTGGTCCCTAGTGTTTATATGGATCCTGACCTGCTAATGATCGTTCCCAAAATTATGACCTAGCAACCAGCGTAGTGAGAATAATGGATGGTGAATGCCTGGTAAGAATAAATTTTGAAGAAATTCAAGAATTTTTTGGTCTAGAACCATTTTTAGATTATCATGTACCCATTGACCCACCAAGACTAGAGAAAGAATACTTATCTAAGAAGGATAAGATTAGGCAAGGTGCACTGAGGGGACATATAGTTACAATTGAAAATTTTCTAGTAGTCACAACATCTACTAAGGAGCCTTTAAAAAAGAATTTTTCACTTCTAGAGCCATAGAAAAATATATGACTCTGTGTAGGGTTTTTGGTGAGGATAAGGAAAATTTAGTGCCAATAAAATTTATGTATATGTTGATTCAAATTTCCTCTTTTGGTGTTGATATTATTTTTGATTTTGCATCCTATTTAGTAGAGGAAATTCATATAGGGTTAGTTGGAATTGTGAAGGGCATGGTGGAAAAAACTTTTGGCCATTATTCATTGTTAATGCACATGTTCCTATTGAAGGGGGTTGCATTATTCAAAAATGAGATGGTTTTAAACTGAAAGTACAAAGAAGAAGATCTGGTAGTCTACTTGTGGAGTGCAAACATGACCTCGGATGCAGGGGAGGCTAGATTTTTCAAGTTTGATAGGTACTTTGCATCAAGGCTAAGATGCCTCATATTAACGAACAATCCTAGAATCCCCAAGGCATTGATGGATTTTATTAGACCCATGGATAATCCTTCTAGTTTAAAAGTATCACATAATTGGGTCGATATCATACCATACTCTGTTTCAACTATTTTAAGGATTTATAGTTTCCAAGGGACTCCCCATGTATTGTCCTACTAGGTGCCTTTGAAGGTAGGGATAGCTAAGATGTTGTGGTAATTAGGGATATTAGAGGAGGCATATTTGGTTAGAAGAAACAAAAGCTCAATTTTTCCCACTTTTACTATAGCTCATCATTTTATAATCACAAAAGGTAGTTGGTTATTCTTGTATAAATTCCTAGACTAGTACAAGATGGTTGTGTTTCACTCCCATTTTTGTGATACTGAGGGATTTTTTGATATGTTTAGACTAAGAGTTAAAGTTGGCTACAAAAAACATCAACCTTACTTCCTTGAGGATATAATAAGGAATGAGTTCTCTTTGCAAAGAGAAAAAGATCAAGAAGGAGAAATACAGAGGTTTTTCTAGAGCTTTGGAATTCATCCATTGTTTTGATAATAATTACAAGCCTCTTGCTAATGCAAAAATAAAGGCAGACAGATTGAATAAACTCATGACTATTTTTCCTAAAATCATGGAGGTCATGAATGAAATTATTCTTTATTAATTCTTTTCCAAACAAAGCCAAAGAGGTCATGAGGAGATTATCTTTTACTCCCACAGTAGGATCAGGGCAATTGATCATTCAAAAGAGGCCTAGCTACAATGTGATCCAAAATAAAACAACCACTATAGACAAAGGAAAATAGATTATAGGATCAACCAGTGTAGTTCTTGAGGAAAGACCTGATGAGCCCTCACCCAAGAGGCATAAAATAATAAAGGAACAAACACCTCAGATTGAGGAATATTCATGTACACAATTCCCATTGCAAGTAGGAGATGAACAACTTGTTAGGGAGTAGATGGAGCAATTGGGATCTCAAGGGGGAGTGTTCATCACTAGGCCAGTTTTGTCAGGTTTAATAGGTACTTTGCATCAAGGCTAAGATACCTCATATTAAGGGACAATCCCAGAATCCCCAAGGCATTGATGGATTTTATTGGACCCATTGATAATCCTTCTGAATTGAAAGTATCACATAATTGGGTAGATATCATACCATACTCTATTTCAACTATTTTTAGGGTTTATGGTTTCCAAGGCACTCCCCATGTATTTCCATATGAGGTACCTTTGAGGTAGGGATTGCTAAGATGTTGTGGTAGTTAGGGGGATTGGAGGAGGCATATTTGGTTAGAAGAAATAGAGGCTCGATTTTTCCCACTTGTATTATAGCTCATCATTTCATAATCACAAAAGGTGGTTGGTTATTCTTGTATAAATTCCTAGACCAATACAAGATGGTTGTGTCTCACCCCCATATTTGTGATACTAAGGGATTTTTTCATGTTTGTGAGTTCTCTTTGCAAGAGCATGAGATCAAGAAGGAGAAATGGAGAGTTTATTCTAGATTTTGGAATTCATCCATTATTTTATTGATAATTACAAGCCTCTTGTTGATGCAAAAATAGAGGCAGACAGATTGAATAAACTCATGACCACTTTTCCTAAAATCATGGAGGTCATGAATGAAAAGAAATTATTCTTTATTAATTCTTTTCCAAACAAAGCCAAATAGGTCACGAGGAGGTTATCTTTTACTCATGCAGTAGGATCAGGTTAGTTGATTATTCAAAAGAGACCTGGCTATAATGTGATCCAAAATAAATGAACCATTGTAGACAAAGGAAAATAGTATATGGGATCAGCTAGTGTAGTTCTTGAGGAAAGAGCTGATGAGCCCTCACCCAAGAGGCAAAAAATAATAAAGGAACAAACACCTCAAATTGAGGAATATTCACCTACATAGTCCCCATTACAATTAGAAGATGAATAGCTTACTAGGGAGCAGATGGAGCAATTGGGATCTCAAGAGGGAGTGTTCATCATTCAAGTAGAATTAGAAGAGTGAAATCCATAGGAATCCCCAATGCCAAGCCTTGAGTTAATAGTGGTAGAATATAGGGGAAAGGAGATGGACCCTGTGATGGAACAAGCCAGCCATAATTTCATCTTTGATGATAATTTTGGCAAATCCCAAACCTTCTACCAATTTTTTTGGAGAACAAATATGAGAATATTTGAATAAAGATGTAATAAGTTGAAAATAGAGAATCTAGAAATGGAGGAATCATATGTGCAAAATAAAATAAGGAAGAGATGATACAAGAACTCAAGAACATGACCCCTGACAAAGGGAGACAAATGATAAAGGCATCCAGTGTTTTGTTGCTAACCAATTAAGATATTGTAGATTCTTTTGTTTTTAACTCTATTGGAGACAAAATGAGTATAGAAGATCAAGGGAAGAAGGAACTAAAAGGTGCCGAATTTAGTGAGGACTAGGATACATTAGTCATTTGGTCAGTAAGGAAAGGATCTAGGACTGGCTCTTCCCAACATGATGATATCGGGTTGATAGGCAACCTAATTGTGAAAAGAGTTGAAGAAACCACTAGTTTAGAAGCTTCAAATCTGGGTGTTGGAACAACCCACTTTACCTTAGCCACAACTCTAAGAGATGAAAAGGAAAAGTTAGAATTACAAGACATGTATGAAATTTTTTTGGATGCATACAATAAAGAAGTTCAAAAAAAAATTGAACTTGAGAATAAAGTGATGGGACGGTCCACTAGTTCAAGAATCACTTACCATCGCCCACTAGTGGAGCAATTAAATCCACTCCTCTCATTGAGATTCTTGATACACCACAAAGGCCATAGTATTATACTGCTGAAGATTTTGAAGAAGAAAAGAGAAAATTGTGGGCATTACATGTACAGCTGAATGTACAATATGAAGATAAGCTAAGAAAGGCCCTCATGTTTTTAGTTTATAAAAATTATTGGCCCTCATTTTATGAGCAACTAGTAAAGATAGTATACATATGGGATGAAATAAAGGTAAATGATGAAGCCTTGAAACCAATTGTCAACAAGTGGAGTAAGAGGAGAAAAGAGGTCATGTTTTTATGTTTTTCTATCATCAATTTATCACATGATCATATAGAAAAGACTTATGATGTTGCCAATGATCTTTTAGAATTTGATGATAAAAGAGTTGAGCTATAGAGGAGAATTGTCAATTTCCTATACAAGCACAAGAGTGTTAAATTTGATTTGTTCCCATATGCTTTGTGTAAAAAGAATAAATTGAAAATTAAGGAGGAATGGGCCCAAGAATTAGATGACCTATTTTGTTTAAGGATGAATAGAGTCATAAATGAAAGAGGAAATGCATGCTAGGCAGCTACTACTAAAGAAATTGTAAAGGTTCATTCATTCTTTGATTTTTTAAAGCAATATTTTATTTAAATTGAGAATATCATTAAATATTTGATTAAGAAACAACATGATGTTCTACAATTTAATTGTCTAGATGACACACTTTTTGACAAGTGGATGGCAGATATCACTCATGATGAGCAGCTAGAAGATGTTGACACTGATGATGATGAGGAAATGGAATAAGATGAGGTATAGATAATTGACACATCAGCGAGAGATCAAAAAGAAGAAGAGGACAAAGGTAAGAAACCAATTGTAGTTGCCACAATAGAGATCCAAATTGATGACTTGGTAGATGAGAAAATAGATGTAATTGTTGTCTTATCAGTTCATGATGATATACATGGAGAGCCTCGAGTGGAAGTTAGGTTGTAGCAAAGAAAGCCAGATATGTCACAATCAATCCAATTAGCTACAACTTTCGAGGAGCAACAATAGTAATAAGGCCAATCATCAATTTTTTAACTCACAAAGAAATGCAACAAACGATGTAACAGAAAATGGTCCCACCAAAAGGTGTTATGATGTAAAAAATTTCTTGTTGCACATTTCTTTTTCTTTTGTGATAGTAGTGATGTAAATATTTTGTCTTAAGGAAAACTATCAGTTCTCTATCCCTAAAGCTTGTTGCATCTCACCCTATATAAGTGAGATCCCAAGGTGAGAGAAGGGGTCCATAAATTTTATAATTTTTCCTTGTTCAAATATGCAGTCAGTCCATTTTTATGTGTAGTCTTCTGAGTTTACTTTTAGGCTTTGTAATCTCTTGATGTTTTCATTGATAACAAAATTAGCAAGATATTCTGATTTTTATTGAGTTTCTATTAGTTATTGTATCAATCTTTTCAAAGGATAATATAAAAGGAAACTTACATTACATCTGTAATATCAATTTTTGTCTCCATTTTATGAATTTGTTCACTTTGAGATCAATTAAATAAGGTTTAATTGATTGAATACAATCTGGATAGGTTGTATATTGATTCTATTGTTGCTTTTAATTTAAGGAATTAAGGAAGTGCTTTAGTGAATCAATAAGGTTTGTGAGTTTATAAGAGGGACATTTTATAAGAATGGAAATTGATGATTATAGTTGATATAATTCATTTACAAGTTATTTGAATTAGATCCCCTACTGATGGTTGACTCTGTGCAACAATGGATAAGGCATTGATCATATAAATCAGAGACAAACTAAAATAAATTTTGCTAAATGTATCCAATTTATATTCAAATCTAAATCAAATCAAATATTGTATCAAGTACATAAAGGTGGTCATCATCTAATCTGTGGGAATTTATGAGTTATTGTTAGCTATTGTAGCTCATCTTTGTTTCACATATATTAGAAAAATTGGACCACATCTATTTTTTCTAGGGATTAAGGGTAAGAGTCAAGAAGATATTTTAATCCCTAAGGTACTTCCACCTTGGTTTGGTAGTACCAGAAGTGTAGTAAGCAATTGTACTTTATGTAGTTGGCCTAGAGACATAGTTTAATATGCTAAATATGAGCACTAGCTATTGTATACAATTGGTTAATTGTGTGTTGTCTTTGATGTTATAGAAATACCATATCATTATCAGTCGATATATTTTGAGCTCACTCAGGTAGTGAAGATAGTTCTTAGTGTTTACAGAGCATTCGTGTGTTTTCCTAGTTCAGAAGCCAATGTCTATCGAGTTCACTCGAGCGTCAAAAGAAAAGTTGTACAAAGTGAGTTGTAATCAAGCTCACTTGGGTAATTAAGGAAAGATAGATGGAACCACTACTAATTGAGCTCACTCAGTTGCCAAATGATTTTCATAAGTTTGTAGTGTTAACCGAGCTTCTTTTGGTTAACAAAGGAAATCATTTCAGATTTAGTTTCTACCAAGCTCGGTTGGCTAACAAAGGATTTTATTATTTTGTTGTATTAAGCTTAATTTATTTATTTATTGATTCCAACTGACTAAAGTAATGAATATTGATTATTCTAAGTTGTACTTGAGCTGACTTGACAAAGTGGAAGATATAAGTATAAGGTCAAGTTGTGATTTCAAAGCGTGAGTATGTATGAAATGAAGATGTTATTGAAGATCTAATGATAAGTAGAACAAAAAAATTTGAAGGATAAGTAGAATATCCTTGTGGAGAAACAAAGCCTTATTTGATCAGGAAGGATCAAGTACAAGCCAAAACAAAGATCTAAAATCAGCAAATTTAGTTGCATTCAAATCAGGTCATCTCATTGTTACTCACTAACCATTGTAGCAGTGATCTAAATCTCCTAGCAGAGTTGGCTTAACAATTATTTTCAAATCCTCTAACAAGGTGGCAATTACATTGAATTGTTCTCAAGACCTCTAACAAGGCCACTCCTAATAGGGTGATTAAACACCTAAAATTGTTTTTTGTAACCTTTAATAGGGTTGGCTCCTTACAAGGCTCACTTTAGAAGAGTGAAAATAAGTAACTAGTTGCTATTGGTGGTTTTTCCCAAATTGGGTTTCCACATTAAATCCTGGTGTCAAATGTGTTCATGCTATTTTATTTTATGTGTTTGCAACTAAGTTAAAGTAATGGTAATAGCATCTAAAGGTTTATATGATAATCATTTACCAAGCTAATCTAGTTATTACCGAGTTATAGCATTTTGTGTGTTTACCAAGCTTCAACAGTATTTAGTTATCTATTTACATTTTGTATTGACATCTAAGGGATCTGAGATTTATTTTTGTAGCAAATGATTCAACCCTCCCCTCTTAGTTACACCTCATATATTTTCAACAATTAGTATCAGAGCTTTTGGTGCTTGCAGAGAAGGTTTCAAGGACCTAAGCTAAAGATTAGGATGTCTTACAAAGGAGAGATTCTCAAGTTGAATAGAGACAATTTTGCAGCATGGTAAGGACTTGTGAGATTACATCTGGCTACCATTAGTGATTTAGGTTGCAAGTATCTTCATGTTGAATATAAGACTCCCACTAGACCATTATCAGTTGAAGACATTTTTGAAAAGAAGAATCATAATATCATGATGACTGACATTACATCTGCTCTCAGTTATGCTAAATTTGATGAGGTAAAAGATTGCAAAATAGCTTTTGAAATGTGGAACAAACTGAAAGATATCTATGGAGGAGATGGAAATGTAAGAAGAGCCAAAGCATAAAGCCTTAGAGGATAATTTGATGAAATGAGAATGAGAGAAGATGAACAAATTGAAAAATGTGTGGAAAAGATCAAGGCCAGTGTAAGTGCAATCAAAGAATCTAGAGGAGACATTAAGAAGGAATCTGTTGTAAGTAAAGTTCTCATAACTCTTCTTCCTATTTATGCAATTAGAGTATCTGCTATTCAAGAAATGAGATGTGATCCAACTAATAAATTAGGCTTGGATTCTCTAGTTGGAAGATTAACAATTTTTGAATTAGACAATTATGATAAGTATGTTCTTGCTTCAAAGAATATTGAATCTACATTTAAAGCTAAACTCTCACTCAAAGAAAAGGGTAAAAAGTCAACATCTAGTCAATCAAGAAGTGGAGAAGATGGATCATCAGAAGAAAGTTCAGACAGTGATCTTGAAGTTATTGAAGCCCTACTTGCAAGAAAGTATTCCAAAGGAAGAGGAAAGTACAAAAGGAAAGTTCCTCTGATCTGCTTTCCTTGTGAAGAAGTTGGTAACATTGCTACTAAATGTCCAAACAAGGAAATCAAGGATGAGAAGAAAAGTAACAAGCATAAAGGCAAGAAGGACTCCAAGAACTACAAGAGCTTCAAGGAAAAAGGTAAGAAATCTTGTTTTATAGCTAAAGATTCTGATAACAGTGAAGATGAAATGTTATATATTGTTGTGAAAGATAAATCTGATGATAAAGGAGATAAGATGGCACTTATCTCTCATGTTAGCAAAAATGATATATGAATTATTGATAGTGGCTACTCACATCATATGACTGGTGACAAAACAAAATTTGAGCATATGGAATATTATGAAGGAGGTAATGTAAGATTTGGAAACAATGAACCTTGTAACATAAAAGGAAATGGATGCATCTTGTTGACCAAAGAACTTGTATGTGACAATGCTTATTGGGTTGAAGGACTAAAGAATAATCTACTGAGTGTGGCATAACTGAATAACATTAGATTCAAGGTAGAATTCATGATTGGACAGGCCAAACTGTTGGATAGGAAAGGAAATTTGGTTGGATTTGGCAAGCAAACAAAAGGTAATCTATTTTATCTTGATCTCAACGATTGTTCATGTTTTATTGCTCAAGTAGAGGAAATTTGGTTATGGAACAAAAGGCTATGTTATGTGAATTTTGATAATCTAGTCAAAATAAGAAAGCATAAAAGAGTAAGAGATATTCCTAATTTGAAGAAGCCTGGCATGGGTCTATGCAAGAATTGCCAAATTGGTAAGATGGGAAATACTAGCTTCAAAAGAAAAAACTATCAATCAAAAGAAGTCTTGAAAATTGTTCATAAAGATTTATGTGGACCTAATGGAATAGAGAGTTATAGTGCAAAAAAAATTCATTCTTTTTGTTGATGACTACTCTAGAATGATGATAGTAATGTACTTAAAAGAAAAATCAAAAGCCTTTCAAAAATTCAAGTGGTACCTGGCAAGAGTAGAAAAAGAAACTAGAAAGAAGTTGAAATGCTTAAGATTAGACAGAGGTGGTGAATTCATCTCCATGAATTCAATAATTTATGCATTGAAAGAGGAATCAAAAGACAAGTATTAGCCCCTGGTACACCATAGAAAAATGGTATAGTAGAAAGAAGAAATAGATCTATCATGGACTATGCAAGAACACTAATGATTGAAAAGAATGTTTCTCTTAAATACTGGAAGGAAGCTATCATCACTATAGTTCATACCTTGAATAGAGTTTAATTGAAGAAAGATTCAAAAAAGACACCTTATCAGCTATGGTATGGCTACAAACCTAATGTAAGTTACTTAAAAGTATTTGGCAACAAATTCTATACATTGAAAGAATCTAGAAAAGGAAAATTTGATGTAAAATGTGATGAAGGCATATTTCTAAGATACTCCTATAGAAGTAAAGCATATAAATATTTGAATTTTTCTACTCACAAAATTATAGAAAGTGCACATGTCAATATTGATGAATTTACATAAAAGAGTGAAGAAGAAAGCAACAAGGAACTAGAAGATTACAAAAGATTTGTTTACTATGAACCTGATACTCTACCAAATCTATCTGAGAGGAAAGAAGCTTCATCTACTGAGTCCCTAGAAACTCCAATAGTTACCTAGTTCCAACAATGTGACCTGAGCTGCAAAGACCTAAGTCATAATCATAGGCTACCAAGCTAGTTCAAACCGAGCCTGATGGACCCAAGTCATAGACAAAAGGACCTGAGCTTGAAACTAAAATTCAAGAAGAAGGTGGAAAAACTCATTCAAAGACCAAGGAGCCTATGTTAGCAAGATATGTTAGAAGACATCATGCACCTGATTAGATCATTGGAGACAAATTAGATGGAACAATGATAGGAAGCAAACTAAAAGGTACATGTTTACTTGCTAAATTTGAACCCAGAAGTGTTAAGGATGCTCTGGAAAATGAAATTTGGATTGAAGCAATAAATGAAAAAATAAAACAAATAGAAAAGAACAAAACTTGGACTCTTGTTCATAGATCCAAGGATAAAAATGTAATTGGTACAAAATGGGTATTTAGAAAAAAGCTAAATGAAGATGGAAAAGTTTCAAGAAACAAAGCAAGATTTTCATGCAAAGGTTATTTTGAAGAAGAAAGTATTCGCTATGTTGAGACTTTTTCTCTTGTAGCAACAGTAGAAGGTGTTAGAACTTTACTGGCATATGTAGGACATAGAGGATTAAAATTATATCAAATGGATGTTAAATCTGCATTCTTAAATGTAATTCTTGATGAAGAAGTTTACATTGAACAACCAGAAGGCTTTGTAGATCCGAGTAGAAGAGACATGGTTTGCAAGCTACACAAAGATTTATATGGTCTCAAAAAGCTCCCAGAGCTTGGTATGAAAGACTCAATAATTACTTGGTATAGATTAGTTTACAAAGGACTAATGATAATAATAGTTTGAATATCAAGGAAGGACCAGATAAGAAGATTGTGTTGGAAGAGATATTTGTTGATGATACTCTATTTATAGGAAATGATGAGCTATGCAAAGCATTCTCAGAAGAAATGAGTAAAGAATTTCAAATGTCCATGTTTGGTGAAATAAAATTCTTTTTTGGATTGCAAATATAGTAGAACAAGAATGGTATCTACATCACTCAATCTAAGTATATCAAGGAGATACTGAAAAAATTTGGAATGGAAGATACAAGAGTAGTTGGAACACCTATGTCTACTGGACATAAGCTTTCTAAAAATGATGATTCCAAAGAAGTAGATAAGACCACATATAGATCAATGATTGGAAAATTGTAGTATGTAGTACACACAAGGCCTGATATTGCTCTAGCAATTGGAATAGTGGCAAGATTCTTAGCAAATCTTAAGGAAAATCAAATGATGGCAACCAAGAGAATCGTGAGATATTTGAAAGGTACTAAAGACTATGGTTTATGGTATAAAATTGGAGGCAATTTGGACTTGAAAGTATTTACTGATGTTGATTGGGAAGGAAGTCTTGATGACAGAAAAAACACTAGTGGTGGAGCATTCTTTCTTGGTAAAAGACTAGTATCTTGGACAAGCAAGAAGCAAAATTGTACATCTCAATACATAGCAGAGGTAGAATATGTAGCAACAACAGTCAATTGTTCTAACATTGTTTGGTTCAAACAAATGTTGGAAGGAATGGAGGTAGAAATCAAAGATCTAGTTGTCATATATTATGATAACACTAGTGCAATCAACATATCAAAGAATGCAATAGTGAACTCCAAAACGAAGCATATTGCTATAAAATATGACTTCTTAAGAGAGTTAATGTATGATAAAGAAGTCAGGTTGGAATATGTGAATATAAAAGAACAAATTGTAGACATATTCACCAAGCCATTACCTAAGGATGCATTTATGTATCTAAGAGTTAAGTTAGGGGTCATTCCCCTATTTAAAATTCACTAAATGAAGTTTAGTGAATGCATCAACTAGAACTTGTTGAAGATCAATAAGTTGGTGCAAATTTGGCAAGGGCGTATTGTAGATGAATCAGTACTTAAGGTACATTGGTATTTATAAAATTATTGTCTTTGGCATGTGTTGTCAAAGAGAGAGAAGTTTAATGTCATATCTCTAAGAAATTTTTGGAACCTAAATAAAGTAAGGAACCAGAGAGGGAGAAGTTTTCCAAAGAAGAACTATTCTAAAAGAGGGAAAATGTTCTGAATGAGCTTGGTAGTAGCTATTGTAGATAGAATCTAGTGAAAGGAAGAGCTCACATTGACAAAGGAAGAGCTCAAATCTAAAATCCAAAATTTCATTGTGCTATGACACGTTGTGTTGCCATCAATGCCAAAGAGGGAGATTGTTGAATACAATTGGTTAATTGTCTATTATCTTTGATGCTACACAAATGTCATATCATTATCAGTCATTATATAACAAGCTCACTTAGGTAGTGAAGATAGTTCTCAGTGTCTATCGAGCATTCCTGTGTTTATCGAGTTTAGAAGGCAATGTCTACCGAGTTCACTCAGGTGTCAAAAGAAAAGTTGCAAATAGCGAGTGTTAATCGAGCTCACTTAGGTAACGAAGGAAAGTTGGATGGAACCAGTGTTAACCGAGCTCACTCAATTACCAAAGGATTTTCATAAGTTTCTAGTGTTAATCAAGATTCTATTGGCTTACAAATGAAATCATTTTGAAGTTAGTTTCTATCGAGCTAGGTTAGGTAATGAAGAATTTTTCTTCTTTTTTTGTATAAAGTTTAATTGATTTATCTATTGATTCTAGCCAACTAAGGTGATGAGTATTGATTATTCTAAGCTATATTTGAGCCAACTTGACAAAGTGGAAGATATAAGTATAAGGTCAAGTTGTAATTTCAAAGTGTGAGTGTGTATGAAATAAAGATGTTATTGAAGATCGAATGATCAACAGAAGAAGAAAATTTGAAGGATAAGCATAATATCCTTGTGGAGTAGCAAAGCCTTATTCAATTAGGAAGGATCAAGTACAAGCTAAAATAGAGATTTGAAATCAAAAAATTTAGTTGCATTCAAATTAGGTCATCTCATTGTTACTCTCTAACCATGGTAGCAGTGATCTAAATCTCCTAACAGAGTTGGCTTAACAGCTATTTGCAAATCCTCTAACAAGGTGGCAATTCCATTGAATTATTCTCAAGACCTCTAACAAGGCCACTCCTAATAGGGTGATTAAATCATTTAATAGGGTCACACCTAAAAATGTGTTTTTTAGACCTTTAACAAGGTTGGCTCCTAATAGGGCTCACTTTAGAAGTGTGAAAATCAGTAACTAGTTGCTATTGGTGGTTTTTCCCAAATTGGGTTTCCACATTGAATCTTGGTGCCAAATGTGTTCATGCTATTTTCTTTTATGTGTTTGCAACTAAGTTAAAGTAATGGTAATAAAATCTAAAGGTTTATATGATAATCATTTACTAAGCTAATCCAATTATTACCAAGTTACAGCATTCTATGTGTTTACTAAGCTTCAACAGTATTCAGTTATCTATTTACATTTTGTATTGACATCTAAGGGATCTAAGATTTATTTTTTTAGTAATTGATTCACCCCTCCCCTCTCAATTACTCCTCTTATATTTCCAACACTAGCTACCTCTAGGTATAATAAATTTTGTTGCATGCTGGTAATAATAATCACTGCTAAATCAGGAGCCAACAAGGTCCATGAATTCAAAGTTCTCTTGTTGAACCAGACAAGCTTTTGTGGCTCCTTCTTCAATAGTATTTGCACGTTCCAGTAAATGTGGAAAGTCTATCCTTTTGTTGGCTTCCAACCAAGTTAGATGTTGGATTTGGCATCCCCTTTATAGAAAAATTTATGGATTCTTCTTGCCAACTATAACTTTCTTGACAACTTCATCAATCACCAACACCTCGGGATGATCGAGAGAACCTTGCTCATGTGATTTTAGTAATGACATGAATGCACTATCTACCTTAACATACTATTCATAAAATTCTGAATTGAGAAATTCTTTATTGTTTATGAGAAACTCCTTTTCAATCTCTATGGTATAACATTTATGAATATTGTATAGAAGTTCATGACCTTGAGACCCAAATACATCATTTTTAGCTTGATTAAATTTTGTGTGCATGTCCACTTTTATAACATGATTATTTTGAACCTTGGAAAAAACATTATACTTCCTTATATTTTCATCACTAGCCTTCAGAGATTGCACAATCCAAATATGAGAGTTACCTTCTATGTCTTCTTCCTTTTCTTGGGAGAGAATGACAATCACTAACTTTGAATATATGATGCTTTTGTAATATCTTTGTTAGAAAGTAAAGTCCACCAAGATAATTGGTGGGAGGGTAGGAATCAGTTATCAGATCAACATAACTTTATCAACCTTATTCAACCTTATTCAACCTTAAGCATGTGAACAATATAATTAGAAACCATAGGAAGATATGCATACACAATAACACCAGATATGTTAACTAGGAAAAACCTCAGTGGGGATGGTACCCACAAAATGGTGTACTAATATAAAAGTTCCTTGTAAGAGGGTGGTAGATAGCCAATAAAATACATTTAATACATATCATTCCCTATTAGGATACTTTGAATCCTTGTTAGGATATTCCAACCCTATTAGGATACTTTGAATCCTTGTTAGGATATTCCAACCCTTTTAGGAGTTGTAGAAGGTAGAAGAGCCCACAGTCCAAACAACTTTAGGGAAATACCACTGAACACATTGTCCAACTAATCTATGTATTATTTGTTGTAGAATAATAGAATGCAGAATAACTTGAACTCCTTATTTTTCTTCTTGAGTAGACCAAACTCCTTTAGATCTCAATACTATATCTTCAAAATTGCTTCACATGGATCCTTTTGATTGCTTACACACATTTACCAACTTCACATATTACTTGTACAATTTACAGTTGCACAACTTACTCATACTTGCATATTTCACCATAAGGAAAATAACCTTCCTTTGTACCATATCCTCAAAATAATTCTTTGAGTTGGCCTTGAGGCTATCGGAAATTTAGATAAGGTAGACATTGTATGTTGGCATTTATGGCAACATATCTTCAGTATGAAGATGACAAAACTTGAGGAATAAGTTATGTCATTTATTCTTAGAAAATTGTCTAAGTACCACTCAGTTTATCTGGCAGAACATATAGTATTTTGATCATCGTAGTTCACAAAAGTAATATTGGCACATGCACACTTAAGGAGAGAAAGTATAGAGTATGATGATGATGTATGCATGTTTTTAGGTCAATATAGACAATACAAGAGTTATGGATAATTTACTAGTTACGACTGTATACAGGAAGAACAAAGCATAATAGAGAATTGGATATTTTTAGATTAATAAATTATTTTATTTTAAAAATAATTACTTAACTAATTAAGTATGAAATCATATATGTTAACCCTAAATCAATGAAAGCTAATAATTTATTTTGTAAAGTGTAATAATGTAGGAAGGCTGACTAGGCAGTAATATTTTAATTGTAAAGGTATAAAAGAAAGTTTGGGAATGCAAAGTTTTGTGGAGGAATATATGTGATGTGTGATATGAAAATTATGATATAAGATCAATGGAATTTGAATGGAGATAATGTTTTATATTAATTAGCAAAAGCAATATCAAATATTGAAGACATCAGTAGTAGTGTAAAAGAGGTTTTTGTATCTATCTCTTGTATTAAGGAACTACATTGTATATTGCATGTTTGGGAAACGGGCTCATCTTGCATACATTTTGTATTTGTATATAACAAATCCTAAAAGGAATAGGATCGATGCTTCTAAAAAGGCCTAATTCCTCTAACAAGGACCAAGACACTATATAGATGTAATAGAATCCTAACAAGGTCAATATTTTCACATGATACTTTTGCTTAGTGGATTATTTTTTGGGTATCATCCCCACCATGGTTTTCCCTTGGCCAAGGATTCCCTAGTTAACAAAATATGGTGTTATGACTTCCATTATTGCATGGTTATGTTTACTATAGGGATAACTTCAAGAAACCCCTCCCAAGAAAAATATGTAAAATGCTGGTGAATTCAACATTAAATATGCAAGAAAAAATTTCAATTGAGGGTGATTTTTTCATTCGAGACAAGGGAGAAAATTATTTTCTATTGGCAAAATTTTCCTTTCCATATCAAAATTTAATAATAACTGTGGCGAATTTTATTTTATTTTTTGGGTATGCAAATAGATGTAGGCAATTTTTTTTTTTTGGTCATAAACATTTTCGTAATGTAAGAGGCAAATTAATTATTTTATATAACACAAAATATTAATATAGTTCAATAATATGTTAGTTTCCAAAGAGAGATTATTTAATTTTTTTGTGAATTTATAGAGTCACAAGTGATCCATGGCCCACATGCCAAGTGTATATTGTACAATGTACATGTAGTATGCCAATCCATTAAGATTCAATTAATAATGTACCCTTTTTATTGTCAACTTAGTCATCACTTTTAATATTATCATTTTATGGGGAGAGGAATTAGTTTGGACTATTGATGTAATATAGATCAATGGCTTCAGTTCTATTTTGGGCCTAATTTTAAATGACATACCATAAAGTCTAAATCCTCCCAAAATTAGGACATGTGTCCCAAAGACCAAAAGATAAAATAGTTGGCTAAACAGGGATAGTTAGAGACACGCGTCAATAAAAAGGTAGGCGATGCTCAACCCGAGGAAAAATATTATTTTATTTTAAGGGTGAAAGAACATTGTCCAATAAGAAAACATTAGGGAAACACTTGCAAAAAATTTAAAATAATTGTGTTCTAAATGTAGATTACATTGGCGATTGGACCAGGATTTGGGACCAATTATGTGTAAACTAATAAATGATTAGCCTTGGATTTTGACCCAAATTATTTAATATCTCAGTGACATGGTTGACCCATATGTAGGTTTTATTTTCCAAATTTTGATTTCCCAAAGAGACGAAATAGCCAATTGTCAAAGATTCGCCACTAAAAAAATCACTGGTTTACTATTCAACATAATTAGTTTACTTTCATATACTATTTAACCCCTAAACCCCCTCACCCTCCCATTTCCTATTTCTAAAAAATTGGTAACAAAGCTTGGTTACTTAGAAGATGATTAATAGCTTGAGTAATATCTTGATGGATATGGAATAGTCATAGAAGAACCTAGAATTATATCTTGAGCAAATTGATATTCTCATTGAAGAAAGAGAAACTTTGAAAGAAAGATAAGAAGATGTTGAAGACTATATTGGAAAGATGAAAGACAAGATTAATCATCTCAAGTCCAAGAAAGATCCTAAAGATAAAATCAAGGATAACGACAAATTTTCAAGATTGAAGAAATAAAATGAGATCTTGAAGCATGAACTAAAGATTATTGATTTGAAATTGAGCCCAAAGAAAGATGATAGCAAAGTTGAGTCAGATCTAAAATCTAAATGTGGATCTTAGATCCAACCTTACAAAAGTTAAATCTAAACTTGAAGCTACCAATTACAATATGTAGAACTTGAAAAAAACAATACCATTGTGAAAGCCTAGACTAAGCAATAACTATAGAAGTTGTATTCTAGTAGTGAGAAGATTGATGAAAAAATGTATTTTTAGAGACTTTATGATAAGAGTGGTCTTGGATATTTTATTGGAGAAAAATTAGCTAAAAAATCTAAAGCTAGAAAGGAATCTAGTCCTAATATTCATCAGCTAATGCAACAAAAAGAAGATTTGAACAGGATTGATTCAAATCAATCAGTTGTCACACATAAGGAGACTAAACAAGTTGATCAACCTAAACAAGTTGATGAACCAAAGAAATGTGAGAAAATTGTGTCACCTAAACAAGTGAGATATGTCAAAGGTAGATGTTATGCATGTAATGAAGTTGGTCATTTGAAAAGGGACCACACATGTAATCCATTTAAACATGTTATTGATTTTTATTATTATAATTATCATGGGTTTGGTCATAGAGAAATAAATGTAAGAAACCTAAGTTTGATAACAACAATATAAATAGTAGTGTTTAGAGGCATTAACCCTAGAGGAATAAGATCTGAAGAAGGAAATAATAGAGAAAGGAACACATTGTGTGTTACAAATATAACAACTTTGTACATATAGCCAGAAATCATAGAGCACCTATCAACCAACTTGGACATATATTTAGGAACAATGCACTAGTATGCCAATTGTGTAATAACTTTGGTCATATAGTGAGATTTCAAAGAATGGATATGAGGAACATAAATAGGAATCCAAACTTCAAAAGAAAAATGAACATGAATGTCAGAAGAATAGATAGCAGCAATAACAATCAGAAAGGAAACTTATAAGAATATGTAGAAGAATTCAAAGAGGTATTTGTCAAAGATAAAGATCCATCTAGTTTACATATAGTGTTAGAAGAACAATCATTTTAAGCACTTGAAGGAAGATTGAAGTTAGCAATTGTATTTGATTCATCTTACTTGAATTAAGTACTTTAGATAAGAGATTGAGCATCAAAGAGGCATAAATGATGTTAAAGAGAGAGTTAAGGTTTGTGAAGTTAATATGAGGTACAATATGATGTATGGAAGTCATGGTTAAGAGCACACATGATTTGGAGATCATATGTGAGTGCACAAAATAAATTGAGTTGCCTAGTAAATAGAAACAACTTTTTGGTGATTACATACTTACACAATTAATGCAGCAATGAATTGAAAGAAATTTAAGGATCAAGATCAATAGATGGAGTATGATTTTATCATGCAAGAGAAAACAATTTATTTGGAGAGAATTTAAGGAAAAGTTTAAAATGTTTAAATCAAGTGCGAGCATAAGAAACCCTAGTTTTGTAAAATTGAGGTATTTATAAAATTGCGAAATTTTTATCTGTGAATTTGAGTTCAAAATTTGTGGTAAGCATGGATATAAGTTTGATTCACAATGTTGAAGATGACGAAAAACCTAAGGTCAAAGTTAACCCTATTCAACCCTTGGAGGAAGACCCTACAAAAGCATTTTCTATTATCCCAAATGGAGTTCTATATTTGGAAAATGTAAGAAGTTATCTTAAAAGTAAGTTTGAAACAATAGGAGAGGCAAATATATCAAAATAATTTGATCAAGTTTACAAACAAGAATTGACATTTAAAATTGGTTTTGAATACCTAGAACAAAATAAAATGATTAATTTTTTATTTTCACACAACTTTCACAATGAGGATTGGGTAAAAGATATATTGAGTAGGATTCATGATGGATAGTTCTAGTTAGGAGACAATATAGTAGACTACTCAACCAACTTGATTCATGAAGTAACTAGAATGTGTAATGAAGGATAAATTCCACTAAATGAAAAGAATGTGGAGAAACTTGTATTAGAAAATACCAAGTTTGGGTACAATGGGAGAGGAATTATGATAAGAAAGATAAAGAAACATGATGTGAGATTCATATGTAGGATCATGGAATCTAAAATATTTGCTAGTTCTAGAGAGGATGATATGCTAGCAAATTTTATATATGTAGCCTATAGGATGTGTCTAGAAAAATTAAGGGTAAGCATGTGTGAAATCTTGAGAACATAGTTGATAGAGAACTTGTAAATGATTAATAAAGTAAATAAAAGTTAGTTCATATTTAAGTCAATAATTAACTACATGTTTTTCCATTTAATTAAGATATTTCCATTCCTATATGTGACTGAATTGCATAACAAGGATGAGTACACTATTAAAAATATAACTAATTTTTATATAAGACTTCCAATTAATAATATTGAGAGTAGTGTGGATCTTATTGTGAAGACCTTTCAAGAAGAAATGAAACAAAGGTATAGGATCTCACCTTCAGTTGTGAGGAAATTAAAGGATGATATATTCTTTATGGTTGATACTGATTGTACTTACATAGAGCTAGTTGAATGAAGAATGATATATGTTGAACCACTTGGTTATGAGGTTATTGAGAAGCAAGTTGAAGGATATGTGGAAGTGATTTTAAAGTCATCAAGATAATGAGTTCAATAGGTTTTGAACCTATGAGGAAATTATGCAAGCAACTACTCAAGCTTATCTTGAGAAATACTCAAAGAAGAAGGTAGAGGCCACCATGAGGAAAATCATGGAGAAAGTAAAGATAACCCCAAAAGAAGTAGTTGTAGTAAGACAGACAATTACTAGAATAAAGTAGAGTGGTCAAGAAGGAATCATGTATGTGTTACCGCTAGCAACAAAAGGACCATCAGAAGGTATAACTACTAAAGAACCTAAAGGAGCAGTATCAACAATACCCTATGCTACATTTTCCCAGGTATAACCTACTGTGGTATTGTTGAGCTATCATTTTGTAGGATTCTTAACAATAGGAATCATTTTGAACTCCTCTCTTGAAAAGCTGATCTGGGATCAACTCCAAGGTTTTGGGTGATCTTGTGACCTACTGGAATCTTCTCAATAGAAGATAAATGTGAGTGTTCATGAGGAGGCCTTTTTTGGTTTGACCAATTTTAGATAAGATGTTGAATCTTCTTGCTATCTCAAAAAAGTAACCACACAAAAAATATATATATAATGAATACAATTTTAACTATGCAACTATATGAATTCCTAAATTAACCAAGTGTTTGTAAAAGCAACAATAAAGATAGGGTAATAATAATTTTAAGAAAATGACTTGAAAAGAAAATCCTAATGGACATAAGCCATGGAAACAACATGTTTGTGAGTTAATCCTTTGAAAATATTGGTAGGTAACCAATGAAAATAGGAGTAGTACTTCCTTTTGATGTAATCATCAATGGGAATTTAGTAACCATAAGATGTTTCACTTCTCATAAGATTGTAAGACCATGGAAAGTTTGCTTGTGCAAGACAAAAAGCTATGCAGGAACAATAGGTGATCTCTTCTCTAACTAAGTACGTAAGCTGAATTTATAAACACATGGCAAACACAAAAATTGAAAGATCACTCAATCAAAATAACACAATAAATCAATTGGTTCCATTACACTCCATGAAAATAAATTCACAAAATATAACACACTCTGGGAAGAGTAACTACACTCAGAATGATAGCACCAAAAGCATATTTTATTGCATCAAAATAATAGCATGGAATGCATATTTAATTCCTCAATTTATCAAAAATCTTCTCCTCAATTTGTGTTGATAGTGAGAGATTCCTTCATGTAAATATATGCTTAAAACTAATAAAACAAATCTAAATATATACAAACTAACTCTCTAGAAGGTCCTAAGTAGGACTCTACCCTTGTTTATATCATTTAATGGGTGCATGAGCCTTTACATATCTTAAAACAAAGAAAGAAGAAGTAGATAAGAAGGAAGCTATCAGATGATGCAAGAGTCTCTGGAGATGCCAAAAATAGAAGCTCAACCTTCTATGGATGTTTGTAGGAGATGAACTACCATCGAAATGTGTTTCTGGTGCATGGAAAGCTCTAAATTTGGAATTGGTAGTTGACTATCAACAAACCTCTAACTTCTTCAAAAACTTCCAGTGCACCTTTGGAGAAGTGCACCTTTTGAGAGGTGCACCTTGCACACCTTGGGAGAAGTACACCTTACACACCTTGTGAAAAGTCCAAAAAATGCAAAATTTTCCCAAAGTGTCAAAACTAAAATTCTAGCTTCTAGGTTTTCTTCATTTTCATACCAAAGCTATGTCTAGATGTTTTCTCTTAAATTTATCTATGATCTTTGTCACTTAAGTTGCATCTGGTAAATCCAAAGCATCATAATTATCCTTTACTATTTGTCGGTATTTCCCTACTTCTATATGAGTCTCCACAAAGTCTTTGAGCTCTACATCCAATTCCAATAATGCCTCCTCCATCTTAAATTCTTGTCTAATGTCTTCATCAAATATCTTTCAAAACTATTTGATGACTATTTGCACCAGTAGGAGTTTATCTCTTGACTCATCTTCAAAAATGTCAAGGCACACATCACTATAATACTTCTATGCTTCCAAAATTTTCTCTTGGGTTTGATCCTTGAGCCTATGAATATCTACATGTAATGTCTCCATTACTTTATTACCAACCACAATCTTCTCAATTCAATCATCTATCTTATCTAACTCATCCCCTATATATACATCCATCAACATATGATACCTCTAACCTTTTATTGGTTGCAACGCTCAAAGGTCCTTTCCCCAGGTATGTACCTTGTCCATCAATCCAAAATCTTGGTTCAAAATAGAAACTATTTTCTTTTCATTATTCCACATATGGTGCAATAACTTAAGGTTCCCATGTATTATCTGCACACCCTTGTCCTCAAAACTTTCTCACCATAACTGATAAGCCTTCAAAAATGGATCCACCTGTATAGTTGCCTTCTCTTTATCTTTCCTCTCTAGAGCTACTTCAAGGGTGGCCTATGGATTATCTAGGTCAATAGGACTGACTAACTCATATAGAAATCCCCTCATGATTTCATTCTACTTTCTCAACTTGACCAATTCAGCCTCATCTTTTTCTAAGTCATTAAACACTTCTTTAATTCCTATGGTGACCATCAATTTAGTTGTGTCCATAGTTGGATTTCCCAACAAAACTTCTTTAATTTGATATAAAAAAAATTGGTTAGATCTTTAGTATCTACATGTAGAGGAGGGATAGAAATGTGAGCAAACAAGTCTTGATTTTGATTTCTCATAATAAAGGCTAATGTATGTGCATCACCCTTAGGTAACTTAGGCTTCTTGATGGCTTCAACTAATTCTCTCATTCCCACTTTCTCACTATAATACAATTACCTTTTATGCCTAACCATCACCTCTTTTATCAACCATCTTGGAGTAGTTTCCATTAGAGACTTATACTTAGATGAAGAGGGGGTTTGTTCTACTAGACCCTTTCCATTATCACTCCTCTCCAAAGTCCTTTCTTTATATGAGGGATCTACATTAGGCATCCTTGTGTCTATTGAGCCCATAGTCCTTACCTTTGTATCTTGAGAAGTTTGTTTGGGTTCTTCATATATTTCCCCTCCTCTAATAATTCATCGATGAATCTTTTTTGTGGCTCTTCTTCTTGCACTGGTTATTCCTATTCCTCATTGATTGGAGGGAGAGAAGTGGCTAAACATTTATCCAAGAAAGATAAATATTGACCTAGTGATGGCAGGGCACCTTGATATCCTTGTGGTTGAGGTGGTGATTGACTCCAACTCGCTTCTAAAGGCTAATTTTTTGGTGTATCGCTTATCTTATCACCAAAAACTTCAATTCCCATAGACATGAAGTCAAAATCTAACATATTAAAGACATCAACCCCTTGGTCCTCCTATTCATCAAACCATTTTTGTAGCTCATCCTTTGAGGTTGTGCGGGAATGGATGGTTACATTATAGTAGAACTCCTTCATTCTACCTTAGTAGCCTTGGCTAGACAAGTCCTTTGACTCAAAGGAAGGTTATCCTCTTCATCTTCTTTGAGAATGATTTTTGGGATCAAAGGAATAGGAATAACCTTACTTTGCACTTTCTATCTTATAGTCCTTTTAATTGCAGTTTTAGCTTTTTTTCTCTTAGAAGTTGATGAAGAGGCTTCTTATTCTTCAACCTATGGGGACACCTCCTATGCTTCCTCTTTAGGTCCCTATCCCCATTCTAGTGGTGGCACTTGTGGGTTATCTTGAGCTTGAGTGGCTTCTTTGGCTTGAGTTACCTCCAAGGCTTGAGTCCCTTCAACTTTAGGCTGAGCTCACTATGGAGAAACTCTTTTCCTTTTATTCTTTCCTTTATGTGCCTTGAAGTATCCAAATTCTCTATCATACTGATACACATTCTTTGGCCAAATTGGAAATTGGGCTGTGAATGTTGGTACTATAACCTTTGCCCCTCTACCTTTCACTGGGTGGGTCGTAGCTTGGAAAACTGTTGCTTATGGAACTAGGTCTAGTTTTAAGGGCTTCTTGATCCAATATTTTTTTAATTGAATAATATGTCTTACCATGTAATTGATATCTGTGTTCTCCTCCCTATCAAACTCTACATTATGATCAATCGATCAAATATCTTATCTCAATTATATAGCGGATCCAAGATATCCAAAGTGTCTTGTTGAACAACCTTCAATGGGACCTTTATTTTCAAGTCACTACCTGTGAAATAAAGATTCATTCTACAATAATCCCTTATCTAGATAGCATAGTCATCTACTACATTCATCCAGTGATCCTCTATAGCATCTTCATGTTTAAATTATTTTCCTACCAAGTATTGGACTCTGCCAATATTATCAAAACATGGACAAGGGGAGTTATAATCCTCTAAGGGATAATGATCTCATTCTAACTCAAAAGTCATGACATCTTACTTCTTTTTGACACCAAACAGACTTGTGGTGATGGGCCACACCCATGTCTTCTTATGCTATTTCCTTACTCTATCATATGTAGACAAGAGTTGTTGTGCAATCTCTAGCAAAATGAGCCTATCACATGGATACCTAGGAAGCTTCTTAGGATTTATAGTTGTACCTGCTACCCTTAAGTAGGTGAATATCTTGAATTGGATGTAGTAGGTGCCTATTTCTATAATTCTTACTACTACCTCTTCTGACATCCTTTTTACATTGTCTCCCTCAATGAACTAGATGATTGTAAAAACAAAAGAGTCATTCACTATTCTATATTCTTTGCTATGATCCAAGATCTTTTTCTTCACCAGCTGGGAGTATACCACATGAGGCCATGCATCAACATCTTGAAAGTTTCCCCTCTTAAACAACCCTGGGTAGTTTGTAGTCCTTATTGGTAATAGATACACCAAATAAGATGTCATATAAAACCTTAGATCATTTTTTACTGCCACCAATAAATTCATCTAAATTCTCACTCAGGAGCACTATGGAATGTCTAATAACATCCTTCATGTAGCCTCTTTTCATATCTACTTTCCCTGCTCTTCACCCAAGAGGTGTTCTATCAATGAAATATGAAGATTGAATCATTTTTGTAGCTTCTTGTTCATGACCTTTATACCACCTTTCTACTTGATGGTATGTTAGTCTCATATATTGTTATACCCTCAGAAGATGGAATACTTTCTCAATGTTCTTAGGTCTTAAATCAAGAATGATCTCTCCTATTATGTTTTTTACCACTCTCTCTTTCAAAACATAATTCTTAGCCAAAGCCATGATCAACTCAGAAGATTGTACTGAAATAGGGTGTGAAGCTACATTTACTAATCTTGATCTGATGAGTGCAAAAACTATCTAGGATCTCTCATTGGTTTTTTTTAGAGAACTAGGAATGCATGTGTGCACCCTAACTCTTTGCAAAGGAGCTTTAATTGTCAAAAAAAATGGTGCACAATTGCACACCTTGGAAAGGTGCACAACTGTACACCATTCTCATTATGTCTTAGCTTTAGGTTTTGTAAGGTGCACATATGTGCAACTTACATAAGGTTTGTATTATTTAAGTTTTTTTTCTTAATGAAATAAAGATGTGCACCTTTTGCACCTTGGATAGGTGTGCAAGGTGTGCACCTTTATGCCTAAATATTTTGTGTGTGTGTGTGTGTGTGCAAGAATCAAGGAAAATGGCACACCTTGCTAGGTGTCAAGGAGCATTACAGAGCAATGAGAGGAGAAAATGAAATACAAGGGGGAGGGGGATCATAGACTTTTATAGTCTTGAGATGGAGTGCACCTCTTGGAGGTGCACACCTAAGCATGTGTGCACATCCAAGAGAATGTGCTTTTCACTAGCGTGACTAGCACACTAGTGAACCTTGCAAGGGTGTGCTAGATGCACTAGTATACCCCTTAACAATAAAAATCACACTTTCCTCTAGAAATTTATGATTTTGGGATTTGGATTTCTTAGGAAGAAGACCAAGCTAGTCCCACACACTACATAGAGCCCTAAAAAGACTTAGACCCTAGACTAGGGGTCTGGAAAAAGAAAAAATTAAACTAGGGGCTCCTAATTTCTAAGAGAAATGAGGCATGTGTTGTGAAAACCACAACAAGTACAACCCATACATAAGGAGAAAGGTGAAGAGGATGTAATTATAGCAAGAGTCCAAAAATTAATCCCTCCTAGCAACAAGAGATCAGAAAGACTAACAAAGATAAAACTTGAATTAGGTGAAAAACCTTAAAAGCAAAGAACCAACCAGATGTCTAGTGGATTGGGTAAAAGGAGAAACACACTAAAGATGGTTGAATCACATGAAGATGAATTAGAGGAAACATATGAAAAACTAGTTGAAAAAGTAGAGACATGAGTGAAGAAAACTTCTAGAATAAAATTATGGAAGCCAAAGGTTGAGAATTTGAATGTTGAAATTATCAACAACAATAATTTGACACAATTGAATAAGTTTTTATGATCATTATAATAACATGGACATATTTTAGTTGGATAATTTCATAGTTAGGCATATGATACTAATAAATAAAATATTTGAAGAAATTCAGAAGGATATACTAAAAGATTTTTACAATAGACTAATTAATGGAAGAAGAAGAGTAGCAGATGAAGACAAAAGAATTAGAGAAAACCTAATCAAAACATAATGTGAAGTTAAGAGTGATGATGAAATGTTAATGAAGGGTATTGATGTTTTAATACAAACACCACTGAGAGGGGGGGTGAATCAGTGGTTTAAACTACTTTTAAAAACTTGAAACAATTACAAGTTATAAAAATTTAACACATGACCAATATAGTTAATGAATAACAAAGTGACACAATATTTTAATGTTGAAAACCACTTAGGGTAAAAAACCACTTCAAATCTAAAACTTTATTGGCCTCTTGGGAAAATCTTTTAGAGCTACAACTCTGGGAAGCACCAACACCCTATTTTAGAAACACCAATTTCAAGGAACACCAATCTCTTACACCTGCAGCACCAACTTCATGAATACAAGAAGCACCAACTTCAAAAATGAATAGTGAGATATAAAATTATAAGATCATCTCTATTACAACACAAATCATGAATCACTAGTTTCAACTTCTTGTTGAAAACGCAATGCTGGATATACTTCTATTCTCCTCAAAACATCTAATATCCAAATATATTTTATTTTTCCATTAAAAGATGTGATCAAATACTAATATGAAGGAATGACGCAATAATATATAACCCTTCTTCTACCTCTGATAAATTTCTTCAATAAAAATCAAATCACAATTATGAAAATAGAAACATAAAGCATTACCCTCTTCTTTGTTTTTAAAATTCTGCCTACAAACTATTTGGACTACAAGGAATTCCACACCAATTATGTAACTTCTATCAAAACCACCTATTGGATGTTTTAGAGGAATGTATCCTATACTTATAAACCGATAAAGTTGAAATTTTTGAGGTAGTTACATACCCCAAACTTCTATTAGACCAAAACTGCTCAAAACTGCCAAAATTGTCATAACAATTTGGTACCTATTTCTGATAAATAGACTTTTACTCTTTCCACGCGTGTTATGAAAAAACTAACAAAGACCCATTTTAGATAACTCTAAGACCTTTCCAAAAAAATTGATAGTTGGGGTCTATCTGATAAAAAAGATTTTCAATTTTCTAATCAACGAAAACTATTTTTTTATATCCATTTTCAAAAGCAATGCGAACATTAAGTGTTAATTGTATAACACTTAAGTATTTGTCTTGAATATGTTTTTAAGAATATTGAAGGAAATAAAAATAATATAATTACATGGTGTTAGCCATACCATATTCTTATTATGTTAGCCATATCATATGCTCATTATTGACATCAATGACAACAATCAAAGACCAAATAGGAAGGGTTCAACAATTGAGCCCTTGTCAAGCAACAAAGGAGAGAAATTTTGTTAATAGGTGGTAATTATGAAGAGGTAAACAAGGAGCACAAAAAATATATTTTAAAATTTATGACTCCTAGACCTAGTGTTGTGTAGACAAGTAAAGCTTTAGGGGGAGCAATGCCTATGAGAGAAAAGAAGATACCACTAGTTGAGACCACAACAGTGCAAGAGAAGTCTACAGTGACTATATCAATAGTCATGTCAATGGCGAAGGTTGGAAAGGACACAAAAATGACATAGCTTACTTTGTAAATCACCGTTGGTAATGACACAATTGATATAGTAGAAGATCCAGTTAAGGAATTTTGAACAAATGTTGGCAATTTGGTGAGCTACACTAGCTTTGAAAAATGAGGAAGAAGGAGAAGAGAAGGAAAAGAAAGAGGAAGCTAAAATATGAAAAGAAAAATAAATTGGAGGAAGAGGAGGAAAAGAGAAAAGAAGAGGAAGACAAGAAGAAGAAAGAAGTATAAGATAAGAAGAAGAAAGAAGAAGAGAAGAAGAAAAGATGAAGGCAAGTGCACCAAGTTATTTTAGAACACCCCTTACATTGACAACACTTACAAGGTCTGATAATGATGATCAAACTGAATTGATCTCATCACAGTAAAATAATTGAGAAAAATAGAAAAGTGAAGAATATGTAGAGTACCCTAATAGAGGTAACTGACAAATTGCATAATACTATATATGCAAATATGATTGAATCAAATCTAGAGGATAGAGAAAAAGATATTGTTCAAGATTTTGATTCTAAATTTACTACCATATTAGATATTGAAGTAGTAAAGGAACAAACTTTGCATGATGCATAAATATTTAGAAAATTTTGTGACAATATAAGAGGAGATTTAAAGAGTTGTGATGCAAAGATCAAGGAACTGAAGCAGTGTCTAACAGAAGGAAAATCTGCATAAGGGAAGTGTGTTTTAGCACATACACTTATCAAGGACATATTAGATGAACTAAGCATCAAATTCAGTGAGATAGAGGCACTTGGAAATGAAGCACATAATCTATCATTTAAGATCATTCATCTTGAGAGAAAAATCAAAAAAAAAAAAATGATGACATCAAAATGTTAGAGTTGCAGAAGGAAATGAAGATGAAAAGATTTTTATTGTTAAGGGAACACCTTAAATTGAAAATTGACATAGAACAGAGATGGCTAGAAGAATTCCAGGCAATAAAGGAATCTTATGAGAAGTTTTCCTACATAGGGTTAGATGTAGTGGCAATAGTGTCATATTCTTTATTTGCAATTTTGAGTGTAGTTGATACACTAAAAGACAAGTGGGACATAGAATTCACCTTGTTGAAATGGAGTTTTGGTGATTGCATCACACTTATCTCCAACCATAAGAAACCATAAAGGTAACACAATTTTTGGACCTGCACATAAAATTTTGACACATTTGTCATTGATGTCAAAGGGAGAGAGAAGGATAAGGAAAATTGTAGAGAAAGATAAATAAGAGAGATAAATGTAGAAGGATAAGGATTATGTATGAAAGGGAGAATAATAAAAGAGGGAGTTATATAATTAGGAGATATAAGATGCAGCATCACTCCCATTTGACTTTTGTAAGTCATCTTGATGGATGCAACCTTGATGATCATTCATTGTGATGGATTATGATTGAGGCCATGAGTGGTCTACACCCTTGAGCTGATTTTATTTATGTTACTCTACCAATTACTTTGATTATTCTTATGGCTGATTTATGAGATTATGATGTGATTTATGGTTCACTAAGGTTTGTGCCAGTGGTTACTAGGATCAATGTGATATCATGATGTTGTTCCATGATTACCTTGAGATGTGTGTAGAGATTGCATGATGTACTATTACCATGCTACACTGGACTAGGTTCTTGTACAAGTGGTTAGTCATGTTTATGACTATGTTGACTTATGTGTTTTAAGTGCCTTTTCTTGTTATTTAAACAACTATTATTAAATGCTTAAATAATTAGAAATAGATTTTCCATGTTGGATTCACTAGTTATGTGCTATGAATATCTACCTTGTTATATTTTAATCTAAGAGATACTTGTTACTCATGTTATGTTTACTTTTGAGACGACCTAAGGGTCAGATGTCATGCCTTGATCTTAGTATCTTAGATGTTAGACTACTATGATATTTAGTTGATCATATTGCATGATGATGCCATTTTGAGATGACAGTATATTTTATGATGATATCTAGTTATTTGGTATTTGGACATACACTTGATTATGTTATGTGATGGATTTAATGCTATGGTTATTTACTTCATTCTTGCTTTATTATGTTGTATGCAAACATGAGTGGTGTAAATGGACTATTTTGGTATAATTGAATAAATGATTAAATTAGTCATTTAATACATTTATTGCTTCAGCTATGTTATTATATGCGATTGCACTTGATCATGTTTTTCAGTGTGCAGGATTTATATCCCTGACAGTGGCACATGGAGTTAGTGGTTCAACTATTCATATTTTACCAATGTCATCCCTATATGGTCAAAACATCTTAACTCATTTACATTATGTGATTAGACCAATGAATGTGTCTGTGCATTTAGAGTTTTGCAATGTCACAAAAATTGTTAACAAAAATTTTGTGATTTTGGGATTTTTAGGCTTTATTTTATTTAATTTTAATTTTTGGTAGCTTTTTTATAGATGAATTCCTATTACTAGAAATAACCTTTTTTTTTTTGGGTTGATTCAAGGTTTAACTGGGTTGGTTGTTTATTTTTCCTAATTGATTAGTCACTCGAAAAGTGAATAAGTATCTGAAAAGGAATTTAATTCCTCACTTCTCACTTTTGAATTAGAAAGTTTGAGAGTAAAACCCAAAATCCTCTTCATGAGGAATTACTATTTTTTTCATTGTGGGAATTACAAGCGTGAGCTCGTCACGAGGTTGGTCTCATTTGATCTAGCTCAGGGAGACCTTGGATTGTCACAATTTTTAGTTACTTCTATGGGATTTTTTTTTTATTGTTTAGATTCCCATTTTTTCCTTTTGGCTGTGAGGTAGGGCTCTCCCATTTTATTGTTTCTGCTTCATTTCTACTTTTGTTTTTGGTAGCCGTTTGTTAGGAGGTTGTGAACTAGTGTTCCCCTCTATTTCTATTTGTTGGTTTTGGCCGGTTGGTTGGGTATCAACATTTTTCCTATTTTTGGGATGGGGGTTTGGAGTTTTGCACCATTATGCTAGGCATTTTTTCATATGATATTTGAACCCAAATTTTATTAGATTTTTAAGGTTTTTGTGTCCAAAGACCAAATGGGTTTTAATTTTGAACTTTTCCAATTTTTGGGGTTTTTACCTCGTTTTGCATGCCGCCCTATTTTCTCATATTTTCTTGGCATGATTTTGGTCATGGACCTAGATCATCCGTTTGGATGTTAGTTAGACCATTGTTTCACTTTTATTTTTGCATTAGGGTGCATGTCACATCTATACTCTCAGCATTGTATTCAGTTGAGTGATTTTATACTTGGTGTTATTGTTTCATTTGGACCTTTGTTGTTGTTTGTGGACACTAGGATTTGTGTCGAATCCTTGCTCCCAGATTGAGGTCAGTTGAGTGAGTTCATGATGTTTGGTCTTATTGCATCATTGGGATTCATGTACAATCCATACTCCCAAATTGAGGCCAGTTGAGTGAGTTCATGATGTATGGTTTTATTGTTTATTGGGATTTTTGTAGAATCTATCCTCCCAAGCTTGTTTTCAGTTGAGTGATATTTTTCTTTTGTTCTCATCCAGTCCTTGTGTTATGATCTTGGTGATGGTGGTGCGCCACACACAAGTACATGCACATACATTTGTCAAGTGAATTGTGAGGCCCAATCTTTCATAGACTTGCCGAAAGTTATGATCATTGGGGTTGGGTTGGGAATATGCATGCCTATGGGCACTCATCATTGGATGAGCATGCATAGGGTAGGGTAGCACATGGAGGGGCTTCTATCTTGCAACCTAGTGACTATTTCCCAGTGGTTGGTAGAGGAAGTTTAATACAAGTGATAACTAAATAAAAATGTGTGTGTGGTAATAAAATTTAAGATAATTAAAATGTTGGAAAGTGTACCTTCTATTGGGAAGAGTTACCACCCAGATTGTGTGCCTTCCATTGGGGAGTGCAGCTACCAAACTAGTTTGGGCTTGTCAATGCCAAGTGACTCTCCATGATGTCATCTCCTACTTAGTAGCCCATTGAGTGTCTAACCAAGACTTGTAGTTTATGCATTGTCTTTTTTCTTGGTTTCAGTCATCATATTGTCTAGCATGTGTGTTAGCCATGGACATTTATTTTATGTCTTTTTGTAGTTGGATCATTATCCCCATCAACACAATGGGTGTGGACCTATGGGCTCCACATGGTTAGGAGGCATAGTTACCTATACCACTGTTGGGGACCAGTATACAAAGATGGTCTATTATCCTAGTGTGACTATTGTTGGATGTTTTCACTTGATACTTCAGATTTCAGAGTATGCTTTCTTGTGATTTATACTTTTGTTGGAATGATTGGATATCATATATAGATGATGCTAGTTTATTTGATGCATTCCTATTAGCATATGATTAGATTATGTGAATTTTTCAATTGGTGAATCTATTGTTTATTAATTTAGCATGTTAGATTTCCTATTTGTATGATATTTAGCATATGATAGATGATGTGGTTGATTTATTGGACTATCCTATGCTTTACTTCTAACATGTTAGATTTTCTTACTCTTATGTTGTAGCACATTTTAGTAGTGACATCCTCATAACACTAATAATCTGGTTGGTAGTTTGGGATGTTATGCATGAGGGTTTGCTAGGATCCACAATGTTCTTATGATGCTATTAACGGTTGGGAGGAACCACATACTTAGTTTGGTGGTTTAGTTATTGCAATTTTATTTTTATACATTGTGATGTTGCTTCTATACATTGTGTTGTTGCTTTCAGTTATTTCCCTTTACTGCTATATTAGATGGTTAGGTGCAGTTTCTATCTTTTAGTTATTTTGCTCAAGTGTTTGTTCCTCAATCCACATGCATCTAGTACTCCTTGGTGTGAAGGAAATTTATTTTCTAGCTTTTTACCTTTATGTTTTCTAGCTTACTAATTTGTATCCTCATGTGAAATTGTACTTTCTTGTGTGAGAATGAAAATGTTCACGTGGTGTGTTGGGTTTCCTTGCACAGCCTCTGCTATATCCTCACGTGAAACACCACATTAGTTTAGGTGTTTTGGTTGCTAGGCTAAGCATGTCCTCATGTGAGATGGTGTTTCCTCACATGGCTCTATATACTTTCTCATATGAAGAGGTACTTCCTCGTACGAGACTATCAATTGTTATTCTCTTGCATAAAAAATAGCGGGCATCTCCATTATTTTTCAGAGAATGCCATTTGGAATTTTGAGTACCCTTTAGGAATGCTAGTGGTTCCATGATTCGGTAGGTCAGAGATTTTGTGTTTTGATGTTGTCTTTGGTTTTTGTTCTTGGGTTTGTGCATGTTAGTTTGGTAGTGGCATTTGGAGATTTATTGGTTGTTAGGATTGTTGGTGAAGTCTTGCAATCTTTGTGATCCATGTATGATGTTGTCATGTGCATTCATACTTGTAAAAAAAAATATCTTCGCTTGTATTGAATCCTTGTTCCAAGGATCTTCGGGAGAGGCATTACATAAGGAAAGATGATTAAAGTGTAATGATCTACAATTTTGAAATTTTGTTAAGGAAAACTTTTGAAATTTTGAAATTTGTCATTTTAAGACTTAGCCAATTTTCCCATTTTTTTCCATCAATGCCAAAGGGGGATATTTTTGGAAACTTGGCTAAGGTAAACATTAGATGTTTTCATTTATGAAAACATATCTTTAGTTTGAAGATGGCAGACCTTGAGGAATAAGTAATGTCATTTATACTTAAAAAATTGTCTAAGTATCACTTAGTTGATATGGAAAAATAGACAAATTTTTTATCAATACATTTTACAGAAGTAATATTGGCATGTGCACACTTAAGGAGAGATAGTACAGAGTATAATGATGATGTATGCAATCTCGTAGGTTAGTACAAATAGTACAACAAGAGTTATGGACAATTTACCAGTTACAATTCTCTGATTTTGTTTACAAAATAATTACTTAACTAATTAGGGATGACATCCTAGATTTTAACCCTAGGTTAGTGAAAGATAATAATGTATTTTGTAAAATGTAATAATGCATGAAGGTTGACTAGGCAGTAATATTATAATTGTAAAGGTATAAAAGAAAGTTTGGGAATGCGAAGTTTTTTGGTTATATTATCATGCAACCTAATTTACTTAAATTTTAAGATTTTGATCTCCTTTTAAAAGGATTTATCTCTCTTTTTGAATTCATTTATTCAATATAATTTACAATTCTTTTTTGCACATCAAGAATGTCTTATCTTCTATGGATCTCTAAATTTGAGCCTCCATAGCTCCACTCCTCTCTTTCTCTGACAAGTATTTGCATGCAATGATTCTTGGGAGTTGTGGGATTGATCTTTCATCAACTTCACCATGGTATTAGAGCTTCATACTTTCATGCCCATGTTCTCTTCATGAGAGGTTTGGGTGCAATTCTAAGATTTGGTTTTATAGAGGAGTTTTTTATTGGATCTGAGGGGATCTTTGTTTCTGGCCACTTTGAGCCCAAATATACATGATTGTTACACTTAGAGCATCCATAAATTGCCCATTTTCATGTAAAATACATTTATTTTGGATGTTGTTTACTTCTAAGAGGGAAAAAAAATCGAGATGATGACTTTTATTATTTTTCTCAAAAATAAGATTTTGCATTGTGTATATTTTTCCTTCAAAAAGGAGGAGGCGACTTTTTTTTTATGTTCCACAATATTGATACCCAATGGGCTCTATTTTACTTGCACCCGCCACATTTTTTATTGGAATTTGTTTTTTTGGGAAGCATTGTAGGGAGGCAATTTGTTTGGTGGACGCAAATTTTGGATTGGATGGGTTTTTTTTTAATGCACAGGTCCTTTTTTTTCTCTCTCCTTTTGGCCCATATTCATGCCATCCAAGCTTGTCCATTTTCCATGTAGCAACCGTTCTCATGCCCATACATAGTCCCACACTCCATGTCAGGCTTTGTCAATGCGTACTCCTCAGATTTGGCCAATAGTTTTGGTATATGCATGGATAGGTGTTTTGTTTTTGGTGGGTTCAATTTCCATGGGATTTTTTTTGGAACATGCACATAGGCTATGTGTGGTAGCGTGATCCTCCCTAGCTATCCATGGCTCTTGTGCTCAAATTAGTGCAAGGGCACCTAGGTAAGGCTCATGGAAGACCTAAGGTTCCTAATTTTTTTAAGATTGTAATGGTACTAGAGACACCACTAGATTAATAAAGGGACTATCTTGGTCCTAAGTTGAGGTGTGCTAAGTATGGGAAGACTTATTAGGCCTTAGTTGCTCTTAGTTGAAATTATGCTTGTTTTAGGTGAAATGGGGTATTTGTGTGATTTTGTGGGAAGAATGGCCAAAAAAGATATTTAAAGTCCATTTAAATGTTTTAAGACCTTATTATTCTTTTGGTAAAGTTTGGTGGCCTTTGGGACAAGTTTGAGTGAAAAATTCAAAAAGATGTAAAAGTTTCTCTACAACATTGACAACTTTTTGTTGCATAAGAGAAAATTCATGTATGGTGATTAATAACTGTTACCTTTGGTTTTGCCACCAAAAGGTTCAAATTCAAATCCACGGCCTGTTCAACGGTTAGCCAAAAAATTGCTATTTTAATGCCCTGACTCGCCAAGGTTCTGTGACCGTCAGATTTTAGATAGATCAACGGTCGGCGCGATCTCGTCATTGAAATTTGCACGGGAGGTAGTGTTGGCGACATCATGCCCGAACGACACATGTTGGTGGGCTCAGCAGGAGGCTACAACGGAGGGCGGGTCGGGAAAGTTTTCCGGCACCGCAGGCGCTATGGCGCTATCACACGCCAACTGAAAAATCTCCATGGCGACATAGCGCCCGGCGGAGATATTCACGACGGTGGGCGGGACATGTGGCCAAAAATGTTGTGACGATCGGATAAAGTTTTGCGGACCGAAGAAAATAAACGGCGAGAACTTCAGACAAATATTGGCCCCCATTGCGTACCTTATCTGCCCAATTAGCAGAGCCCATGTCACGACAGCGAATCAAAAGAAGCATGCACAAATAGGGACAGGTCACCGGTTGGGTGCTTTGGTGCTATGGAAATTTAACCTCAATTTTCCCATAGCGACATGGTGCCCGGTCGACACGTGGTCACCCTGTGAGGCCAAGTTGCAAGATTGCCTAGTGGTGTCCCAATGGGCCAGTGAGGAACCGCCGCGTGTAACCAGGCTGGAGTCTCTATCAGTACGATTGGCACAGTCAAGGTTTTCGATCTCCACCGTCAGTTTTGGTTGCATCAACGGATGGCGCCATCTCGCTATGGCGGAGATGCGCAGATATTATCTTGGCGACATAGCGCCCATCCGTCGCGTGGCCATCCTACGGATCAAGTCTCGGGTTTACCAACTGGATGATGCCATGTGTATATGTCAGGACACGGCAACCAGCGGGCCCAATATTTTAGGAGGGATGGCGAGTGAAGTACGTCGCTCTGATCGTCAAATTTGAGGAGATCTACGGCTGGCGCTATCTCACCATCAGGAGCTGCTCGGACTTTAGCTTCAGCGACATGGCACCCGTGCACCACGTGTCCTGGTGGGGTTGTGTTTCATGCCGTCAGAAGCAAATAGGGTGGGGTGACTGACAAACCAATAGGGGGATGCCATGTGTTGGCGGGCCCAGCGAATCAATAGGAACGGAGGGTTATGGAAGGTCAGGTTCTCCACCGTCAGATTTGAAGAGATCAACAGTAGGCACCATGTCGCCTTAGTGAAGCTGTGAGATTTTTACCATGGCGACATCGCGCCCGACTGACACGTATCGGTGGGGTCAGGTCTCACCGGATGCATCATTGAGGTGGCGCCGATTTAGATGGGGCCCAGTCACAAGAAAGAGATTCCGCGACGAATCAGAAACAACCAAGTGTGCCAAGTCAGATAATAGATGCGTCATGGGGCTGAGTTTCTTAATGCAATCAGCACATTGAGGGGTCGATTCTCCACCATCAGATCTACGAGAATCTAGGGTCGGCGCTATCTCGCCATGGAGGAATTGCGCGAATTTTACAATAGCGAGTTAGCGCTCGGAAGACACGTGTCCTCGCATTTCAGTTTTCAACATGGCAATTAGCTGACGGCCAGCGGTTAGGTGATAAGGTGGCGCGGTTAGTTCGATGAAGGCGGTCAACCGCAGAAGGACTCTCCAGGTGGCAAGACAAAGGATTACAATTGGCCCGAGTGGCCTAGTCGACTTATAGGGAGTCGTGTCAACTGATAGGCTTGGATGATTCATGAACCAAAATGCAGAGGCGATCGACGTATCTTGCGATCTGATCTTCGCGATCATTTCTGACCTACTAGGAATGAATGCAGGACATAAGGACACTCCACCCATCTGGTCGATCCATCTACCATGTCAGGGAATGTTGTGGCGCCATTTCTATCTTCTCCAGGCTCTTCTCAGAAGAAATGAGATTTCTCGGTACGCAGGCCAGGATTTCAATCCAGATCCCCGATTGGATTCTCATGATAGGAAGTTAATGCCAGTAGGTAAGAAGTGAGTGTAACGTGGAAATCTTCAGTTGTGCCTGATCTATAAAGGCAGTTTCGTGATCTGTTCTGAGGGTCGATTCTTCCTAATTCCTCTGCTACTGCTTGCAGACTTGCAGTGTAAGACCCCTTTATCTTTGAGCCATGTAATAACATGTATCATCTCTTTCAGCCATCAGTGTGAATGTGCATCACTTTGCCTCCCATTGGTGTATTGTTGAGATCAACGATCTGCATACTGTATCTATCTTTGGCCTATCGAATAATACATAAGTGAAATCTCCTTTTCCTAGTTTCATTCGGTTGGTTTCTCCTGATCTGTATGTGATTACTAATCGATATAAGTCTGGATGTGTATGAATTTTGTATGTTATTCTGGTTTTGTAGCATATACATGGGTAGGAATGAGTCTGAACACTCTGTTTCGGTGCATCACCGCCTTAGATTAGACTAGGTAGATTTGCTTTGATGCTCTCTTTCTCCCTTTCCCTTCTGAGAATAGATAGGTGCACCCTGACAGTAAGAGGAAGCCGGCCTTCTCCGGAGACTCAACCTCGTAGTCCAAGTCCCACAGCTTGGAGGTTGTTTCCATGTTTCACTAGGTTGTCCTCGCGCATAGGCCTTGGACAAGGGTGCAAACCTAAGTGACAACAGTTTTTGGCACGCCCAGTGGGACTTATATCAGAAGATTTCATGTCTACTGGTGTCAAAAGAAGAAAGGGTTTCTGAGATTAATGCTAAAGAAATAGTGCTGGCTTCAGTATTCAAGCCTTCAAGAGGCTGATTCATCAAGTACTTAGCGACTCTGAGCATCAACAAATCTGGTTTCAGGCTAAAGTTGCAGAAATTCATGCCTAGAGCTGAAACAAGGGTGTCTTCTAGAGGTAATTTTCAATATCAAGAACTCTCACTTTCAAGTCCTAGAAGAAGGAGGGCTAGAGCTTCATTATCACCAGTTAGAGGTGGAGTAACAATCAACATACCTGTGAGATTTGTCTCTACTCCTCCTTCTGTCCGAACTCAGCCTAGATTGCCATCAGCACTCATCAATAGAACACTTGTTTATATGGCACAACCAAGAGTTCATCCTTTTGCCACCTTTAATGGTGGAAGTCCTCTGTTGTTAGCCCAAAGACATGATATACCAGTAGCTGCACTAAAAAGCATACCTGATTTTATTGGTGAAACTTCTATTTCCCCTTTAGAGCATATCCAAGAGGTAGCGAACGTCTGCAATATTCATGGTATTACGGAAGATGATGTTGCTGTCAGACTTCTAGCCTCATCTCTAAAAGGAAAAGCATTACAGTGGTATAGAGGCTTAGCTCATGGTTCCATAACTGATTGGGATGGACTAGGAGCAGGATTATGCAAACATTTTGAGGATAAAAGTGACCATTTGTCACTATTAGAGTAGCTGACTACAATAAAAAGAGCCCCCCATGAATGTATGACTGATTTTAATTACAGATTCCAAAAGACATGGGATAGAATACCTATTATAGTGAAACCTACCCCTGGTAATGCTTTCTTGCATTACCTTAGAGCTTTTAATAGTGATATTGCCACTACAATCCAAACTATGGGAGGAGATACATTACCTAATGCTTATGAGACAGCCATAAAAGCTGAGAACATTCTAATACAAGGAGGAAATTTGGCCCCAAGGCCTCCTATGCCTTTCTTTCCTGATGTTCCCAACCACCAACCAGCAATAGCCCCTCTCCCTACAATCTCTACATCGCAAGCCCTTACTCTAGTTCCCCAAGCTTCCACATCCTCAAACGGAATAGATGAACTCAAGGAAATGCTCCAAGGTCTAGTATTGAACGCAGATAAAAGAGAAAAGACCCTGGATAAAAAATTACAAGAGCAGGGGAGGGAGTTGAAGGACCAAGGGAAGAGACTAGAGGATAGTTTTTCTCTAATACAAAAGATGAGTAACAAGGTGGTGGCCTTAGAAAGACAGCAGGCCCAGGGTGGCAAGCCTCCCCAATTGCAATATCAGGCTCCAAGTGGTGGTAGGCCTCCTAATTAGTGGAATAGCTCTTTTGATCAGAATAGGCAGAGTAGTCACGCTTCTACTTCAAGCTCAAATCAGAATAGAGCTATAGTCCCTCAAAATAACTTGGCCCAAGACCAAGATTTTTGTCCCTCATGTAACTATTCTTATACCTACTGCTTGTGTCAGAAAGCAGAATCTTATTTGGCCCTAACTGTCCAGGAGTCCACAGTAAAGCAATCACACAAAGAAGATCATCCCAAGGAAGCCTCATATGTTCAGAGGCAGGGTGATTGCTCTTTTATGAATCACCGAATGGAGGAACATTGTAATGTAAACCAGGACTCCGTTGCTCATAACAAAAGAACCAAGAAGAGAGCTATGGAACATGTTGCTCCTCCTTCTCCTAAACAGGCCTCAACTTCAAGTGTTATACCTAACACACAGATAGCAAATGAGCAGACAGACACCTCACAACAGCAAAAGCAAGGTCCAAGAAATGAGGACGCAAGTGATCCTTTTGTTGTCCCACCTCAACCTCTTATATGTGCAGCCCCCAAAGTTTCTACCAAAATCCCTAGTGCACCATTGAGTATGGTAGAGCAAATGAAGAAGACCAATGTAAACATTTCCATGTGGGATGTTGTTGCTACCATACCAATACAGAAGAAGATGTTGCAGCAAGAATTGGAAAGGATTGAGCCCAAGGATCAGTCATCTACCGTGGAGAGTGCCACTAGTTTAGTACAACCAGCAGAAGATGTGGAGGAAAATAAAAAGGTTAGACCTCCTCCATTTTATGTTTCTCTGATTATAGGGGGCAAATTAGTCCATAATTGCATGATAGATTCAGGGGCTAGCAGCTCAGTAATGCCTAAGTGTGTTGCTGATGCTTTAGGGATGAAATATGAGCCCATTGTTAGGGATGTATTACAACTAGATGGGAGTATTGTCAAAACCGTAGGCATCCTTAGAAGTGTGGAAATGGCCCTACATGCATGCCCTGGTTGTACTGTGATTCAAGACATATCTGTGGCTGAGGTTAAGCCCTATTTTGCCATCTATCTTTCGAGAGACTTCACTGCTCAAATTGGTGGATTCATATCTGCTGATTGGTCTTACATGTCATTTAAGACCAGATATGGGGCCAATGCTTCAATAAGAGCAGAACCTCAAGCCCTTCACCACACTGAACCCTACACTCCCAACTTCATCAATATGAATTTCCCTATCCTAGAAGTGAACGAAAATAACATAGTAAATGAGCCTGTCACTTCCATAGCAGAGATTCCTGATTTCTTCTTGGATGAGTGGGCAAATGCATGTCATTTTGAATCTATGTCGGAAACCCTTGAGACAGGCCTTAGTACATATTGCATAATAGAGAAGGAGGTTCAAGTTCCTGACCTTGTTAGGACTAATGACGACATAAATGGAGTATGGAGAATGTACTTTGATGGCTCAAGGAATAAAAATGGATCAGGGGCTGGTGTTATGTTGATCTCTCCTACACAAATAAGAAACTACTTCTCCTTTAGGTTCCAATTCAGTTGTACCAATAATGTGGCCGAGTATGAATCCTTGATCCAAGGTCTCCTACTTGCCCAAAAAAGGGGAATTCAAGCCTTGAAAGTATATGGGGACAGTGAGTTGGTAGTGAACCAAGTGAGAAATCAGAATATCACCAAAAATGGCCTGCTCAAGTCTTATAAACATAGAGTCTGGGATTTTCTCGAAGGTTTCAATGCATTTAACATTCAGAGCATTCCTAGGAAAGAAAATAAACATGCTGACAGACTTGCAGTAGTGGGTGCATCTTATGATGTGCCAGGGAATCTTGAGGAAGAAAAGAAACAACAAATAAGGGTAGTGGTGAGGCCTGCCGTTCCTGATAATAATACTCATTGGCAAGTGTTCGAGTCTGATGAGCAAATTGTGAGCTTCTTGCAGAATGAAGCAGAATTTTTAGAGAGAAGTCAGCTAAGACTACAAGATCAATACGGTGATCAGATCATTCATCTCAGTTCCAACAAGCTACCCAAGGGTCTCATTACCTTGGAGGGCGTCTTTAATCCTGATGATCAAACAAGGGGCAAAGGGATGAATCTAGTTGCAGAAAAGGATGACCATGCCCCAGTTACTATTGGTGACGAAAAATCTCTTAACATGGGGAAGGTATGTTCTAAAGCTGAGAAAGAAGATTTCATTCATCTATGTCAAGAATTTAGTGATGTATTTGCTTGGACATATGATGATTTAAAAGGGTTTGACCCTAGTTTGTTTCAGCATACCATAGATTTAGTTGATAGGGTCAAACCAGTAAGGCAAAAACAGAGGCCAATGAATCCCAAGATTGAACCTTTAATGAGGAAAGAACTATCCAAACTGATTAAGGCTAACATAATTTTTCCTATCAAACACTCATCATGGGTAGCTAACCTTGTCCCTGTGAGGAAGAAAAATGGAGAAATCAGATTATGTGTGGACTTTAGGGATCTCAATCAGGCTTCCCTTAAAGATCACCATCCTCTCCCTTCTATGGAGCAAATTCTGTCCAGGGTCAGTGGGTCAAGGAGATTCTCTTTTCTTGATGGGTTTTTTGGTTATAACCAAGTGCTGGTTAAAGAGTCTGATAGATACAAGACAACATTTACTACTAAATGGAGCACCTATGCTTATTGCAAAATTTCATTTGGGTTAACAAATGCAGGTGCCACATTTCAAAAGGCAATGGAGGTAGCTTTCAGAAGATTAATTGACAAGTTTGTCTTGATATACCTTGATGATATAACTGTGTATTCCAAGAATGTGGAAGATCATCTTGATCATTTGAGACAGGTATTTCTAAGATGTAGAGAGTTTGGGGTATCTCTCAACCCAGCCAAATGTGTCTTTGCTACAAATCAGGGAAAACTATTGGGACACATTGTATCTAAGGATGGATTGACCGTTGATCTAGAAAGGACAAAAGCAATACTTACCCTTCCTCTACCTAAACACAAGAAAGGGCTACAAAGTTTCCTTGGTAGGATAAATTTTGTAAGAAGGTTTATTCCTAATCTTGCCACCATGGTGAAACCCCTTACAACCATGCTCAAGAAAGATATGGTCTTCTCATGGACCAAGGAGGGGAAGGAGAGTTTTGAAAAGATCAAGGCAGCCATAGCATCAGCCCCTACCCTCATGAATCCAAAACTTGAAAAAGATTTCATCCTCTACACTTTAGGTGGTGAGTCAAGTATCTCTGCTGTTTTGACCCAAACAAATGATAGGAATGAGGAGCAGCCCATAGCCTTCTTTAGTGAAGGGCTTAAGGAATATGAAGATAAGTATAGCTTTGTTGAGAAGTAGGCCCTTGTAGTCATTAGAGCCTTGAAGAAGTTCAGACACCTCTTATCCCATAATAGGATCCATTTGTTGGTGCCCCATGCAAGTGTGAAAGACTTCCTGTTAAACAAAGATGTCAGTGAGAAGAGAGTTGGATGGATCACTAGGGTAATGGAATATGATGTTGACATTCAGATTACCAAATTGGTAAGAGGAAGATGATTATGTAAATAAATTTTATCAGATCAAAACTCAAATGAAGAAGTTGCCATGGTGATAGCAGAGCAGCAGGAGGAAAGTTATGCTGATGGTCCAAGGAGCTGGATAAATGACATGAAGAATTTCTTATTAGGGAATGGATACCCTCAGGGATTGGACATAACTAAAAGAAGACAATATAGACTACAATCCATCCCCTATTTTTTGATTGACAATATCCTATTCAGGAGGGATTTTAATGGGACCCTATTGAGGTGTGTTGAAGTGAATCAGGTTGAAAGGATGATTAGAGAACTCCACGATGGCCCTGATGGCGGCCACTTCTCTGCAAGAACAACCGCTATGAAAATCATGAGGGCTGGATATTATTGGCCATCTATGTTCCATGATTGTTATAGGTATGTGAGGAAATGTGAGAAATGTGCTTTTTTCTCAGGCAAACAGAGACTTGCAGCTCTTCCTCTTCATCCTATTTCGGTGGATCAGCCCTTCACTCAGTGGGGGTTGGATTTTATAGGCCCCATTAATCCTCCATCTAGTGCAGGTCATAAATGGATCTTGGCTGCTACTGATTATTTCACTAGGTGGATAGAGGCAGTTGCCTTGAAGGATGCCACAGAGCCATTTGTTGTTGAATTCCTTGATGGAATTGTATCTAGATTTGGTGCTCCTTCTACTATCATCTCAGATAATGCCAAGTCTTTTATTGGAACCCAAATTTGTGCATGGGCTATGAATCACAATATCTACCTGAGCACATCATCGAACTACTATCCTCAGGGTAATGGTTTGGCTGAATCTTCCAACAAGAATCTGATCAGAATTATGAAGAGGACAATAGAAGACAATAAGAGGACCTGGCACAAGAAATTAAGGACTACTCTGTGGGCTGATAGGATAACACCCAAGAGATCTATTGGGAATTCACCTTTTGTGCTAGTATATGGTAGGGAAGCTAGACTCCCAATCTCATTGGAGTTCCCATCCTTGGAGTTGGCTCATCAGCTGGAACTGGTTGAAAATGATGCCATGTCAGTAAGAATGGCAGAACTAATTGAGTTGGAAGAAAAGAGAAACAAAGCCATGAAAACTCTAGGGATTCACCAACAATAGATAAAGAGGAATTTTGACAAGAAGGCAAGGGCCAGAATCTTCAGAGAGGAAGATTTAGTTCTCAAGTGGGACTCAGACAGAGCAAAACCAGGAAGGCACTCCAAATTTGACCCATTATGGAGTGGCCCTTATCTGATTTCCAGTTGCAAACAGGCCAACACATTCCAACTAAGCAGGCCAAGTGGTGAAGTTCTACCCATTCCAGTCAATGGGGTCTATCTGAAGCCCTGTTTCTGAAGGGTTGTGAATCTATGTACATAGTTAATCTAGTTGCTTCCTGCTTGTTTCTGTTTTGCAATAAGTGCACGAGCACATGGCCCTCTTCGTGAGTCATCTTTGACATGTCTCATGCTGCTAAGGAGGTCCCATTTTTTGTTTTTTGTTTCCAATCATAGAAGCAAAGTTAGAACCTTAAGGGCTTTTAATGTTTTGATTTCCTCTTTAAGGGTTAGGGTTCTTGCAGCTCTCAGCTTGTGCCTCCTAGTCCTCTTTCGAATCCATAGCCCAATGGATCATTCTCAGGCACTGGTCATGCATTGAGCAGGCTCATGCCCCCTGCGAGTCGCCAGAAGTGTTACCTCTGGTTTTGCCACCAAAAGGTTCAAATTCAAATCCACGGCCTATTCAACAGTTAGCCAAAAAATTTCTATTTTAATGCCCCGACTCGCCAAGGTTCTGTGACCGTCAGATTTTAGATAGATCAACGGTCGGCATGATCTCGTCATCGAAAGTTGCATGGGAGGTAGTGTTGGCGACATCACGCCCGAACGACACGTGTTGGTGGGCCCGGCAGGAGGCTACAACGGAGGGCAGGTCGGGAAAGTTTTCTGGCGCTATGGCGCTATCACACGCCAACCGAAAAATCTCCATGGCGACATAGCGCCCGGCGGAGATATTCACGACGGTGGGCGGGACACGTGGCCGAAAATGTTGCGACAATCGGATAAAGTTTGGCAGGCCGGAGAAAATAAACGGGGAGAACTTCAGACAAATATTGGCCCCCATTACGTACCTTATCTGCCCAGTTGGCAGAGCCCGTGTCACGACAGCGAAACAAAAGAAGCATGCACAAATAGGGACACGTCATCGGTTGGGCGCTATGGCGCTATGGAAATTTAACCTCAATTTTCCCATAGCGACATGGCGCCCGATCGACATGTGGTCACCCTGTGAGGCCAAGTTGCAAGATTGCCTAGTGGTGTCCCAATGGGCCAATGAGCAACCACCGCGTGTAACCAGGCTGGAGTCTCTATCAGTACGGTTGGCACAGTCAAGGTTTCCGATCTCCACCGTCAGTTTTGGTTGCATCAACGGATGGCGCCATCTCACTATGGCGGAGATGCGCAGATATTATCTTGGCGAAATAGCGCCCATCCGTCGCGTGGCCATCCTACGGATCAAGTCTCGGGTTCACCAACCGGATGATGCCATGTGTATATGTCAGGACACGACAACCAGCGGGCCCAGTAGTTCAGGAGGGATGGCGAGTGAAGTACGTCGCTCTGACCGTCAGATTTGAGGAGATCTACGGCTGGCGCTATCTCGCCATCAGGAGCTGCTCAGACTTTAGCATCAGTGACATGGCGCCCGTGCGCCACGTGTCCTAGAGGGGCTGCGTTTCATGTCGTCAGAAGAAAATAGGGTGGGGTGACTGATGAACCAATAGGGGGACGCCACGTGTTGGCGGGCCCAACGAATCAATAGGAACGGAGGGTTATGGAAGCTCAGGTTCTCCACCGTCAGATTTGAAGAAATCAACGGTAGGCGCCATGTCGCCTTAGTGAAGCTGCAGGATTTTTACCATGGCGACATCGCGCCCGACTGACACATATCGGTGGGGTCAAGTCTCACCAGATGCATCATTGAGGTGGCACCGATTTGGATGGGGCCCAGTCATAGGAAAGAGATTCCGCGGCGAATCAAAAACAACCAAGTGTGCCAAGTCAAAACACAGATGTGTTGTGGGGCCGAGTTTCTTAATGCGATCAGCGCATTAAGGGGTCAATTCTCCACCATCAGATCTGCGAGAATCTAGGGTCGGCGCTATCTCACCATGGAGGAATTGTGCGGATTTTACAATAGCGAGTTAGCGCTCAGAAGACACGTGTCCTCTCATTTCGGTTTTCAACATGGCAATTAGCTGACGGCCAACGGTTAGGTGATAAGGTGGCGCGGTTAGTTCGATGAAGGCGGTCAACCGCGGAAGGACTCTCCAGGAGGCAAGACAAAGGATTACAATTGGCCCGAGTGGCCTAGTCAGCTTATAGGGAGTCGTGTCAACTGATAGGCTTGGATGATTCATGAACCAAAATGCAGAGGCGATCGACGTATCTTGCGATCTGATCTTCGTGATCATTTTCGACCTACCAGGAATGAATACAGGACATAAGGACACTCCACCCATCCGGTCGATCCATCTACCATGTCAGGGAATGTTGTGGCGCCGTTTCTATCTTCTCCAGGCTCTTCTCAGAAGAAATGAGATTTCTCGGTATGCAGGCCAGGATTTCAATCCAGATCCCCGATTGGATTCTCATGACAGGAAGTTAATGCCAGTAGGTAAGAAGTGAGTGTAACGTGGAAATCTTTAGTTGTGCCTGATCTATAAAGGCAGTTTCGTGATCTGTTCTGAGGGTCGATTCTTCCTAATTCCTCTGCTACTGCTTGCAAACTTGCAGTGTAAGACCCCTTTATCTCTGAGCCATGTAATAACCTGTATCATCTCTTTCAGCCATCAGTGTGAATGTGCATCACTTTGCCTCCCATTGGTGTATTGTTGAGATCAACGATCTGCATACTGTATCTATCTTTGGCCTATCGAATAATACATAAGTGAAATCTCCTTTTCCTAGTGTCATTCGGTTGGTTTCTCCTGATCTGTATGTGATTACTGATCGATATAAGTCTGGATGTGTATGAATTTTGTATGTTATTCTGGTTTTGTAGCATATACATGGGCAAGAATGAGTCTGAACACTCTGTTTTGGTGCATCACCGCCTTAGATTAGACTAGGTAGATTTGCTTTGATGCTCTCTTTCTCCCGTTCCCTTCTGAGAATAGATAGGTGCGCCCTGACAGTAAGAGGAAGCCGGCCTTCTCCGGAGACTCAACCTCGTAGTCCAAGTCCCACAGCTTGGAGGTTGTTTCCATGTTTCACTAGGTTGTCCTCGCGCATAGGCCTTGGACAAGGGTGCAAACCTAAGTGACAACAATAACTATCTAAAATAGTTGGTGTTGTACTTCTAGAAAATATTTAAGGCCATACTCAACTTGATCAAGGGGCTGGAAGAAATTTGGATTTGTGTATACAGATCATACAATAGGAATAACAGTGAGATTTCTTGATTTTGTGAGTTTTGAGTGCTTTAATGGATTAGATGAAGTAAGATAAAATAAATATAAGTGTTAAAGTAATTCATTTTCAAGTTATTTATGTTATTATTTTGTTATTTTTTATGTTTCTAGTTAGTTTTTAAAATTCCTTTGTGTTCTGCCAATCTATTGTTCGGAACCAGGCAACTAGTAAAGATGGGGTCATAGAGCCTCTTCCCATTGTGAAATCTAGACAAGATTTTGGGATTAGGAGGATGACTCCATGTACATACTATACAATGAAGGAGGGGCCCTAGGAAGCAAAGATGGTATTTTAAGGTGATGTCATCAACTAGCCAAAGTTGCATGGCTAGGGATCACAATATATTGATGAGGTGTTAGGAGGGATTGAAAGAATTGATAGCTTCAATAAAGGATTGGGAAGTGGTAGAAGCATGAATTGTGAAATTCTAAATATTATGGAAGGAAATGGTGAAGGTCCATTGGAGGGGAAATATTACATCTTGTGAGACAGGCTTTAATGCCTTGAACACCCTAATTTTTAGGCACTTTTGTAGGTTGTACTATACAGATTGTTTGGAAACCTAGGACCTCAAGGATCCTTTACTTCTTTGAAAAAGGTATCTAGATAAAAGGTTAGTTTGACCCCTTGTTAAGTACTTTTTAAAGTTATTCAATATTATCATCAAAAGTAGGGCTAATTGCTTATAGCCCTATTTAGAAGCATTTTGGTGTGGTCCTTAGAACTTGATTAGGGTTACAAGGAAAAAATTGGTTGTAGGTCTTGGAGAGGATCCTAATGCCTTCCTAGATGGTTATATCTCCATTTGGAGTGATGGTTAATTATTTTGGGGTAGATTGTGGAGTTGGTGAAGAGGGAACAATAAGAGCTAATACAAGCCTAGGAAGTGGTATAATGAGTTATTGTTCTATCTAATTGGTGTTCACTAGTTGAATGGAGTGGGATCTCATAGACATGATCCTAAGGAGAGTTGGGGTAGCAAGAAACCCTATTAGGTCAAGAGAAAGACCTAAGGAGACCCTAGAGGAAGTTGGGGTAGGAGCAAGACTAGAGTTACATCAGATTGGTCTCAGAGCCAAGTTAAGGATTTAAGAATCAAGTATATGGCTGAACCTAGTGGGGAATCAGTAGGTGAGTCAATCATGGTTACAAATGAAGAGCTAGCCAAAGATGTTGATTGGAAATAGGAGAAGAATAGGCTCCTTGAAGAATCTTTAGAAGAAGTGGAGCTAAATTTAGATGCATTTGCTAATGCATGCAAGAAAAAGGAAGAAGAGGGCAATGATAGGGATAAGGAGATAGAAAAGGAAGATGTTGTCTCTAAACTAGACCTTCTATTAAATGAAGAGCCTTTATTTAAGGCCATAAAAGCCATAGGAGGGAAGGCCTTGGAAGGAGTTCCACTATTTAGTGGAAAAATAGACATTGATACAATAATGGATTGGATAGATGGAATGAAGAATCACTTCGAATGTGAAGGAGTGGAAGAAGCATAAAATCTCAAGCTAGATAAGTCAAGATTCAGAGAGTTGGCATTAACATGGTGGAAATATGTCCAAGATAAGAGTATTAGGATGGGTAAAAATCCCATAGCAAATTGGAATGCAATTGTAACTAAGTTGAAGGATAATTTCAAACCAGAGGACTATGAGACTCAACTTCACAAGAGGAGACAAGGACTAAAGAAAAAATACATGGATGTGGCCTCTTATATAGAGGAGTTTCAAAGGTTATGGCTTAGGTCAAAAAATAAATAAGAAGAGCCAATAAAAGTAGCCACGTACTTGGGTGGTCTAAACTAGAACATTCAAGAAAAGCTCAATTTGTGGACACCTACTACTGTTCATAGATGTAATCAATTAGCATTAAAGGAGGAAGAAAAGAATAGAAGGAAGGGAGACCCTAATTTCAAATACAGAAGCAAGCGAAGAAATTAGATGGGTTAAAGAGGAGGATATCAAGGTAGAGGTAGTGAGCAGAGGAACCAAGGTGAAACCAAACTCACTGAGAAAAATATTGAAAGCACTCCAAGAGGAGGTTATAGTAGAGGAAGGGGTAACCAAGGAGGCTCTAATAGTAGTAGACAATCAAGAAGAATTAATTCATACTTTGCTAGCACAAAATGCTACAACTATAGTTAACTAGGACATCCAACATATAGGGGTCATGATAAGCCTTCTTCTTCCAACCATGACAAGAGAGTGGCATATGCTTAAGACGATAACTCTACTAGAAAAAGACCTTAAAGTGGATCACATAGAGTCAAAGAAAGGTGAAAATCTCATGTTTAGGAGGGTATTGATCAAGCAACAAGCTCAAGATGAACCTAAGCATAGGAGAACTTTGTTTAGGATTAGGTGCAAGGTTCTTGGAAAGATATGTAAGGTAGTAGTGGATTCTAGCTCTACTGGCAATATAATATTAGAGGAGGTATTCAACAAGCTCAAATTAACCAAGATACCCCATGTGAATCCCTATAAGGTAACTTGGCTCAACAAGGATCAAAGTATTCTAGTGAATTAAAAAACTTGGTTTAAGTTCTCCATAGTAGGGTATAAGGATAGGTTGTTATATGACATCTTACCCATGGATGCTTTCCATCTACTATTGGGTAGACCCTAGCAATTTGACAAAGAGGCAGTGTATGATGGAAAAGATAATTCCATATCATTTAAGAAGGGAGGTAGAACTTTTAAGATCTAATATCTATTGGAAGGAGAGCAACCATAGTCCAAGACTCCTAATATGTTGCTAAGTAGTGGAAAGAAGTTTGTTAAAGATCTCAAGGAGGATGAGAGCCAAAGCTATGCAATTGTACTGAAGTCCAAAGGAGAAGAAAAGACAATCAAAGAACCATTTTCTGTAGAGTACAAGCATTGCTTGAAAAGTACAAGGATATTATAAGTGATTCAACCCCTACCACCTTACCTCCTAGAAGGGTGATAAGCCATCAAATTGACTTTGTCCCTAGTGCATCTTTACCAAAAAAAGAAGCATATATGCTCACTCCTAATCAAAACTCATAAGTAGCAAGAAAAGTACAAGAACTCTTGAATCAAAACCTGATCAAGAAGAGTATAAGTTCATGTGAAGTCATTGTTGTACTAGTATCAAAGAAGGGAGGAAATTGAAGATTGTGCATGGATTCAAGAGCCATATATAGGATCACAATTAGGTATAGGTTTCCCATACCTAGGATTAAGGATCTCATGGATTGTCTTGGAGGGGAAATTTACTTCACAAACTTGGATTTCAAAAGTGGATATCATCAAATCAAGATTAAGGAGGGAGATGAGTGGTTTGTGATGCCATTTGGCCTCTCAAATGCTTCTAGTACATTCATGAGGCTTATGAATGAAGTACTTAAATATTTCACTAAAAGGTTTGTGGTTGTATATTTAGATGATATCCTAATATTCAACAAAAAAAAAGAGGAGTACATTAAACATGTTGAGATTGTATTGCAGAGGTTACATGAGGAGAAGCTTGCTATTAACCTTCAGAAGTGTGACTTTTTCAAACAAGAGATTGTGTATTTGGGCTTTGTAGTGTCAAAGGGGTCCTTGAAGATGGATCAAGAGAAGGCTGCAATTATTCTCAACTAGCCAGCACCTACCACATCTACTGAGGTAAGAATTTTTCATGGTTTAGACTAGTTTTATAGGAAATTTATTAGAAATTTTAGTGGTATATGTGCACCCTCATTAGATACCATTAAGGGTGGGGTCAAGACGAAGTTCAAATGGACCTTAGAAGCAAAACAAATCCTTTGAGTTGTTGAAGAAAAAAGTAGCCACCCAACATGTCTTATAGTTGCCTAGTTTTGACAAACTCTTCACCATAGAATGTGATGAAAGTGGTTTAGTAGTAGGAGGAGCATTGAGTCAAGAAGGTAGGCCAATAGCCTTCTTCGGTGAAAAATTAAATGAAGCCAAGAAGAATTATTCTTCTTATGACCTAGAACTATATGCCTTACTTCAGTCTCTTAGGAAGTGCAGACATTATTTATTTCCTAGGAAATTTATTGTATTCATTGATAACCAAGTCCTAAGTTATATTAAAACTCAAGAGAAGTTAAGTAATAGGCATTTGAAATAGATGGAGTACTAACAAGAATTCACTTTCACAATCAAGCATAAGAAAGCACAAATGAATAAGGTAGAAGATACATTGAGCAGGAGATTGTTAATTGTCCAAGAAGTTCAGTGACATAGCATTGGGATAGAGAGTTTCAAGAACATCTACAAGGAGGATGAAGACTTTATAGAAGTGTACAAGGTATGTTCTAATTTTGAGAACTGTTTCCATAGCAAATTCTCTAAATTTACCTTGGAGAATGGACTACTATTTAAGGGTAACTAGTTATGTGTTCCAAGGGGATCAATGAGGTAGAACCTCATTCAAGAAAAAGAACAATGGTAGCCTAAGTGGTCACTTTTTTGTGAACAAAACTCTAGAGTTAGTCCAAAGATTCTACTATTGGCCAAAACTAGTCAAGGATGTGTCTAGGTATGTTGAACAGTGTATGGTGTGTATGAAAGCCAAGGGTGGAATAAGAAATGTAGGTTTATATCAAACCTTACTATTCCCAAATAGGCTATGTGAGTGTGTGAGCATGGACTTCATAGTAGGTCTTCTTGAGACAAAGTAGGGATATACCAGTATTTATGCGATGGTTGACAAATTCAACAAAATGGGGCATTTCATACCATACAAAACTATCAATGATGCTAGCCACATTGCACACTTGTTCTTTAAAGTGGTTGTGAGGATTCATGGTCTCCCATTTAGTATTGTGTTAGATAGAGATGTGAAGTTCATGAGCCATTTTTGGAAGACCTTATGGAGTAGACTTGTTACAAATCTCTCATTTGGTTCAGCCTACCATCCTTAAATAGATGGCTGGACTAAGGCGGTTAATAGAGTGTTACATAATCTCTTGAGATGCCTAACTAAAGAATATGGGAAAACATGGGATGTTATCATTCCTCAAGTAGAATATACTTAAAATGATAGTAAGAGTAGAACCACAAGAAGAAGACCATTTGAAATTGTGTATGCACTGCATCCAAGGGGTGTATGTGAGTCAAGAGATCTTGGAGGCATGGAATATAGGAGTGGACATGTTGAGAACATCACTCAAACTATAAGAGAAGAGGAGATACATTCAGTTTTCTATAGGAGATTATGTCATGGTGAACTTGAACAAATCAAGATTACAAAAAGGTGTGCCAACCAAACTATAGATGAAGAGAGTCGAACCTTGTAAAATCATAGAAAAATATGGAGCCAATGTCTCTAAGGTTGATTTGCCATTAGATTTGTGAATTTCTCATGTTTTCAACATGCAAGACTTGGTTCAATTCAAAGGTCCATTGCCTAAAATTTCTCACAATAGTCAAGGATTCAATACTGATCTGGACCCTATAGTGGTGCCTTTACCAAACAAGTTGGAAGCTAAGAAGGTGTTAGACTCTAGAGTAAAGAAAGCTACTAAACATCAATTTAATATGGAACATCTCATAAAGTGTAGAAAAAAACCAAATTCAGAAGCAACTTGGATTGTTGAGGTAGACTTCAACAAATTGATCATCTCCAAAGACCTCTTGTTCATAAGAGTGACATAGTTTTTCTTTGTGGGGGAGTATGGTTCAGGGACACCTAGGTAAGGCTCATGGAAGACCTAGGGTTCCTATGTTGTTTTGGCTTGTAGTGGTACTAGACACACCACTAGAGTAATAAAGGGACTAGCTTGGTCCTAAATTGAGGTGTGTTAATTATAGGAAGACTTATTAGGCCTTAGTTGCTCTTAATTGCAAGTATGCCCATTTTAGGTTAAATGGGGTATTTGTGTGATTTTGTAGGAAGAATGGCCAAAAAAGAGATTTAAGGTCCTTTCTAAATTTTTTAAGACATTATTAGGCTTTGGGTAAAGTTTGGTGGCCTTTGGGACAAGTTTGAGTGCAAAGTTCAAAAAAATGTAAAAGTTGCTCTTTTTTTCATAAGAGAAACTTTGTGTATGGGTCTTAATAACCATCTGAAATAGTTATTGTTGGACTTTTGACAAGTATTTAAGGCCATACTCAACATGATCAAGTGTTTGGAATAAATTTGGATTTGTGTGTACAACATGTACAATAGGAATAATAGTGAGAGTTCTTGATTTTTTGAGTTTTGAGTACTTTAATGGATTAGATGAAGTGTTATAAAAAAATAGAACTGTTAGATTAATTCATTTTAAGTTTTTTTTGTTATTTTTTTGTGATTTTGTAGGTTTCTAGTTATTTGTTAAAATTCTTTTGTGTTCACCCAGTCTGTTGTCCTGAACCAAGCAATTGGTAAAGATGGGGTCATAAAGCCTCTTCCCACTATGGAATCTATGCAGGCTTTTGGGATTAGGAGGATGACTCCATGTACATATTTTAAAGTGAAGAAGGCAGCCTAGGAAGTAATAATTGTATTTTTAAGGTGATTCCCTAAGCAAGCCAGAGTTGCATGGCTAGGGATCACAGTATGTTGCAGAGGTGTTAGGAGGGATTAAAAGAATTGATAGCTTTAATCACGGATTGGGAAGTGGTCGAAGCATGAGTTTTGAAGTTCCAACTATAATGGGATGCAATGGTCAAGTTCTATTGGAGGGGAAAACTTAAATATTGTCATGCAAGCTTTAGTGCCTTGTAAACTCTAATTTGTAGGCACATTTATAGGTTGTAATGTACGGATTCTTTGGAAGCCTAAGACATCAAGAATCCTTTACTTCTCTAAAAAGGTATCTAGATCAAAGGTTAGTTTAACCCATTGTTAAAGACCTTTTTAAGTTATTCAACACTTTCATCAAAAGTAGGGCTAATTGCTTGTATTCCTATTTAGAATCATTTTTGGTGTGGTTTTTGGAACTCGATTAGCGTTACAAGGAAAAATGTGGTTGTAGGTCTTGGAGAGGATCCTAATGCCTTCCTAGATGGTTATATATCCATTTGAAATTATAGTTTAATATGTTGGGGTAGATTGTGGAGTTGGTGAAGAGGGAACAATGAGGGCTAATACAAGCCTAGGAAATGGTGTAAGGATTTGTTGTTCTGTCTAATTGGTTTTCACTAGTTGAATGGAGTAGGATCTCATAGATAGGATCCTAAGGAGAGTGTGGGTAGTAAGAAACCCTATTAGGTCAAGAGAAAGACCTAAGGAGACCCTAGAGGAAGTTGGGGTAGGAGCAAGACTAGTGTTACATCACAAATACCCCTAGTCAAAGGCTCCATCGCATGTTAAGAAGTGTATTTTTTGGAGGGAGTACCTCTATTCATTTTTTGGCATGCCTTGGCCCTTAAACATTGGGCAATTTTACCCAGGCCTTGCCTTAATCTTCATGCAAGATGGTCATCGCACTTAGATATTAATTTTCATTATTTTCATCTACCCTTTCCTACACATTTATTGGTGAACACCAATTTTTCATTGGCTCCACCCACTGATAGAGCAACTTACTTGGATGGTGCATTACTTTCAAGACATGTGACCTTTTTTGGGGCCATGGACTACTCCTCCAATCACATTCCCCATGGTTTCTTGGTTGCGAATGTGACTTGGCCATGTGGGGTGAGACCACTTGATAATGGACCTTGTTTAGTGCACCATACCTTGGGCCCTCTGCCCTAAAGAGTCGACAACCTACATTTTGGGAAGACTTTTATCTATTGATTTGTTATTTTTCCAATGGTTTTTAGCCATAGAAATATTTTTTCAATGCACTAATGGTCTATTCATTTTTTTGACATGTGGAGTTATTTATTGCCACCAAAATCATTTTACTAGTAGGGATATATTTTCCTGGGCTCATTTTTCTTTCTGGAGAATTGTTTTTTCTGGCATTTGGGTCACTTTTTATGCATTTTTTGCCTCGACATTCATTTGATCATCAAGTTTGGGCTCGTCACTTGCTGACATTAGCACTTCACTACCCCTTCTGGCTCTGTTTGGACCTACCTTTAGTTTTTTTCTTATATCTTGGGCATACAGACTTCTTTTTCTACAAATGAGATATCACTAGAAAGATGGTTTTGAGCCCGTCCCAAAGGTTTGGGTAATTTTTTAGTTTTGATACTTTTATGGCTTTTTTGCTAACAAAGTCAAGAGTTAATTTTTTATCTTTGGGAGACATATCTTCAGCATCCAATATCCAATTTGCGAATTCTTTATATCGTTGGAAAGGTCTTTTAGATCTCTTTCCAGTGATGTTGGTTATCTTTTCCACATTCTATTCAGTCTTTTGCATTTCTACATTCTAGTGAATATCTTGGTTATTTTAGGTATGGGGATCAATTTATTTTCTTCATATGATTCATCATAGATTTTACTATATTTTGTATCAACCTTATGTCTCTTATCATCTTTTTTGACATCATTTTGTAGCATTTTTTGCAAACACATTGAGTTAAAGTTGCACTCTTGTATTTTGGGATATTACACATCTTTTTTTGTTGTACTCATACTAAATTGTAAATTTCTTTGGGGGATTTCACATTGGCTATATTTACCAACTTCTTTTGTTAAGTGAGTGTTCCTTCCATGCCATTAGCCCCGTGATGTGTCATTGACACATACCATTATAGGTTTTTGTACTTCTTTTGCATTCTCGATGTTCCTAGTTCTACTTTCTACAAGAGATATTACATTCATTTTTAGTGTTCTTGTCTTTCGTCTTAATATTACATGGGGTTATATTGGTTCTATTTCTTTCTTAGTTTGATAGAGTGGTCTATGTATTCAGTATTTTTTCCAATGTACTAGGTGGGTGTGGCGGCTAGGTACCTATACATTTTGATGAGATAGGTCATCTACCATGTACACTCTCTTCTTTGCATTCCTAGTTTTGGAGACCATGAAGATATCTTCCATATTTGATTGATTAGGTCTTCATAATTAGTCTTCTCTACCTGTTCATGTTCTATTTAGTGGAGCTTCTTTGGATCATTAGTTTGACAATGTTTGCATCTTCATGCTTCAGTGGTGTTCTTCATTATCATCCTTTTGTTCCTATCTTCTAGGATATTCTTTCCATCTCTTTTTGGAGTAGGGTTTTTCCTATGTGTTTTTTTCTGTTTCTCCTCTTTAGAGAGATTTGTTTGTGATTGGGTACCTCATCATGCCTTGTTGTCAGGACTTAAATTTATTTTCAGTAGTATATTCTAGGTTTTTAGCTACTCCCTAAGTTTATCTTTGGGGGCGGGGCGGGGCGGGGGGGGGGGGTGTTAAAGTAATAAAGTATTTTTTTTATTAATTAAATTATTTTTATTTACTTATTAAATCACATATTATCTCTAATTTTCTTAAGCTAAACTTTAGGCATATAATAATTAATTCTTTTATTAATTATTATCATGCAACCTAGGTTAGTTATCTTTTAGGTTTTTTATCTCCTTTTATAAGGATTGATCTCTCTTTGTAAATTCATTCATTCAATACAATTTGTAGTTCTTTTTTGCAAATCAAGAATGTCTCATCTTCTATAGATCTCTAAATTTGAACCTCCATAGATTTGCTCCTCTCTTTATGTAATGGGTATTTGCATGCAGTGATTCTTGGGAGTTGTGGGGTTGAGCTTTCATCAACTTCAACACATGTTAAGGGAAAAGTGGTGTAATATTCAATGTGTTTAAATAAGTATGATTTGACACTAGAAATGAGAGCTTTTGAAGCCAAAACACACTTTTCATCTTCAGTTGCATATTGCATATGAACAAAATTGCACTTTTCATATGCATTTGCATATTCAGTTGCAAGCATATTTAAATGACTTGTTTTAACTTACTTTTTACTTGGTTTCTATTTTGCACATGTCTAATTGTTTCACTTAAATGAAATCACAATTTTTGGAGCCTATTAAACATTACATATAAAAGTTCATGTGTAATGTGCAAATGGGTTTACAGATGCATATGCACTTAAACCTTACTATATTTTTATTCACAGCCCCACTTAAGTCCTAAGATAGCTTCAAACGAACCTATAGATGAAAGAAAGAGATTGAAGGAAACAAAAGGACCAAAAGAAACCAAACAAACACACTAAAATGCCAAGGGGACTTCGAAGGCCTAAAAAAAATTTTAGAGCCTATTATACATTACATATAAAAGTTCATGTGTGATGTGCAAATGGGTTTTAAAAGAGCACTTTTCACTTAAGTGATTTATGTGTTAACTTAAAGTGCATGTGTAATGTGTAAATAGGTTGAAAAAGTACTGTCTATAAAGTGATTTAAGTTATAACTTAAAAGAAAATTAGGTACAACTTTATAAATTATTAACACATTTAGAAGTGATTATAATTTATAAACATCAAAATGCACTATGTGACAACAAAATATAAGATTTGAAGTTTAAAATATACAATCGAACTTCTAAAGTTTGATTACACATGCACTTAAACCTTAATATATTTTTATTCAAAACCTCAATTAAGTCCTAAGATAGCTTGAAACGAGCCTATGATCGAAAGCAAGAGATTGAAGGAAAAACAAGGACCAAAAGAAACCAAACAAATACACTAAATTGTACAAAGGAACTTTGAAGGACTAAAAAATCAAGAAAATCCAATTAGATTCAATAAATCTAATTAAGCTTTCAAAAACAAAGGTAAATTGATGAGACCCTTAATTAAAGGATTCATAATATGGATTAGAAAGGTTAATTCACCAACTTTCACAAATCAAATAGTAAATCAACTTAGAGAAATCAAAGACTTTAAATTGTCAAAGTTTCATAGTATTGCCTCTATTTTGTTATTGCAAAATGAAGAACAACAAATAATATCCAACATCCTCAAAATTAGTTGAAGATGTATATTGATTTGTATAGTATTGAGTGTGCATTTGAGGTAGGAGACATAGTTAACTTGGGATCACAAATCTAAAGATAATGTTAAACATACCAAAAGACTAGGTGATATAAGAGCATCTTGGTTCTTGGCAACATCACACCAACTAGAAATATTTCTTTTTAGCTTTCTTCTTGTTTGTTGTTGTCTGTCACTATGAGTGTTAGCAGTGGTGTTCCTTTATTTGGATCATTTACAGTTGTATACGTTGTAGCATGTTCTTGGTATGATGGTCATCCTTCACCTAGGCTCACACTCGAATCTATTATTTTGGGTTGAGATCTTGAGGCATCTTTGTGGAACATTACTTTTCTTCATGTTTCTTGGCCAATTTGTGTTTTTTGATCTTGTAAAGAATTTTATAGATCAACAAAGCTTATTGGCCCATATCATAGTCTTTCTAGATATTAGGCCAGCAGGTCTCTTAGATTGCATGTCATTTCCTACTTAGTTGATAGAGTTCTTCATGATTTGGGTCATGGCCTATATCTTGTAATACATTTTCAATATCTTGGAGAAGGTGAAATTCCTAGTTGACTCAATGTGTGTGAAGGCTCTATATATTGATGTATTTGACCCTTGAGGAGAAATTTTGATTAGTTGAGTAATTGATAACCTCTTCAATGTTCAACATGAAGGATTGTAAATATTTCAATTTGTAGTCAAACATGTATGTCTAACATGTAAGACTAGATGTTTGAGGTCCATTGTAATTAATTTGCTAATAACTTGAAGGCTAATCTTACTTATCTCTCAATTGACCCTTGATATTTATGTTGCATAAATCATATTTCATTGATTATATTAATTTGTTGAGGTCCCTCTAGTCATGATTTCACCACTAAGAGGGGAAAATCAATCTTCAATAGAACTTTATCTATCACAAACACTTATCAATTATTTTTATCCACCTAACCATAAATGAAAGATTTTGCAATGAACACACAAACACATGAATGACATATTTTTACATGTAAAAACCTAAATGGGAAAAACCATGGTGAGAATCACATTCACAATATGAATAACTAATTCTAGTGTTTTAGCCTAGAAGCCAAGGAGCATATTGCTCTCTATTTGGACTTTTAGGCTAAGATGCACAACCTTAGGACAAAATAAAAAGGACTTGCAACTTAAAGATGCACAACCATAGTGCAATAAAAAAAAAAATTACAAGTGACCAAAATAGCTCATTGTCTTCTAGTAGGCACAATGAATTGATTAATCAAAAAGATGTAGGATCTCCCAATCATGTCATTTGTTTACTAGCACAGACTTTCCCAACTCTAAAAGATATTATTAATTCACACATCTACTTTTCCATATTCACATCATACTACCTTAACATTTAATCCATACATAACACAAACATCTATAGGACCATATAAATCAACATCGTCACCAAAAACCTCAACACCATAAACCTCAAGTACGTCAGCCACAATGAAGAAAGATAATATTTGCACAAAGTCAGTCACCATGAATCCTTGCACTAAATGTGATCCACCCCAAGAGATAAAGGGGACCCAAATACATCATAACATGCCTTTCAAAATTGCATTAACTAAAGTTCAAACAACACAACATTCTTCATCAATGACATCAGAATTAACATGTAATGTGTGTGTGTGTGTGTTAAACAATCAAATCTAAATTTATCCTCCTATGCACATGACTTAATGCAGATATAAACATAAGACAACAACATCCATATCAACCTCTTAAATTTTCCTCAATAGTTTATGAAAATTGAAATATCGTAACTCAAACAAGATAACCCACTAAATCAACCAGATGTAATCAAACATAGAACAACATATCTTTACTTGCAGAACAAACCACCACAAAATATTGAACTAGAATACTACATAAACATTTTGAGCATGTTGACCAAATTTAGCATTGATGTATGTGTTCCAAGGCTTGCTTGCACTGCTACTAAGAGACCTGGCTTGTCTCTTCTAGGAACCTAGTCTCCTCTAGGTCCTAATTGGCTTAGGTGATCAAATAAATCCAATTTCAACTCTTCTCAAAGAGTTCTTAACCCATGTGCTTAACCTTGAAAGACTAACACCTTTAGATGGTACAATCCTTCACCTTCACCTTGAAAGCTCTAAGTGCTACTTGCTCACAAACTCCACTCTTCATTGAAGGGGTATCCATCATCATGAAAACATTTAATTTTCCACCTATTAGATATATTTGGAATGATCTTCATGTCTTTTCCCTATAAATTTCAAGATTTAGTCTCTATGAAGCCTAATTAGGCCTAGTTCCAATTAGCCCTTAACAATGACTTTTTCCACTTTCTTGCCAAAACTTCCCAAAAAACTTGGAAAACTAATCACAAAATCAAGTACCCTTTTGGATTTACTAAAATATTCCATAGGTTTTAGAGTCTGACAACCTCTGTACACTAGTTTCCTATGAACTAGGGCAAATAGGCTAATAGGCCTCATTTTTAGGGTTGACTGTAATCTTGTGGAAAACTTATTCAAAACTTGACCTAATGGATTGGTATAAGCTCAATCCTTGCAACATATTAGGATATGATGAAATCCCACCTAGAATTGTACTTTTTCCATATAGTACCTCTCTACACTACAAGAAATCCTCTCTTTCTTCTATCTTAAACCTCTAACTGGGCTTTGTCTTCTTGCCTAGGGCTTACTAGTAAAAATAGCTCCCCAAACTTCCATGACTCCTAATCCTAAAAATAAATACACTAATGACTCCCCTAGCATTTCTATCTACACTTAGGTATTTCCCATGGCTAGATTTCATGGCAGGGCCATAACTATATAGACTAGTTTGCATAGAATCAGTAAGGTCTCTAAAACAAGAACACTTTACTCAACACTCTATAACTACTCAAATCAACTTTCGTATCGAAAGAGAAACTCTCAAAACTAATTAAAGAAAACTATTCAATTATTAGATCGAGTCTTTCAATACATTTAAGGGTATTGTTACTGTTAAAACTCAAGAATTTGTTGTAATACTATTGTATAGCTCTATTCCACACTCAAAACTATTACAATGCTTCCCCCTTTCTACAATATTTGAGTCTTGGCTAATAGTAGATGTCATCTCCATCATTCTAGGGCTTTTTGATTGATCTCCCACTCCCTATCCATAAGGGAATCCAAGGTAACTAGGTTGCATGCAACATTTGCAATAATTACAAATGTTGTCATGACAACTTCTTGACATCATTTGGAATCTTTGTTAATTTCCATCATCCTATTTCTTAGGACTACTAACCTCCAAAATTTTGAGGATCCAAAACCATTGATGACCCTATGGCATCTTTACAACATCATAATGTGTTTAGAATGCATTTAAGACTATAACCTCACCTTAAGCTTCTAACACTAAGAAAATTAATCAGCAACTAACATTGGCTATTTTTGTGACCTTAGTCCTAATGAATAACTCACTTAGCCCACATAGAAAATGACCTTCTAAGGTCTTAAAACAACCCAATCTACTCTTCTTGACTTGGCTAGAGTAAAAAACAATACAAAATACTAGACATCGAGAGGTTAGCCTAGGTGTGATCCTACACCATCCTCCCCAAAATGAAAAGATCAATCCACCCTTAGATTGAGGATGTTTGGATGAACTGCCATCTTCTTGAACTCTGACTCTTTTATACATACTACATCAACATCCATTTGTCCATTCTTTTATATTAAGTTTTCCTTGTATGTTATATGTCTAGTCTATTTGTAGACTCTAGTGTCTAATACATTGTAAAATCATGTGACTGTAGCAGTAGGTAATTGTAGATATTCCACATCTCTAATCACTTCATGAAGACTTTGATCCATATATTGTTGTGGTCCTTTGTAATGGACTAAGTCTATAATATTAAAATTAGGAGACAATCCATTGTCTTCTAGCAACTTGACTCTAAATTCATTATTACCATACTTAGCCAAAATAGGATAGGGACCTATCCTCCTCATCTGCAAATTGTGAGGGACTCTCTTTTGAAGTCTTGACTTGTTAAGGTGCATCATAACCAAGTCACCAACATTAAATTGAACTATCCTACTTTCATCCACTTTGGCTTTGTGTTTCAAGGTATTCTTTGTCAAGGTTTTCCTCACTATTTCATGTATCTCTTGCATATCATATGCAAAGTCATCAGTATATCCACTTCCTTTCACTCCATCCTTCAAATCTCTCAATCCATAATTACGTCTAGGATGTAGTCCATACACTATTTCAAATTGACTCTTCCCTGTTGATCTATTAGTAGTGTCATTGTAGGAATATTCATCTTGCCCAATCAACTAATCCCATTGTTGACCATACTCCTTAGTTAAGCACCTTAGTAGATTCCAAAGGCTTCTATTGACAATCTTAGTTTGACCATCAATTTGAGGATGGTAAGTTAATCCAAAGGATAAGTTAGTGCCTAACCTATGCCAAAGAGTCTTCCAAAAATGACTCATAAACTTAGTCTCTCTATCTAACATAATGTTGATAGGTAGCCCATGGATTCTCACTATTTCTTTGAAGAAAAGAGAGGCTATTTGACTAGTGTCATTAGTGGTCTTGCATGGTAAAAAGTGAGCTATCTTTCTAACTCTATCTACAACCACATAGATGATATCCATACCTTGCCTTGTCTTGGGTGATCCAACTACAAAATACATACTTAAACATTCCCATGGCCTAGTAGGAATAGGTAGTGGTTGATAAAGGCCTACATTTGAAGAAGTGCCCTTGGCTTTTTGACATATAACACAACTTTCCACACACCTCCTAACATCAAGATTCATCCTTGGCCAATAATAGAACCTTGAAACAAGTTCTTGGGTCTTAGTAATCCCAAATTAACCATTCAAAGCACCATTATGTTTTTCTTGTATCAAATGCTTTCTAATAGAGCCTCTAGGGACACATAACTAATTCCCTTTAAACAAAATATCATTTTGCAAAATATACTCAGCATATCTACTGTGAAAATGATTCTCATATTCAGCACATACCTTATAAATGTCTACAAAATCCTCATCATCATTGTATAGATCCTTGAAATGATCTATCCCCTTGCTCTTCAACTAAATTTCTTAGATTGTGAGATCCCTTCTAGACAATGTATCAGCCACTTTATTGAAGACACCTTTCTTGTGTTTGATATTAAAAGTATAAGCTTGTAGGTACTCACCCCACTTCATGTGATTGTGACTCAACTTCTCTTGTGAATTCAAGAAACTAAGTTCTTGATTGTCTGAATACACAATAAATTCCTTTGGGAGAAAATAGTGTCTCCGTTTCCTTAGAGCTTGCACCAATGCATACATCTCAGGTCATATGAAGAGTACTTCTTCCTGGCTTTACTTAACTTTTCTTAGTAAAAATCCATTGGCTTTTCCTCTTGGCTTAGAATAGCCCAAATTGCTACATTGCTAGCATCACACTCAATGGTGAGGAGCTTCTCAAAGCTCAGAAACACTCAAAAAAATTGGGTAGCTATCTTCTCCTTCAATAACTCAAAGCTCTTGTTAGCAAGCTCATTCCATACAAACTTAGTTTTCATTCCCCCCTTGATAGCATCTAACATAGGAGCACAAATTGCACTAAATTTCCTTATGAATTTCCTATAGTATTGTGCAAGGTCATGCAAACCTCTTACCTCTGTTGTTGTCTTTGGAGTAGGCCAATTCATGATAGCCTCTACTTTTCTCTTGTCCATTTTTAGTTTTCCTTGTGATAAGACAAACCCAAGGTACACTAGCTCTGTTTTGATCAAATCACACTTCTCCAAGTTGATCATCAACTTCTCATTATGTAGCTTCTTCAAAAAAATGTCAAGATGTTCTAGGTGCAGATTAGTATATCATCTAGATATAAAAATACAAACTTGTCTATATAGTCTTTGAGAACTTCATTCATGAGCCTCATGAATGTGGAGGGGGCATTGGATAATCCAAATGGCATGACACGCCATTCATACAGCCCTTCATTGGTCTTGAAGGTTGTTCTCCACTCATCTCCTTCTTGTATTCTTATTTGGTGATAGCCACTCTTCAAGTCTATCTTGTTATAGTATTTACCTTCACTTAGGCAATCCATTAGGTCTTCAATCCTAGGGATATGGAACCTATACCTTATGGTTATCCTATTGATAGCCCTTGAATCAATGCAAAGCCTCCAAATTCCTCCTTTCTTAGGTGCAAGTACAGTGGGTATGACACATGGACTAATACTCTTTCTATTTAGGCCTTGGTTTAGGAGTTATTGTATTTGTCTTACTATTTCCTTGTTTTGTTGAGGGGTCATCTTGTAGGTTGCTTTGTTAGGTAAGGTAGCTCCCAGGATAAGGTCTATCCTATGGCTTATGGTTCTTTTAGGGGGTGAGGTTGATGGTTTTTCATCACTTACAATACCTTGATAAGTCTGCAACATACCTTGAACCTCCTTTGGTAACTTTGCCTTCTTAGTCTCCTTACCTTCATCTCCCTCTCTTGGTCTCAGCACCAATGCAAGGCCTACACCTTCACTCTCTTCCATGGTTTGTAAGAACTCTTTTTCAGCGACCATAAGTACATTTGGACCTACTGTCTTTACTTTAGCATCTTCCAACAGTGACTGAATTTTAAAAGTCACATTGTCTTTCTTAAAACTATAGGAGTTATTTCCTCCATCATATATAACTTGGTGATCAAATTGTCATGATCTACCTAGGAGTAAGTGACATGCATCCATAGGTAATACATCACACAAAACTTTATCCTTGTACCTTCCAATTGAGAACTTCACCCATGCTTGTTCATTTACCAACACATGTTGGCCTTTATTGAGCCATGTGACCTTATAAGAATTGGTGTGAGGCATTCTTGTAAATTTTATCTTACTTACTACTTCCTCTGACACAATATTGTCAATAGACCCTGAGTCAATGATGATTCTACACACTTTTCCCATCATCTTACATTTTATCCTAAACAAGGACCTTCTTTGGCTTGGCTCTTCTTTCACTAGCTCCTTGATCAAAGTTTTCCTCATTATGAGGTTCTCTCCTTCTTCTAAATTCAATGGAACCTCAGCATGCTTCTCTGTTGTAATAGACTCATCTTGGACTAGGTTAGTTCTCCTATCACTTCCTTGTGATGAAGTACCTTTCTGTGGGTATCTATAGGCAGGGTGCCCCATTTGATTACAATGGTAGCACTTCATATTGGCAAAGTAATTGCCCCTTCCTCCTTGTCCACCATTTCTTCCTCGAGAGCTAGAGTTTCTTCATCTACCACCTCTACTTGAGCTTCCTTCTTGTTGTTTATTGAATTTAATGTCTCCTTGAGTCCTTGATTTAGAACTTCTCACACCATAGCCACCTCTTTGACCTCTACTATCTTTGCCTTTACCTTTACCTTTAGAAGTTTCTTGTTTCCTTTTACTTTTCTCTTCTATATTCAAGGTAATTTGATAGCATTGGTGAATGGTTTTTAAGTTCACTAGACTCATTTCTTCTTCAATAGACCACTTAAGGTCATTCAAGTACCTTGCAAGCTTGATGTTTTCCTCTTCAACCACCTTAGATCTCAAACATAGCTTTTGAAACTCCTCGGTCTATGCTTGGACATCTAAATCTTTTTGTCTAAGATTTTGTCTCCTCCAATAAAGTTGAACTTCATAGTCATCGGGAAGGTAGGTCTTCTTCTTTTTTGTTACCATGCCTTTCCATGTAACTATAGGACCTTTTCCATCCTTTTCTCTCTCAATTTGCACAAACTTCCACCAAGTAAGAGTTGAACCTCTTAGCCTAGACTTGGCTACCATAACTTTTTGTGCCTTAGAGATACCATCACATTCAAAATGGTTCTCAATGCTATTAATCCAATCCACAACTAAATCTGGATCCATTTGTCCACTAAATAGTGGCACACCTTCCAAATCCTTGCCATTCAATGCCTTATTGCTTTTAAGAATGGCTCTTCAGGAAGAACAAGGTCAAGTGTTGGTGCTTCCTCCTCCAATTCCAATTCATTTTCCCTTGCTTCTTTCTCTTCCTTCTAATCAATTTTGTCCTTGACCTTATTAGCTTTGTCTTGGACTTCACCCAAGAGTTACTCCATTTGAGCTAGTCTTTCCCTTAGCAACTTGTTATCTTCTTTTTGTTCCTCAACCTTCTTGGCTAACTCAATGTTAGTCACCATGGTTGTTTCTTCTATTGTTCCAGTTGATGTATTTTCTCCCACTAATTTAGTAGGCTACAACATCCACCACAAGCCTGATCAACTAGGCTCTGCTACCAATACGATGTATGTGTTCCAAGGCTTGCTTACACTGCTACTAAGAGACCTAGCTTGTCTATTTGAGGAACCTAGTCTCCTCTAGGTCCTAATTGACTTAGGCTATTAACCAAGTCCAATTCCACCTCTTCTCAAAGAGTTCTCAACCCTTGTGCTTAACCTTGAAAGACTAACACCTTTAGATAGTATAATCCTTCACTTTCACTTAGAAAGCTCTAAGTGTTAGTTTCTCACAAACTCCACTCTTCATTGCAGGGGTATCCATCATCATGAAAACATTCCATTTGCCTCCTCCTAGATCCATTTGGAAAGATATTCAATTCTTTTCCCTATCGATTTCAAGATTTAGTCTCTATGAAGCCTAATTAGGCCTAGTTCCAATTAGTCCTTAACAATGACTTTTTCCACTTTCTTGCCAAAACTTCCCAAACAACTTGGAAAACTAATCCCAAACTCGAGTACCCTTTTGGACTTCCTAAAATATTCTATAGGTTTTAGAGTTTGGCAACCTCAGTACACTAGTTTCCTATGAACTAGGGAAAATAGGCTGATAGGCCTAGTTTTTAGGGTTGACTGTAATCTTGTGGAAAACTTATTCAAAACTTGACCTAATGGATTGGTAAATTCTCAATCCTCACAACATATTAGGATATGATGAAATCCAACCCGAAACTATACTTTTTTCATACAGTAGCTCTCTACCCTACAAGAAATCTTCTCTTTCTTCTATCCTAAACCTTTAACCGGGCTTTGTTTGTTTGCCTAGGGCTTAGTAGTAAAAATAGCTCCCCAAACTTCTATGACTCCTAATCCTAAACATATATACACTAATGCCTCCTCTAGCATTTCCATATACCCTTAAGTATTTCCCATGGCTAGATTTCATGGGGGAGCCATAACTGTACAGACTGGTCAGCACAAAACCAGTAAGGTCTATAAAACAAGAACAATTTATTCAGCACTCTATAACTACTCATATCAACTTACCTATTGAAAGAAAAACTCTCAAAACTAATTAAAGAACACTATTCAATTATCAAATTGAGTCTCTCAATCCATTTCAAGGCACTATAACTACTAAAACTCAAGAATTTGTTGTAATATTGTTGTAGAGCTCTATTCCACACTCAAAACTATTAAAATGCTTCCGCCTTTCTACAAGATTCAAATCTTGGCTAATAGTAGATGCCATCTCCATCATTCCAGGGCTTGTTGGTCAATCTTGCACTCCCCATCCATAAGGGAATCCAAGTTAACTAAGTTGCATGCAACATTTGCAATAATTGCAAATGTTGTCATGAAACTTCTTGACATCATTTGGCATGTTTGTTAATTGTCATCATCATATTTCTTAGTACTACTAACCTCCAAAATTTTGAGGATCCAAAACCATTAATGACCCTATGGCATCTTTACAACATCATAATGTGTTTAGAACACATTTAAGACTCTAACCTCACTTTAAGCTTCTAACACTTAAAAAATTAATCAGCAACTAATATTGGCTATTTGTGTGAACTTAGTCCTAGTGACTAACTCACTTAGCCCACATAGAAAATGACCTTCTAAGGTCTTAGAACAACCTAATCCACTCTTCTTGACTTGGCTAGAGCAAAAAACAAACCAAAATACTAGACATAAAGAGGTTGGCCTAGGTGTGCTCCTGCACCAAGCACCAAAAAACACCATTGCAAAGTATTTTGCAAATAAAACTTGGTAGACCAAAAAACCAACCTCACTTTCACCAAATAAAAACTCAACTTTTGAACTGTTGGAGAGAACATTCATAGACCATACACATTAACTCTGGAACTACAAGCCATCAACTTCTAAATGTGGAGGAGTTATAAGCATTCTTTCACAAGGATTTCAAATACTCTTTCATGCATATTTAAACTTCTCAACTATCACATTCCTACTAGACAACGTACAAACTTGATAATGCCACCAGTCATCAAAACACGATTCGAAAACACAATGTCAAACCTTTATCAATTTCCACACATTAGGAAGCACATTACTTCAATATAAGGACATCAATGAAAATAACAAGTTGACATCAATGACAACATTGAATATATGTTGCTAACACTCTCCCCCTTTATCATTGATGACAACACTAACAACAATAAAAAATGATCTATTTCTCTTATTCATCAACATAAAAAATTTGAGATTGACTAAAACATAAAGAAAATAGTTGATAGACATTCCACTCTCAAGAAGAGTGGGTTAGAGAAGTTGAAGTATCACTCCTACGGTATGTTTGAAGTCACTGGGAGAATTGGAGAGGTGGATTATGAGATAGACTTTCTTAGACTAAAAAAATGCATATATTTTTTCATGTATTATGCTTTAGAAAGAACTTGGGCACAATGTGATTCCTTCTACAGAGTTGCCTCCTTTGGATGATGAAGGAAGATTGATATCGATCCTAAAGGAAATGGTTGATTTTAGGGAGCATACATTTCAAAAGAGGGTTATCAAAGAACACTTGTTAATGTAGAAAAACATTAATAAAGGATGAAACATGGAAGAGAAGATTTTACAACATAAGGATTCGTTGCTTGAGAACAAGCAATCTTGGTGAGGGGGGAATATAATGTCTTGTTCTTGCACATAGTCCATTTGGGCTTCCTGTTAACCTATTCTAGGTTCACGTAGGCTAAAAAAAGATGTTTGAGGGGCTCACTATCTTGTGGATAGCTTGAGCTTGTAATTTTTGTATATTCCAACAAAATTTCTTTTTTTAGTATATAATATCGTAAAAGTTTATTTGAGCACTTGATCTCAAATTCAATTTCCTCTTAGATTCAAAACATTGACTTTTATCATTTCAAGCCTTTGTGAATTACCTAAGTTAAAGAATTAATATTTTTTAACTTCTTCTTATGTATTATTAATATGTGTCTTTCTTTTTTGAACTTGCATGAAATAAAATGTTGATAAAATGTCCCCAAAATCTACCCCTAGGAAAGTGGGGTAAACTTGAGTTGTTAAATAATTATTGTTATGGCACAAAATGTGGATGCCAAAGAGAGTGAAAGGGTAAAAAGGTTTTTCAAAAAGGTGTTCCCTAAGTTTTCTCTCCATTCTATCAAAATGTGTTTTGGCTCTCATTTGAGCATTTTGAAATTGACATATTAAGGAGATGTTGGAATGATCTCTCATTTTTGGTTGAGGATGGAAAATTTCTTCAATGGTGTTGGTTTTGATGGTGAAATATACAACCAAGCTGGTTAGGGAATACAAATTGAGTTTTTCGTAATTGTGGCTTATGATTGATGATATGTGTTTGGTGTTAATAAAAGTTGCAAAGTAGTTTGATGTATTTTTTCTAAATGTGGCATGGTGTTATCATTTTTGGCAACACTTTTTTAAGTTCTTGTGGATTTCAATTCCCTTTCTCAATTTTGGTCTTCATTTTCAAAGACTTTGGTCTGCAAATTTATGTTCATATTACCCTAGTTTTGGGTATTGGTTGTTTGTTTTCTTAGCATCTAGGAGACAAAAATGAAAATAGTATTTTCCTTATATTGTGAACAATTCTTAAGGCCAAGTCACCCCTCTAAGTCTGGGTGTTACTTCCAACCTTGGCATGTGAAATTTATGCAGGCTTCATTCTACATTTTTATGTGTTTTTTTTCCTTGTTTTCTAAGGTATTAGAGTTTTGGAGAAGAGATTTCAGAATTTCAAAGAAGTTTGGATTGAGTTAGACGTGGATTTTAAGCAACTCAGTGCTTTGGAGAAGATGTTTTGTCAGTCAACTACTAAAAAAGTTTTGGAAATCATCCAAAAAGTATATTTTAAAATCTATTTATTGTATTACACCATTTTCCAACTTATATGTGTACTTTAATGAGAAACTCTTATTTGAATATGCAAGTGAAAGCCAAGAAAATATGTAATAAATGAAATCTAAAACAATCAACAACAAACAACAATTTCTGGTTTCCAAACAATTGCAAACATTTAACAAAAACATTAAATCTTCACCCTATTTTGATATGACTTTGATCGCATAAGGGGGAAGAAGAAATGTATTTCTTAGAGTCTTTTGGTTGGTGATGGGCTTGGACTAGATTTTTTTCTAGTCTTTCCTTCTTTTCTTTGTTTGCATCTTTTCTTTCCTATACTCTTTCTCTTGTCCTACAACATTTGTCTTTGTTTGCGAGAGCCTGATGAGGCTTTTACATAGTTTTGGTTCTATCTTGTTGTGGTTTTGTCCTATTTCATGTTGTGGGATGACTTGGATATCTTTCATTTTGGGTTTCAGATTCCTTTAAAACTTGTTTTTACTTTTAAAAAAATTTAAAAGAGAATCAATCTTGTATACTACATCTTTTTTTCTTGAATATAACTTCTTTGGTGGATAATGATCTATAAATTCTCCCTCATAAATTTTTTTCTTGTAGATGTGATGTTCCTCATAGAATTTTTATTACAATGATTTCCATGTATCTTCCTTTTAAATTTGCATGTACTTCTCTCAAATTTACTTTAATAGTTTATCTTCTTGCAAACGTAAATCAATTCCATATATCTTCCTTTACACATAACCTTATATAAGTGTAAGGAAGAAAACCTATGTGGAATTGCTTTTTGTGCTTATGTTGAGAGGGTGATTATGCAAATAACAACTTGCCTATTAGAAAGATTTAAAGATACAAACAAGTGCATAAATGAAACAACAATGAACACATAAAACAATAATTTATTATAGGGAAACCCTTACGAGAGGAAAACCACACATTGTAATCCCTGCATAATGTATTATAATAAAAAATGAAAATTACAACACACTTGCAATGCAAGTTCTTATAAAAGTATCACCTCAACTCAATTCGAGAGGAAGTTCACAAGCACCCTTCTAGCACCTGATCTTGGAAACAAAACTCAATGCTCAAACTCCTCTCCAACTCCTCCTTATATAAGCTTCTCACAACCTAGAAATCCCTTGTTGTTTGACAATACCATGTGCAAAACCTCCTTGACACATGTTGCACATGCATAACTTGTGCTACTCAAGATAGTTGTGCACCAGGTTAAAAATAATGTGTCATATCCAAACTCTTATCCCCTATTTTTTACCCTCATAATTGTCATGACAGGTGTCATATAACATCTATAAATGACCCTCCTATATTATATTGTGGATAGGCCATCATTTGACAACTCGTTTTACCTTTTCCAAGGCACTAATAGGAGGAACATTTCCCAACTACTTTTCAAACTATCTAGAAAATATTGCAAGGTTGAGACACATGTTGTCTCAACATTTTCCCACTTGTCAAATACCTTGCAAGAGTCGGGGGATCTATATGATCATATATATTACATCTTCTTTTCTTGAATACAACTTCTTTGGTGGATGATGGTCTGTAAATTCTCCTTCATAAAATTGCTTCTTGTAGATGTAATGTTCTTCATAGAATTTTTATTGCAATCATTTCCATGTATCTTCCTTTTAAATTTGCATGTACTTCTCTCAAATCTACCTTAATAGTATATCTTCTTCCAAATGTAAATCATTTCCATATATCTTCTTTTACACGTGTTTATATAAGTGTAAGGAAGCAAAGGTATGTGGAATCTCTTTCTACGCTAATGTTGAGAGGGTGATTATGCAAATAATAACTTACCTATCACAAAGATTTAAGATACAAACAAGTGCATAAATGAAACAACAATGAACACATACCACAACAATTTATCATTGGAAAACCCTCACGAGAGGAAAATCACACATTGTAATCCCTGCATAATGTATTATAAAAAAAAATGGAGATTACAACACACTAGCAATGCAAGTTCTTATATAAGCATCACCTCAACTCAATCTAAGAGGAACTTCACAAGCACCCTTCTAGCACCCAATCTTGCAAACAAAACCCAATGCTAAAACTCCTCCCCAACTCCTCCTTATATAAGCTTGTCACAACCTTGAAATCACTTGCAATTTTACAATACCATGTGCAAAACCTCCTTGACACATGTTGCACATGCATGACTTGTGTTCCCCAAGATAGCCATGAACCAAGTTAAAAATAATGTCTCACATCCAAACTCTTATTCTCCATTTCTAACCCTCATAATTGTCATGACAAGTGTCATATAACATCTAAAAATGACCCTCCTATATTATACTATGGATAGGGCATCTTTTGTCAACTTATTTTACCTTTTCCAAGGCACCAACAAGTGGAACATTTCCCAACTACTTTTGAAACTATCTAGAAAATATTGCAAGGTTGAAACACATGTTGTCTCAACATTTTCCCACTCGTCGAATACCTTGCAAGAGTCATTGGATCCATACTATCATGGACTTAATTGCTAGGGGTCGAAAGGCCTATAGACTTCGAACACCATCTAAAGTTCTATATGCTCACACACTAAGTTAAAGAATCAACAACGTTCTACAAAGTTTCTACCTTCTCCAACTTCACCTTGTCATCCTTAGTCACATCTCACACAAAATAAGATTGTGCATCAATGTGCTTCCTTCTTACATGATATATAAAGTTCCTCACTAGGAAGATTACACTCTGACTGCCACTATAAATTGTCACTACACCCTATTTGAACACAATCTCTTAAGCCAAATGGATTCATTGTATGCATGAGTAGCTTCCCTATACTCTACCTCTGTAGTGGATAAATTGACCATGACCTGTCGCTTGCTCATTTAACTAATTGCACCACCAATAATGTAAACACATATACACTTGTGGATCTTCTTCTATCAAGATCTCCAACTATGTCTAAATCGACACAGCATCAAATATTCAAGGAATGCTTGTTTCTTATTCCATGAAAGCATATAGACTACTCTGAGGTACCTTGCAAGTATCTAAACACTCTTTTTACTACATCTGAATGTGCTCTTCTCATATTAGACATGTAATGGGACAAAACTCTTAATGCTTGGGCAATGTTTGGTCCTGTAGAGACCATAGCATACATCAAACTTCCAACAACACTTTGATACGATACTTGACTCATGTCTTACATCTCTAACATGATGTAGGACATTGTGAACTAGTAAGTTGTGTTTCCATAGTGACAGGAACACACAATGGTCTAGAATCCTACATAATTAATCTTTTCAATACAATGCTAACATACTTACTTTGGCCTAGCCAAATTTTATTGTTTCATCTATCTCTTATAATCTCCATTCCCAGAATGTGCCTTCCCGCACCAAGATCTTTCATTTCAAACTTCGCTAAGAGCTGATATTTTAATTCTACAATCAAACCTTTTCCTTTTCCACTAAACAACATGTCATCAACATAACTAGGAAATCATCACCATCAAATTTGAAATACATACAATGGTCATATTTGGACCACACAAATCCCAAACTCAACACATGTATCAAATTTTTGGTACCACATCCTATGGATTTGTTTTAAACCATACAATGATTTTTTCATCCTACAAACCAAATGACTTTTACCTTTCACCACATAGTGCTCTGGTTGTGTCATAGAAATTTCTTCCTCCAAATCTTCATGAAGGAGAGTTGTTTTCACATCCATTTGCTCAATTTCTAGATCATAAGAAGATGCAGTAGAAAGAAAAAACCAAATGGATGTCACTTTCGCTATAGGAGAAAAAAAATTACCATAGTCAACTCCTACAACCTAGGAGTACTCTTTTGTAACCAATCATGCTTTGTTCTTCTCAATGCTTCCACTAGAACCTAACTTCCTTTTAAACACCCATTTACATCCAATGAGTTTTCATCCCTTAGGCAATGGTACAATGTCTCATGTATCATTCCTCTTAAGAGTTGTTATCTCCTCATCCATGACTATCTTCCATAACACTAAAACATTAATACCAGGAGCCTCTTCTATAGATCTTCATCCATCAATATTAGCACTCAAAGAAAATATGCATCTCCAATCATTAGGAGAATAACCATACCTTTAAGATGGTTTTCTTTATCTAGGAGACCTTCGAACAATCTTAGGTTTAGGTTCAAGTCCTCTTCTACCTATGATTATTCTGAAATCATAGAGCTCTCCTCAACTTCTTGTCTTTCTAAGGGCCTCAATTCAACTTTCTCAAGTGCAGCATTCAATTGAATCACATCCTTATTTTTCTTCCATTTGTTTTATTGCATTGAAACAAAAGAAGGCTTGGTTTCTCTAAAAATAACACTCCTTGAATGAAATACCTTTTGTGCAACAGGATCGCAAAGCTTAAATCCTTTCACACTATAACTCTATCTGATGAATATACATTTAACATCCTTTTTTACCCATTTTTGTCTACTTCTCCTTTGGCATATGAGCATATGCCTCACAACCAAAAACTCTTAGATGTTTAAGTGAAGGCTTATAGCTGATCCATGCTTCCATTGGAGTCTTATCAACAAGAGCTAAAGTGGGAGATATGTTTATCAGGTAGCAAGCAGTGGCTATAGCTTTAGCCTAGAACTTTTGTTCAAATCCAACACCACTCGGCATACTCCAAGCCTTCTTCTTCAAGGTCTTGTTGATTCTTTTTGCAATCCCATTCTATTACGGAGAATACAAAGTTGTCTTGTGTTGCCTAATACCACAATTTTTAGAAGATGCATCAAAATATTGGAGCAATATTCACCATCATTATCTATTCTTAAAATTTTGATCTTCTTTCTAGATCGCAACTCAACCATTAATTTATTTTTTTTGCAATGATAAAAATCTTTAGCTTTACTATTAAGAAAATAACCTATGTCCTACTGAAATCATCAATAAAAGAAACATAATAAATTGATCCACCAATAGAAGGAACATCAACTGGATCAAATACATCTGAATGGATCAGATCCAAAATACATGAAGACTTATGAGAACTCAAGTAAAACTAAATACAATTTTGTTCACCATAGATACAACACACAAAAATCAAACTCAAGATTGTGATTATTCAACCCATCAACCAAATTCATATTTTTCAAGATTTGTTCTTTTCAGGCAACTCTGATTCACTAGACAAAGCATCCTTGGGTACCCAAAATCCATAAACATTTGCTAAAAAAGAAACCCTCCCTTTTTCCAATACAGTAGCTTTCTTACAATCTTATTAGAAGTACTATTGTACTCAATTCTTCATGCATCCAACTAGTACAATGTACCCAATTTGCTTCCTCTTTCTATCACCATAGCATCTCTTGACATTTTTACATTTGGTTTTCAAAAAATTGTATATGCACACTGACATCTATCAGTTTGCTAACTAGAAAATAAATTTCTTACTAGACCCAAGAGATGTAAGACACCATAAAATCTCACAATTCTACCATCAACAAATTTCACATTTTCCACAACCAACAATATCAAGAAAAGAGTTATCGTCCAAATACACCTTACCACTATCAAACTTTTCATTCTTACTAAACTATTTTCTATTAGGAGTCTTGTGGAAAGATGCAACTAAGCCTATCAACCATGCATTGTCACCAACACAAGTAGCTAAGGTTGCAATAAGGGCATCTCCATCTTCCTTCTCAGACTTAGAATCAAAATCTTCTTCTTCTTCTTCCTTTCGGAAGTGATCGAGTTTGCCACAATTCTAGGAAAATGTCTTGGACATACTAGGGGATTTTGATATTCCCTTACTCTTAGACTTAGAACGACCATGTTGTTTTTCAGTCTCGCCTCTTTCTCTTGATCTTCTTTGAACACTCAAAGCATCTTTGGCATTGAAAGAGACCTTCCTTCTCATCTCCTCAGAAAGTAGAGAACCAACAACATCCTTCATCTTCAAGACGTTTGCAATAATCTATATGGTCATGACAAGGCTATCCCATGAGTTTGGCAACGAACATAACAAGATTTGACACCTTTCTTCTTCACCCATTTGCACCCCCACTTAGGTCAACTGAGTTATCGACACATTAAATCTTTCGAGATGCTCAAATATCAAACCACCTTCCGTTCTCAAGGAATACAACTTCTTCCTCAAGAAAATCTTATTCATAGGTAGCTTCTTCCAAAGCTTCTTTGAAGTGGATTCTTAATGGACATTTGTCAGAACTAAGTTTGCAAAACATAATCTTATGAGACTTTTAGCTTTTCTATTAGAGCATCATATCGTGCAGCTAAAGTTGGATCCATAGGCCTTTGGACATTTTCATCCACCACTTCGCATAGATCTTGATCAATCAACAAATCTTCAATCTTCAACTTCCATAATTTGAAATTCATGCCAAAAAACTTCTTAACATCAATCCTCCATGACATGCTTGTCATCTTTACTGTCCTGCAATATAGAAATTGAAATACTTTGCATAGGCTCCCACTTAAACCTTGATTAGCTCAAAAAATCTTGTACCCAACAAAAAGAACCAAAATTGGCGAGGCTATGATACCACTTGTAAGGAAGCAAAGGTATGTGGAATCACTTCCTATGCTAATCTTGAGAGGATGATTATGTAAATAACAACTTAACTATTACAAGGATTTTGAAATACAAAGTGCATAAATGAAACAATAATGAACACATAACACAATGACTTGTTGTGGAAAAACTCTCACACAATAAAAATCCCACATTATAAGTCATGCATAATGTATATTAAAATCAATTGGGATTACAACACACTTGCAATGCAAGTTCTTACAAGAGTATCACCTCAACTCAATCTGAGAGAAACTTCACAAGCACCCTTCTAACACCCAAGCTTGCAAACAAAACTCAATGCTCAAACTCCTCCCCAAGCTCTCCTTTTATGGAATTCTCACAACCTGGACACCACTTGGGGTTTTACAATACCATTTGTGAAACCTCTTTGACATGGGTTGCCATGCATGACTTGTGTTGCCCAAGATAGGCATAAACCAAGTTAAATATAGTGTCTCAATCCAAACTCTTATCCTCTATATTTTACCCAAATAATTGTCATGGCAGGTATCATATATATAAAATCTATAAATGGTCATCCTATATTATACTGTGGGTAGGGCATCTTTTGACAACTCATTTTAACTTTAACAAGGCACCAACATGTGGAAAATTCCCCAACTACTTTTAGAACTATCTAGAAAATATTGCAAGGTTGAGACAATTTTTTTGAATAATAAGATGCATCGCTTCATGCTAAAACCTTTTTTCAACATTTCTACCCTTGTTTGAACAAATGGAGGAATAGAAATGATGTGTGTGTGTGTGTGTGTGTGGGTGTGTGTTTGTGTGTGTACCTAGTAAAATTTGATAGAATGATCAAACAATATTATATATATGTCGGTCTATACCTTGTAAAATTTGAAGAATGATATTATATTTCACCCTTTTCATATGTGTGTATCCCATTTAGTCTTCCACTATTATGCTTTAGAATTCTACTGATGTTAAATTATTTTTTTCTTTTATTCATATTTTTTTACCTTTACATGAAGGTAGGTGATTGCTTGAATGGATGAGTTCAATTCAAAACTAGAATGACCTTTCACCAAGGGTGACATCCATTTGTTAACACATTCTACATCACCACTGCCTTAACACATCGACTATCATTGTTTTCAGATTGATGTATATTAGTTAGACAATCACACTTTAACATGGACAATAATACTAATTTAAGCATGCCTCTTCAAGAGTGGCGACACTTCACATGAGATCAACCATACAAAAAGAGTCAGCCTCCACAAAATAGATTTAATATACTTACTTTTTTATTCTTTTCCTTCAAGGTTGCACTTAACAAGGCATGCATGAACCATGCATTAAACAATATTTTTGCCTACCTATAACGACTCTGCTCAAATCTGATTGAAAACTTTTGATTTTTGGCCTTGGAAATTTTGTCAAACACTTTGCATACAAGGGTCATATGACTGATATAACATTTCAATTTGCTTCAATAACTTTTAACAGCAATTGTGATTGCAAGAATTACTCGGAGTTCACTACTAAATGATTCTATCAAACACCTAGGATGCTTATGCAAGTCCTTTATATCCTTTCTATGCATAATAATGAATTCTAACATCAAACTAACCACCTAAAGCCAAGTGACTTTTCGTCATACAATTGGCATACAAAATCTAATGCTGATTATTATGATATTTAATTGCACAACAACAATCACTTATTACTCCTTAATTGCAAATATCTTCCAAATACAATGCTGATTTTAAAATAGCCAAGACTCTTGGCAAATTACAATACAAATATGGTGTTGTGCTAATATATAAAAAATGCAAATCTACAGCTCAAACTATAGCTCTTAATATGCTATGCTAATTGAATGACAATCAAAGGAAAACCTGGAAGGAATGGTGACACATTGAGGATGAGTTGATGTAGCAAGAAAAAACCAACACAAAGACTCTACCTTGAATTAAATCGAATTCCTTTAATGGCTGCCCCTGCTGTGACTGACCTCTAGGATAAAACATACAATAGCTGCAACCTTCAATTTCTATTGTCCATCATCATTGCCAAGCTTCAGGAAGGTGATTGCCCAAATACCCATGTGTTTATGAATTTGTGTGAATTTATTTATGCCTTCATGTCAAATCACCCCTGTTCTGGTCTAATTTGCAATATTAAATATTCTGCAATGATTTTTGACCTCCTTATGCTCCCAACTAAGTCACCTAATCCTCTACATTCAAACACCTCCCTCCTCAAGAGAAATCAACACCATATAAAACCTCCATGAATAAATTCGAATTTCTCTAAGGAGATGATATATGACTGCAAACTTTAATCTTTCAATCAGAATTCCCCAACAATGAATTTGTCCCTCAAAATGTGCAACATTGAAGAATGAAGATGCCAAAATATCCTCCAATGATGCTCCAATTTGTCCTATACCAAAAACTTGGCCAAAGGCCAGTAAGTTCTTTGCAATGAAGCACAAATAGAAGACTGAAGTATCTTCCTCCTAGCTGCAATAATTCAAGTGATATTTCACATCCTCAAAATTGCTATCACTAGGAGGTTTTCGTTTCCTATGACAAAGAAGTAATCTGCAGAAACCCTAGGCTCCACAAGATGAAACAACAACAACAACATCAAATCTGCCTGCTGAGAATGAAGCCTAGGATGTCTATTTATTCTTTTTCTCCACTTTCTCCAAAAACTTCTAGAACATTATTTTATTGACTTTATAAATTATTTTATAATTCAAGTCACTTTATTAAATTAATTAAATATAAAGTTACCTTTTAATATTTATTTATTTGATAACTTTATAAATAATTAACTTAATACCACTTATTTATTTAATTAAAATAATTAATTAGTCATCCTCATAAAATATTCATTATTTTGGACAACTTAATTAATGAAATTAATTAAATCAAATCACCTCCAAGGAGACATTACACTACCCCACCTCGTATTGTAATTCCCATTGTATTGACAAACAAGAACCAAACAAATAGCACGAATATTAATTGCGCAGTCGAGCTTAAGCTTAAGGGAAGTCAAGCTCAGAAGCTGTTTGTTTTGCAGCATCCATTGTGGAAACAAAAACAATAGTATTCTCTTCAATTCATTCCAATCCAACACTAATAATAGTAATTCATTTAGAATATAACTGATGTCTTCACCACCTTTTCAATAAACTGTAATAACTGTTTCTTAGAAAGTCAAACTAATTTCTTCATTGCATCAATGTCAATATGATATCAATGATAAACTATCTTTCTTAGCATAACATAAAATCAATGACAATCTTGTCACACTCTTTGACATCTCCAACAATCATAATGCGAAAGCAAGATTTATAGCCCTTTGTTTGATTGGATTATCCCTGACATGGGCAAACACACTGCATATTTTGCCATTTTTTTCCAGAAAAAACATAAGATAAATGATATTAGAGTAAATTACTAAATTTGAGGTTTGAAGACCCAAACCTTATGAAATAGAGATTTCAAAGGGAACTCGACCATCCACTTCTCACATGCCGAGTAGTACATTCTGATGGAAATGGATCAGATGGAAACCAATCTGTTGATTAGGCAGCTCCAAATCATTACCCTTAGGCAAGGCCACTGCCACCCAACAGTACATATTCAAATGTGTTGAAAGAAACAGGCATGGACACAAGTAGTGCATCCGTCTGTCAAATCATTTAAACATTAATTTAGGGATGAATGCAACATTTCAAGCTTATATGTTGTCTTCGTGAACTTTTTTTATTAGTTGTCCTAAGTTTCTTCTCTTTCTTCACAACATTTAGTTAAAGGTGATCTTTGGTTGTGTGCTTTGCACTTGTAGATGTACTTCTAGCGACAACTAACAATTTATGGGTCAGAGTAGTTTTAAATCTCTTTTAATACTTGGGTAGCAATTGTAGTTGGTGTTATTTCTAGTTGGCTTTTAGTCTTAGCTTTTTCATTTCTAATCTGGAATTGCTAGTGTCCTTTGTACCTTTCTATGACCGGAGGCTTTTGATATTGCATCCAAGTTCCTAATCATGGCATTCTGTTCTTAAGTTACAAAAGTTGAAGCTTTTAATAGCCTCCTCCCAACAGTTAGATAATATAAAGAGAAAAATATTAATATAACATTTTTCTGATTTACATTTTATATAAACCAGTTTCTTAATGATGTTAAAAAGACATAGAAGTTTTTAAACTACCATCCACAATTAAATGTCTTCACATGGGCTATAGCCATTTTAAGTTGCCAAAGGCATGGCCCTCCCCAGGAGACATTAACAGTTCCAATTGCAGACAACAGGCTTCAAGCCTGAACGACGTCCACCATCCTACCAATAATGATAATGATGATGATGATGATGATTATTTTGTTATTTAGAACTGTCACCTCCAGTCTACCACCATTACCATTAGAGTTATTATCAGATATGTGATCGCCACCATTGTATGGAACTCGGACCATAATTTTGTTTGAGAACATGTGAGAGAAAGCTTAGACAAATGACAAGGAGACTGTGTATTGTTTTATGAAGGAGAAATATCAGAAAATATCCAGTAATACCTGCAAATACTAGTGTCTTTTCAATCACACGCTACAAGATTTATGAACACTGCAACAATTTCCATGTCTGAGAAGGTG